>CAWUFW010006330.1:600000-1169463 GCA_963921515.1 Calotriton arnoldi | reverse complement strand
CCTGGTCTGACAAACTGGTGTACCCATGATGTGGACACTGGTGACAGTGCACCTGTCAAAAACAAGATCTATCGTCAGTCAGACCAAGTTAAGGAAAGCATCAGAGCTGAAGTCAGCAAGATGCTGGAGCTAGGGGTTATTGAGCCCTCTGAGAGCCCCTGGGCTAGCCCAGTGGTTCTGGTCCCCAAACCTCATCAAAAGGGTGAAAAGAGAGAGATGAGGTTTTGTGTGGACTATAGGGGTCTCAACTCTGTCACCAAGACAGATGCACACCCTATCCCAAGAGCTGATGAACTGATAGACAGATTGGGTGCAGCCAAATACCTGAGTACCTTTGACTTAACTGCAGGGTACTGGCAGATTGGCATGGCCCCAGGAGCCAAACAGAAAACAGCATTCTCCACACCTGATGGGCATTTTCAGTTCACTGTTATGCCCTTTGGTTTAAAGAATGCCCCTGCCACCTTCCAGAGGTTGGTGAATCAAGTCCTTGCTGGGTTGGAGTCCTTTAGTGCAGCTTATCTTGATGATATTGCTGTCTTCAGTTTCACCTGGCAGGATCACCTGGTCCACCTTGGGAAGGTTTTAAAGGCCCTGCAAACTGCAGGCCTAACTATCAAGGCATCCAAATGCCAGATAGGGCAGGGCACTGTGGTGTACTTGGGCCACCTGGTTGGTGGAGGCCAGGTACAACCCTTACAGCCCAAGATCCAGGCTATCCTGGACTGGGTAGCTCCAACAACTCAGACCCAAGTCAGGGCATTCCTTGGCTTGACTGGGTACTACAGGAGGTTTGTGAAGGGATATGGGTCCATTGTGACTCCCCTCACAGAACTCACCTCCAAGAAGATGCCAAAGAAAGTAAACTGGACAGTCTGTTGCCAAAAGGCTTTTGACACTCTGAAAGAAGCAATGTGCTCAGCACCAATTCTAAAAGCACCAGATTATGCCAAGCAGTTCATTGTGCAGACTGATGCCTCTGAGCTAGGGATAGGAGCGGTCCTATCCCAGACCAATGATGAAGGCCAAGACCAACCTGTTGCTTTTATAAGCAGAAGGCTTCTCCCCAGGGAGCAGCGTTGGAGTGCCATTGAGAGGGAGGCCTTTGCTGTGGTCTGGTCCCTGAAGAAGCTGAGGCCCTACCTGTTTGGAACTCACTTCCTAGTTCAAACTGACCACAGACCTCTCAGGTGGCTAATGCAAATGAAAGGAGAAAACCCAAAACTGTTGAGGTGGTCCATCTCCCTACAGGGAATGGACTTTGAAGTGGAACACAGACCTGGCACTGCCCATGCCAATGCAGATGGCCTTTCCAGGTTCTTCCACTTAGACAATGAAGACTCCATAGGGCAAGGTTAGTCTCATCATCTTTCGTTTGGGGGAGTTGTGTGAGAAAGTGCCATCTTTCTTACATGGTATGCCCCCACTTTTTGCTGAATGGCTGATGTACTTTGACTGAGTGTGCCCTGGGCTCCTGCCAACCAGGTACCCAGGGCCTGTGTTCCTTCCCTAAAATTGCATTGATACCTACACCCAATTGACATCCCTGGCCACAGGTCAGCCCCTGGTAAATGGTACCATGGGTACCCAGGGCACTGTGACCAGGGAAGGCCCCTAAGGGCTGCAGCACTTGTTGTGCCACCCTTAGGGACCCTGCACCTTACACACACACACTGCCTTTGCAGGCTGCGTGTCTTGGTGCAGAACAAAAGTGAAGAGTCGACATGGCTCACATCCCTGTGTGCCATGCCTACAAGCCACTGCCCTGGCCTAGGTCAGCCACCCCTCTAGCTGGG
The DNA here is from genome assembly GCA_963921515.1 of Calotriton arnoldi. Classification (NCBI taxonomy): domain Eukaryota; kingdom Metazoa; phylum Chordata; class Amphibia; order Caudata; family Salamandridae; genus Calotriton; species Calotriton arnoldi. Next base: position 1,167,667 of record CAWUFW010006330.1, on the reverse strand, counting down.
TGCACTATGCCAGTGGTGAGGGCATAGAGGCATGAGCCCTGTGCTCCTACAGTGCCCAAGTCCATTCTTGGGCATTGTAAGTGCAGTGCTGCCATTAAGAGTATATGGTGCTGGGAGTCTGTCATTACGAACTCCACAGCACCATAATGGCCCCACTGAAGACTAAGAAGTTTGGTATCAAACTTCTCAGCACATTAAACCCCCACTGATGCCAGTGTGGGATTTAATGTAAACGCACTCCAGAGGGCATCTTAGAGATGCCCCCTGAAACCAACCCGACCTCCAGTGTCCGGACTGAGTGGCTGCCCAGGCTGCCACCACCAAACATGTTTCTGGACCCCTGGGTCGAGAGCCTCTGCTCTCAGGGGCCTGAAACAATGCACATCCCGGGACGAGGTGCCAAAGCCTCCTCCCCCAGGATGGGCAGGGGGAGCTTCAAAGGCCTGCCGCCTTTGGAGTTTCCCCAGACCATTTGCTGCTTCCAGCAAACTGGTCCCCACTGGTTCTACCCCCACTCCTGGCGGGAGAACCGGCGGGAAAACCAGAAGCAGGAAATGGGTTGTGCCCACCTCTGCCAACTCCACCCCTAAGGTGGGGGAGGCGAGGTGAAGCACAAACTCGAGTCCCCGCCATCTTGAGGATGGGGGACCTGGCCAACCAGGGACAGGCTCCTGCCCCCTCCCACTGGAGAGGAACAGAATAGGGGTGTACCCACCCCAGGGAAGGGACCCATTGGTCCCTGCCCTTACCTACCTGTAACCACCCCTAAATGTAGTATTTAGGGGCTCCCTGAACCTTCCTTCCGGAGTTCCCAAATCCGAAAACAAGAAGAGAAGACGAAGCAAGAAGACCAGCCGTGCAGCTGCTAAAAAGGAGGCGACAACAACTGACTTGGCCCCAGCCCTACCGGCCTGTCGACCTCTGAACCTGCTCCTGCGGAATCCCGGCCTCAGCAACCTCACAAACCCCGGAGGACCTGACTTCTGTGCTACAGCCTTCGACCCAGGGACTCCCACGAGCAGTAGTACTGCTCAAAAGAAAACCTACCAAAGACCCGGCCCTGGCACGGAGCCGCGAAACCTGCACACTCTGCACCCGCCGAGTCCAGCCTGTGCCTGAGTGACCAGAGACCTCGAGGACGTCCCCCGGCGATTCTGACCTGGAATCCAGTGGCCAAGGACCCTCCTCGACGACCCAGACGACGCCTGCAGCCTCAGGACAAGGGACCCCTCCAACCGCGACCAGCAGGGGGTAAGATTTCCCGACCTCAAAAGACACCCCTGCACCCGGCGCCCCACGGCCCCTTGTGCCCAACTCCTGGGTGTCTACCTATCCTCCAAGACCCCAACTTACCTCCTGAAGTGTTGGTCGTCCCTGAAGAATCACCGTCCCCGAGCCTGCAGCCTTTCTTCACCTTTCACGACCTCTATTGTTTAACATTGAGCGCCCGACGGCTCAAAAGCACCCTGCACCCAGCCGCCCGAGTGCCCCTGGAAGTGCAACCTCTATCCTAACCTACTTCCCTACTTGCCCTGAGCAAGTGACCAGGAGCCCAGCTCCCACAGTCGCGTGGCCTGCTTGCCAGCAGCCACCAACCCGGGGCCCCCCGCCTGCCATAGGATAACATTGGGCCTTCTCACTCTGCACCCGGCCGCCCCTGTGCCGCTGAGGGTGTAAAAACTGTACTTACCTGATCCTGGGGGACCCCTGAGTCTTACCCAGAACCTTAACCCTGCCAGTCAAGTACTTACCCGAAATCCGATAACTCACTTTTCTTCCATAGGGTTCCATTGACTGGTTTTCTGCGAAATTTCTTCTAAGTGTGGAGTTCTGAAACTTTAGAATATTCACCAAAAATCAACCGAGACACGAAAACGAAAATACTCACCTAGTATTAGAAGGGGCCTCAGTGCTGGACCCGAGTGCCCAACACTGGCCCTAAAAAGTAATCGCAATGTTACTTACCGCTAACTCACTTTTCTTTCATAGGGATCCATTGACTGGTTTTCTGTGAAATTTCTTCTAAGTGTCGATTTCTGTATTTTACAAATATTCTTTAAAAATCGAACAAACTACAAAAACGTAATTACTTACCTGTTTTAAGTAAATGTCCCAGTGCTGAACCTAGGAGTCCAGCACTGGATTACAAAAGTAACGTAAACATACTTTGCTTGCACACTGTATTTCCTTTCATAGGATAACATTGGTAATTTTACCCAGAAAAGTTTCTAAGTGTCAGCTTTTGAAATATAGTAATATTCTTCAAAAATCACTACAATAACCAAAACGCTTTTTCTTACCTGTTTACAGGAAGTGTCCCAGGACTGAATCCAGGATCCAGTCCTGTGGTTAGAAAAGTGCTCTGCAAAGTAATCAATTGTAATTAAGCATAATTTTCCATTGAGCTCAATGTTGCATTGAATTTGACCCTGTGTTGCCTCTTGCACCAACTGTGATAACCACTATCAAAAAAGTCTACTGCCTATCTGTAAGGTGAATAACCAAAGCATCTCATACTGAGAAAGTATATTTTGATCCTATTGTTGGTTCTAAAATAAAACAAGCATATATTTTTTATATACAAACCATTGGCCTAGAGTTCAGTTCTTGAGTGTGTGGCTTCATTTGCTGACTGAGTGTGTACAACAAATGCTTTACACTGTCCTCTGATACTGCCTTACTGCTCGACCAAGCTACCACTTTGGAGAGTAAGGTTATATCTAACTTTAGCCTCTGTCAACCCTCTGGGGACTGTGGACTCTGTACACCCTGAACCTTACTTGGGTACAGTATATACAGAGCCACTTTCCTACAATCATTCCTTAGTAGAAACGTTTAATAAGGAACTACTTCAGTACCATTACAAATGTGTCACTGCTGGGAATGCCTCCAACTATCGGGCCATTGAACCTTGTACCCCAAGTCCAGTTCTCCTGGAGAATTGAAGAGAGTCAAATTGGTGGCTGGTTTACACTTGTTTACTGGGATCAATGCCCCTGACAAACACTCTTCTCGGATTACAGTCATTATGGATGGGGCCCACATGTGGGACACTAGCAGTGCAGGGTTGCCAAAGAAACTGGGAAGCTTGTCACTCCTTTAACTAGAGGGAGATGGCAGCTGCGTGTACAGTGCTGCAGGTATTCCAATCTGTTCTTAGGAAGTTACCAGTCCTGATTCAGTCAGACAATATGACAACAGATGACTGTTTGAACTATCTAAGTTTTACCAGATCCAGCATCTTGATCCATCAGAATTTCAATATCAGACATTGGGAAGAATAGCATGTAATGTCTCTTTCCTCTGTTCGTGTCAAGGTTTTGTACAATTGTCGAGCAAACTCGTTCAGACATCACTTTTCCTCATCTCTTGACTTCTGAAGGGGTCTTTTCTATGTCTTTCCTCTAGTCCCTCTAATCCAGAGATGTCTTCCGCAAATCTGTCTACTAAAAGCTTGGTATTGGTATTCCCCCCTTTTGACTCAGAATGCCTTGGTCTGTTCTCCTCAGGCAGATATCAGTAGAGGAGGAGTGGGTTTTTCCATTGACCCATCTCTACTGAGTTACCTTCTTTCCCTGTTTTTGTCACCTTAGAAGATCAGGTTAATGACCTGGCTCTTCGAAGGCTAGGTATACACTGTAAAGTTATTCTAACACAGTTACCACTGGAGTTCAGACGTCATGTAGGAATTACGCATTAAAAGATTATGATCTTCATTGATCTACTTTTTGATCTTACTGTGCAGGGAAATGAGTATGTCCATGGGAGTGTAGTCAGTTGAATACTGGTTTGGCAATTTTCTCCTTAAGAATGCAGTGATCAGTTACAGAATCCAGGGTCTCCCTGAAGTTTTTGATCCTATGCCCTTTGCTTATTTAAGAGTTAGTCTGTAGCCAAACTAGTTTCTAGGTCCTAAGTTCCTCCATGGAATCTCTTTCTACTAGGTCTCTTCAATGTCCTCCATTTGAGCCTTTAAAGAAAGTCTCCTTCAAATACTGGTCTCTCAATCGTTTACACCTTACGAACATCACATCTACAAAACATTTAGGAGCATTGGGTTCATTTCTCCGTGTCCATCCTTTTGTGAGAATCTTTCTGCACAGGATCATGCTACGTTTGATCCTCAGTTCATTCTTAAAGTATTTTTTTTTTTAAATCAGGAACAATACATTTCTCTTTCTTCCTTTTCTTGATCCTATGCCACTTGATTTCCACAGAGCAATTTTAATGTTCTTGACTCATAGGGCTGATTTTTGCTGTTGTGATTCTCTATTTGCTAATTTTAGGGCTGCTAGATAAGGTTATAAACCTTCTATCCCTTACCTTATCAGATAGATATGATCTGCTATTTTGGCGGCCTATGCTTCTGCATCTGATGGCCTGATGTTTCTTCTAACTTTTAGGAGAGGTCCACAAGAGGTATGGATGCTTCCTGGATGGAGGCTCAGGGTGCATCTGTTGATATCAAAAAGCAGCTTTCCTGGTCTTTGCCTTCCAATTTTATTCTTTATTACCATCTTCAAGTCAGATATAAAAGAGAGATTGGTTTTGGATCCAGGGAGCTAGCTGCTGTTTTGTGGTCTAGTTCCTTTGTACCACATTTATTGTATAGTCATTAAGCTCACACGTGTTTGAATACATGATATGTAGGTTGTTAGACCAGTTATCCTTAGGGTGGTCTTCCCCCAAACATTTTGCCTGCTTATGTCCTCTTTTTGATGTATCTTTTTGTTGCCCTTAGGACTCTGAGCACTTTACCACTGCTGACCAGTGCTAACGTGCATGTGCTTCTCCCGCTAAACATGGTGACATTGGTGTATACCCAATTGGCATATTTAGTTTACCTATAACTCCCTTGTAAAGTGGCATACCATAAACTCTGGTCCTGTAATCTAAATGCTGCTTGTGGGCCTGCAGCACTGGTTGTTCCACCCACACAAGTAGCCTTTCACACCTGTCTCAGGCCTGCTATTGCAAGGCCTGTGTGTGCAGTTTACTGCCACTTCGACTTTTGGGCATTTAAAACCATTTGCCTAGCCTTAAACTCCCCTTTTATTACACATAAGTCATCCATAAGATAGGCCCTAGGTAGCCCTAAGGACAGGGTTGTATGTAACTAAAAGGTAGGACATGTATGTTTTAGTTTTACATGTCCTGGTAGTGACAAACAGCTAAATTTGTTTTTACTACTGTGAGGCCTAATCCTCTCATAGGCTAGCATTAGGAATTCCTTAAAACACTTTCAAGCTATATTTCTCTGCTCGTATTGCTCTGTGTGCCTCGCAGCCAGTATCCAATACACACTTTGTGCATTCCCGCTAGACAGCCACAAACACAGGAAGGGTGGGTGTGACAGAGAACTCATCTGCATTCATCTGCCTTCTGATAGCTCTTCCTGGGCAGGTAGAGAGAGGGGGAGCTGACACGTACTCCTGAATAGGCAGTGTCCTGTTTCCCACACAAAGGGTTGATTACCCCCTACTAATAGCCTGGAGCTCGGCTGAGATGAAAGGGGGACCTGTGGACTTCCAAGTCCTGCTTTGAAGTCACGCCCACTTCAAAGGCACAACTGGGTATAAGTACTGGGGCTTTGACCCTACCAAGACAGTACACTACTGGACCTGTGAAGAACTCTGCCAGGAGTAAAGATTGCTGTGCTACAAGGATTGCCATTCTGCTTGACTGCTTCTCTGGAAGAACTGCATTTCTTTTTTGCTGTGGTGCCCTGCTGATCCCTGCCCTGCTGAGGATAGGGACTGGGACCATCTCACTTGAACCCAGAGTGACTTCAAGGGCTTGCTGTCTTGCCCCCTGTTCTGAAGTCTCAGGGCCATCAAAGGCTGCTGTCAACCCTGAAATAGCTCCTAGACTCTGCCATCTGTGAGTCCTGTCATGCAAAGTGGTGCCAATCCAGTACTAGGCCCTTGGTGATTTCTGCTGTACAGAACAATCACAATCGATGCTGTGACAACTTTGCGCCGATTGGAACTGAAGCATTGCCCTTCAACACTGATGCAGGCGTTGATCGACAACATCGCTCCAATGGACTGTGTGACTCGACGCCGACAGAGGACGTGGGTCGCCGACGATGCAGTGCCTATATCGTAAAGGGATTCAGCAACAAAGCCTTCATCGCCTTTGCGGATCGAACCAACCAATGAGGCTTCAACGTCGACTCTTGCTCCAGCCAAAATACTTTTTCAGCAGGACATGCGTGGGTCCTGTAGCCGGCCTTCCTTCCATCGCAATCGACCTGAACTTTGGATTTACCCAGGTCGAGCGTGACCTCAAGTAACCCCTAAGCTTTATTTGACTCTAAGCACTAATTTTGATGTAATCTTTAAAAAATCATTACTTCGGTTCTACTTATTAGATTTTTATCACTTGATCTTGTTTTAGTCCTAAACATATAATCTCTTTTACTAAACCTGTGCGTAGTATATTTGTGGTGTTTTCATTGTGTTACTGTGCGTGTGTTGCACAGATACATTACACATGTATCTTTAGATAAGCCTGACTGCTGTGTCAAGCTACCAGAATGTGAGCACAGGTTATCTTGTAGTGTGTATCTAGCTTACCTGACTAGAGTGGTGGTTCCTGCTTTGACAGGGTGCATACGTCTGACAACCAGAAACCCCAGTTCTAACATAGGTCCAGTCATTGCCACCAGTTTGTTATATCCTCAAGATATGAGGAACGAGACGAGTAAGATATCCAAGTAGGTAATAAGGAGATTACTTAAAGGACTAATGAAGATTGCAGCAAGATAGCAAGTAATCTTCATTTAATCCTGAGGCCAGCTTCCTCATCCCATTCTTTTAATTTCCACCTCTCCCTCCTAAAAATATGTTACATTCCACTGCTGAAAGATTGTCTGCTTTGATTACTTCAGGCAGTGGAATTGATGTGGTATATTATAAAGCTTTTCCGTAGCAGAGAAGTTAAAGGAAGGGAAAGAAAAGTAAAAAAGGGCGCAAAGTCAAACTTGGTTGGAGATAGAATCACTTCAATATGTGCGGATTGGAATGAGGAAGATGGAGTAATGAAGATTACCAGTAAGTAATCTGCTCCGTATAAAAAAAAATATACTTGGGCAAAGGCCCTGCCTATATTCAAATGGGTAAACCACTATATTCAGATTTGGCAATGTATTTTAATAAATTTATATGTGGTGCAAGACCATAGAGGTCTAAGGTCTCAACCTTTGACACAGCCAACTTCATTTGAATATCTTTTGTTGGGGAATCTCCCGAAAACCAAACATGCAAGATTTTCTTAGAAAAAAGTTAATTGACGGAAATGTAGCCACATAAAGGATAACATACAATTCACTGTTAAGAATGAAGTAACATCAAGCAATTAGGCTGGGTCCGTTTCTCAAGGAGATGGAGAGGTTCGCTCAGGCAAACAGAGTGAGGGGAAGTGAGTGAGAGGCTGTAGGGAGTAGGGTAACACATAATAGGGTTGTAACAGACTTGCAAATATGGTTATCTTTTATATTAAGGAGATATGAATTTTAAGTACAATGTGGACTAGAAGTCCTATGAGGCATCACATGAGAGCTAAAATGATTGTACATCATAAGAGAGGAGCATGCAGAGAGATAGAAGGTTTTAAGACTCACAATCCCCATTACTCACTGCTACCCGTCTATAGTTCTATATAAATTTGTCAATTCATTCAAATGGCAATCATGAAAATGATTATAAAGAAAAATTGAAGACACGCAAAGAGGTTTTTCACATTAAATGGTTAACTTTCCTTAGAATAACACACTCTGCCATCCACCAGAAACCCACACCTCAGAACCGAGGAATCCAACTCTCCCTCTCCACCGCTGAACTCACAAAAGGTGGCCACTCTCCCCGAGGTCTCAGGTTGTAATAGTAACCTTGGATCCCCCTCAACTCAGAAGAAATGAAGGACATTCAACCTGCTCACGGAAGATGACATATCTAAGATGATTGAGAATTCCAAACACTCCTCACACCTTGCTAACCCCTATCCGGCCTCTCTGGCTCAAAGCCTCATCCATGTTCTCGCTCCTCTCTGGACCAAAATAGTAAACAGCTCCCTGAATTACGGGCTGATGCCCAACTGCCTCAAACTAGGACAGGTCACTCCCTTGCTAAAGAAACCAGGTGAAGACCCAGATGACCTCAACAATTTCGGACCCATCTCCAACCTTTCCTTCGTGGCTAAAATACTGGAGAAATGCATTCTCACCCAACACATTGGCTCCAACAACCTCCTCGACTCGCTACAATCAGGCTTTAGAAAAGGATGCAGCACAGAAACAGCCCTACTGAACATAGCAGATGACCCACACAAGTCACTCGACACCGATAGATGCTGTCTTCTCATCCTACTAGACATATCAGTGGCCTTCTACATGGTTGATCACAAGCTACTTCTAGAGTCCCTCCAAAAGAGGATTGGAGTCAATGGCCCGGCCCTGAAATGCTTCACCTCCTATCTCAACAACCACTCCCACCTAATAAAAATCAACACCTCGACATCAGACACATCCACCATAACCAAGGGTGTCCCCCAAGGCTCTGTCCTCTCACCCACACTCTTTAATATATACATGAATCCCCTCACCACCATACTCAAACAAGCAAACATCCTCTATCACCTATATGCCAATGACACCCAAATCTACCTAGAAATATCCTCTCCAGAAGATGTATGACAACTTAACTCCGCTCTCACAAAAATCCAAAACTGGCTCTCACTCAACCACCTGAAGCTGAACCAAGATAAGACAGAACTCATTCTTCTATCCAACAATGGACTGACCACTCTGGCCCAAGAGTGGATTAACACCATTGACACTCTGAACTGCAAATTGATGCTCTCTGAATCCGTCACCTCTCTGGGGATCACCCTAGACACAATCCGGAGCATGAGTCAACACATAAAAACTCAGCTCGGAGTGCATTCTACAAGCTAAAGCTCCTGCACAAAATCAAACTCTTCCTCCCTTCAAATGATCTAAAAACCGCCACATAAGGGTTGGTACTGTCTAGATTGGACTATGGGAACATCACCCTCACTGGCTCTGGAAAATCACACCTAGCCTCCCTAAGAGCCTCATGGAATACAGCAGCAAGAATGTCACCGGTGCTAAAAGTCATGGCCACATCTCCTCCTCCCTGAAAAACCTTAAATGGCACCCGATCGAAGCACGTTGCTGCTTCATAATGGCCTGCCTTACCCAAAAAGTCCTCCACACTCCGAAACCCGCTTACCTTGCATCCAAACTTACTAAGGCTTGCCAAGACCAGAAATATTAGGTGCACCAACACTCTGCTTCTCATCTCTCCAAAAAAACACAAACAAAAAGCTTTGCGTGCTCCTTTTCAACCAATGCTCCAAAATCTAGAACTTGCTCCCTGTGCATATCAGGACAAACCCCTCCTTTATGAGCTTCAAAAGACAATTGAAAGATCTCTTCCTCAACCGACAGTTCAAGCCTTAGGACCTCAACCTCATACCCTCTACCGGACTCTCCTGTTCTCCTCTCCACTGGTCCCACCTGTTCTCCCCTACACAAACTATTGTAACCTGACCCTCAATCAAATCTGTATTTTAGAATCGATGCTCTCCAGCTTTTTTCTTGTGTATTATCGTTGCCTTTATCTCTGTTCTGATACCCCCGGGTCTTTCCAGCACATTATAAAACTCTTTAAATAAATAAAAATGAAATCTGATATAAATACAGACCAGGACACTCAATGCAATATTATATCTTGATCTGGACAGGTAGGAACATACTCTACTGTGTGGAAAACATCTAAATCAATAAAATGCTTAAAAGAAGTCAGTCACAGCATCCAGGCTATGCTTATTCATATCATTGCCTGGCACCTAAACCATATACTCACATCAATCCTGAAAAGATATTAACAAGGTTTATTGAATTATTCATTTCTGCAATCTAGATATGGCTACAGAATTATATAATTCATTGTAAAACTGATATTAACTTGCCAGGACTGTGAGAATTCCATCTACTGTTTCAGAACCCTGACTATATATTTTTTTAATTTTCATCCCTTTTACCTCACCTGAAAACTTACTTTGGCTTTGACCTTTGCAAATCCAATGGCAGGCACAGAATGCTACTGGTAGTGCTGTCTTAATTGTCAGTCCTCACTGCACATAGACATTTGCCAATACAATCCTAAATGTTGACACATAGTTTGTTATATTTTTCAGCCACGGAGGATCGGAAGGTCATGTGATGTTCACCGCAAACAGTATACACAATGTGAATTGATCCAGTATCTCTCAATTGTTTTATATTATCTTACATAATGATTAGGCAGAGCGCACACTTTAGACATTTTCCCTGACAGAAAAAAAAATAGTTTTCATTGTTTTTATATGGAAATGGAATGTAGCTTTTATGTAACACAGCTAATGCATGGTTGTGGAAGATTAAAAACTCCCACTCCTGTGGTCTTATATTTTTATAAAATTACATATGTATCAAAAAGGGGGCAGAAAATATTGATGTTTATGTCTTCCTATTTTTGTGGCACTTTTGGGTATCAATATAAAATGACAGACTCTTACTTTGATGTTTACAAAAATATATCTTGGCTGGAAACAAGCATCAGCGCCTTGAGACCCTCACGGGTGAGTAGTGCGCTCTATAAATCCTTGATTGATCCTGGGACCAGCTTCGGGGTTTCACCCCCCAATCAGCCTGGCAGTTCGGGCTGGACTGTTCCCATGAGGAACAGGGTCAAGACTGATTTGCATATGGCTGAGTCCAAACTGGGGTGGCATAGTGAGGATAAGAACAATGGATTAAACCTAGATCTATGACTGGGGGTGAGTGTCTGAAAAGTTTCAGCACTCCGTACATCATCTTATTGTGCTTGCTATTTTCCTACTTTAACCATTCTGTGCCTCTGCCTGTTACAGGAATACACGTCTGGGTTGGGTGACAGCTGGGCTTTGTGCATTTCCTCTAGACAGTCACACACAAAGGAAGGTGAGGTGTGCCCTGCATATCCTGATGGCCCATCACCAGGCTTATAGGTCTTTTTGAGCTAGAGGGAGAGACAGGAACTGACACTTGCACCTGACTAGGGCTGTGCCTGTCCACACACAGAGTTGCACACCCCCCGTAGTGTGTCTGGAGCCAGGGCAAGGAATGGCATGGTCGTGCGCACTACAAATACCTTTCTTTGAAATCTCCCTACTTCAAAGGCTAAAATGGGTATAAGTACTGGACCTCTGACACCATATACTCAGAACACTTCTGAACTGAGTACATTCGGCCAGGACGAGGAACTGTTATGCTGCCAGGAGTGACTACCACTTTGCTGCTTGCTTTGCTGTGTTGGCCTGCTGCCTTCTGCTCCATGCCTGGGAATGAGATGACTGGGCTTTACTCTCTACATCCTGCATCTCTAAAGGTTCTCTAAAGGTTCTCCAAAGGCTTGTTCAGGATTGCCTCCTGTTTCTGAAGTCTCAGGGATATAAACGCTTTCACCTGCATCTTGCTACCAGCAAGTGAGTCCTGCAGTGAGTCCTGCTCTACCAAGTGGTACTAAGTCCAGTCCTGGACCTTTGGGAGTGAGAGTTTGGCGCTGCAACCCAAGAAACTCGCGCATCGACACTGAATCGTTGTTCGGAATCGGCACATTCCCTGGGAAATCGACGCATTGCTGCTGTCTGCTCTGAAGCTGTGGACACCTCTTGCTGATTGCGTAACGATTTTGACTTACAACGCAGCCTGGACCTTGTGACGCAGCAGCTCCGAATCACCACTGCTGGCTAAGTCTCGGACACCGCATCACTGACGTCTGTGGCACATCATCCCAGACTCCGACGCATTCCTGGCCCTGCGCAGCTTCAAACCAATGCGTTGCGAACAGCCCAGCGGTTCGACATTGACGCCTCGGAACTGATGCACCGCACTCTTACCATCGACATATCAATGACATTGCCCAACTTCTGAACTGACGAATCAACTGCGACAGCGACGCCTCACCTCTGTATTTCAACGCATCGTCCCCAAGCATCGATGCATCCAAGGTGCTGTCCGCGGGTCTGAGTGACTCCTGTATCCAGCCTGAGCTTCATCGCTGTCAGACTGAATGTTTGGATTTCCCCGGTCAAGCGCAACCAGATAGCCCCAGTTGGAGCTATTGATTCCTAAGCACTGCATTTTGATTTAATCTTGCAGAATTCATATCTTGACTGTGTATGTTGGATTTTTTTCGCTTTGGTCTTATTTCAGATAAATATTGGCTATTCTTCTAAACTGGTTTGGAGTACTTTTGTGGTATTTTCACTGTGTTACTGTGTGTGTGCACAAATACTTTATACATTGCCTCTTTAGTTTAGCCTGACTGCTCTGTGTCAAGCTACCATAGAGTGAGCACAGGTAAACTTTTAGTGTGTACTACACTCACCCTGACTAGGATTGTGGTTCCTGCTTGGACATGGTGCATACCTCTGCCAACCAGAGACCCGGGCCTTCTTTATGAGGCCCCTTGCACTGCCGGAACGTCACTTTTTGCGACGTCCCATGGTGCAGGAGCCTGCTCCATATTTACGAGACAGCACTAAGCCACTTTTTTTGTCTTAGTGCTGCCTTGTAAATATTGTTCGATTGACGCAGTTTTTTGCGTTAAAGGGATGTGCAATGGGTATTGCTGGGGGGCGTTCCCAGAAACATACATGGACTTTTGGCCCTGCCCCAGATTTACAAGAAATCGTAAATCTGAGGCAGCGCCAAAAACCTACTCCTCCCAAAGGGTGGCGTAAGAGAGGCACAATGAGGAGAAATGTCTTTATTGCTCTCTTTTTTCCTTTTCCTGTGTGTGCTGCATTCTGCATCACACATAGAAAGAGGAAAAAGCCTCTTGTGATTCTTTTTGTGCTGGAAGATTTCCCTTCCTGCGCAAAAATAATCATCCCTGCAACGCAGGCACCCTTGCACCATGGTGCAAAGGTGCCTGCGTTGGTGCACGGCAGCTCATTGTGCACCGACGCAGGGGAAAAGGACAGGAATGTGCCCTATCTGATAGATACGACGCATTCCTGCCATTTTGCCATAGGGCAGCGCAGCAGGAAGGCCTGCGGCTCTGCCCTACTGCAAAACCTCATAAATGAGGCCCGTAATTTCTAACAGTTTGTGCCGCTCTTGCACCACGTTGTGTGGAGCAAGAGCGACGCAAACCGAGTAGTACATATGGCCCTTAGTGTATACCCCTTCATTTAACTTTAACAGTCCCTCAACATCAATTGGTGTACTGTGCTACGGTGGTGATAGGAATTGTGACAATATAAAAAGGGACGTGGATACAGGATTAGCATGGCCTTCATCGGGCTTATGTGAATAGAACTCTGTGTTCTATTATGTTTCATATAAAAAAAAGTCCTTTTGTCTTTGTCTCCAAAAACAGGAATCGGCTAAACTAATATACATTTATATTACAAAAAAAACACTGAACCAGAAAGCCCAGGTGTGTAGAAGAAACACTGCTGGCGCTCACACGCTGTTCTTTATCAGCATGGCGGAGATCCCATGCCAGATACGCAAAGGAAGAATAAATTAACTGTGATCATAAATCCCACATGCCTTCGATTCAGATTTCACGGCTGACTTTTAGAAGAAATGCGAAGAAATGTCATGTTTGTTGATCCTAGGACACTTTGGAAGGCAGCATGCATTTTTGATGTATTCTCTTTGTGTATGGTTGTCAGGCTATCTATATGTATCTCTTTTTATATCTATATGAGTTTGTTTGTGCTTGTATTTATGTGTATAGGTGTGTGCAGTTTAATATGATATTTATTCAACACGTGAACAAACAGCTTTGAATACAACATATATTCGGATCCATCGAGAGGAATTTGCTATGTATCACTCCTGCTAATGGAAGGAGGGGGGCATGAACACCCCTCGACCCTTTATCTCTGACCATGACACCTCTCCACAACGATAGTAATGAATATCATATTGGGAGGGAGGTCATGACCCACTCGAGGCTTCTGCCCTCACGTATCTACATACTCAAAACTGGTAATGAATGTTGTCCTATATTTCCAAAGAGGGTTTCTGGTGATGGCTTAAACCAGGAGGCTGAAGCCTGAGTGTTTTGTAAATGTCACTAGAACATCAGGATGGTAATGGAGGATCCCACTTTTACATGATATGCATTTCTAATAATAAATGTGTATTTTTGGTACAATCCTCATGAAAATAATGCTTTTCTAAAACAAGGAAATTGTTAACGTTTCCGTAAATTCGATAGTAGACTATACTGTTATATTCTGGTAAAAGAAGAGAAACATGTTTAATTATGTAGTTAAAAATAAGGGGTTGTAGAGCAAAAATGTTTGTTTTTTAATGAAAACTAAGATGTTAGTACCATATCTAACTATAAGGGCACTTTAACTATTCCTGTTTTGTTCCTGTGCTATTTTAAAATTGGTGATTAGTTTTGTGTTTTCTGCAGATGGGTGCACGAGTTATACTATGGTTTTTTAGGTCGAGCCTAGCGCAGCGCGCATGAGCTGCACTATGGGAGGCTTCTTGTAAGCACTCCAAACTTCCCCAAAAGTTCTTCGTGTGGGTCTGGTAACTCCCACACATTCTATTGGAATTTGCGTGTGGCTTTCAATAATGAAAGCACGCAAATGGCCAAAGGCGGGTGCATGTCCCACCTCTTTGTGTAAAGGTCACTCCCACAGCGTTTTGGTGTCGGGAGTGAGCAGCAGCGCGCTTTGTGGCAGCTGCATTCCTCCCTTGTTGTTGTGGATCATGTTACTAATGAAACACAGCGTGGTCGCTTTCACTTTGCGGCCGCGCTTGTTTTCTGTTCTCATGATTTTTGTCCTTGTGCATATATTGCAAACGCACGTGTTATTTTAACCCCTTATTATTTTTTTGCAACGGTTTATATGCATTTAAGGCGCCCTTTTGTCTTCTTTTTTATTCTTAAGTATGATAATATTAATTATTATTATTCCTTGCAACATTGCCATTGACATTATTGCCCTTCATTACACTATTTGTTAGTCTTTAAATCATCAGCAGGAAAAGTAATATTAATACTAGTTCTACTAGAACTAATAATAATGACCACCTTAATAATTATTGTAGTAATAATAACAACCTTCCTTTAGTTGTCCCTCCTTGCCAAAATTGGTCCTGACTCTCTGACTGGCTGACTGACTGACTGACTTACTCTCTCACTCTCTCTCTCTCTCTGACTGACTAACTGACTGACTCTCTCACTGACTGACTGACTGACTGACTCTCTCACTGACTGACTGACTGACTGACTCTCACTCTCTCTCTCACTGACTGACTGACTGACTCTCTCACTCTCACTCTCTCTCTCACTGACTGACTGACTGACTGACTGACTCTCTCACTGACTGACTGACTGTCTGACTCTCTCTCTCTCACTGACTGACTCTCTGACTCTCTCTCTCACTGACTGTCTCTCTGACTCTCTCTCACTGACTGACTCTCTCTCTCTCACCGACTGACTCTCTCACTCTCTCTCACTGACTGACTCTCTCTCTCTCACTGACTGACTCACTCACTCACTCTGTATCACTGACTGACTAACTGACTGACTCTCTCACTGACTGACAGACTGACTCACTGACTGACTCTCTCACTGTCTCTCTCACTGACTGACTGACTCTCTCAATCTCTCTCTCACTGACTGACTGACTGACTCTCTCACTGACTGACTGACTCTCTGACTGACTCTCTGACTGACTGACTCTCTCTCTCTGACTGGCTGACTGACTGACTAACTCACTGACTGACTCTCTCACTGACTAACTGACTCGCTGACTGACTGACTCTCTAACTGACTGACTCTCTCACTCTCTCTCTCTCACTGACTGACTGACTCTCTCAATCTCTCTCTCACTGACTGACTCTCTCACTGATTGACTGACTCTCACTGACTCTCTGACTGATGCTCTCACTCTCTCTCTTACTGACTGACTGTCTGACTCTCTCACTGACTGAATGACTGACTCTCTCACTGACTGACTCTCTCACTGACTGACTGACTCTCTCTCTTCTCTCTCACTGACTGACTCTCTCACTCTCTCTCTCACTGACTGACTGACTCTCTCAATCTCTCTCTCGCTGACTGACTGACTCTCACTCTCTGACTGACTGACTCTCACTGACTCTCTGAATGACTGACTCTCTCACTCTCTCTCTCACTGACTGACTGACTGACTGTCTGACTCTCTGTCTCTCTCTCACTGACTGACTCTTTGACTCTGTCTCACTGACTGACTGACTCTCTCACTGACTGACTGACTCTCTCACTCACTCACTCTCTCTCACTGACTGACTGACTGACTCACTCTCTCAATCTCTCTCTCAGTGACTGACTCACTCACTCTCTCACTGACTGACTGACTCTCTGACTGACTGACTCACTGACTGACTCTCTCACTGACTAACTGACTCACTGACTCTCTCACTGACTGACTGACTCACTCACTCTGTCTCTCTCATTGACTGACTAAATGACTGACTGACTCTCTTACTCTCTCACTGACTGACTCTCACTCTCTCTCTCACTGACTGACTGACTAACTGACTCTCTCACTCTGACTGACTGACTGACTCTCTCAATCTCTCACTGACTGACTGACTCTCTCAATCTCTCACTGACTGACTGACTCTCTCAATCTCTCACTGACTGACTGACTGACTCTCACTGACTGACTCTCTCACTGACTGACTGTCTCTCTCACTCTCACTCTCTCTCACGGACTGACTGACTGACTGACTCTCTCACTCTCTCTCTCTCACTGACTGACTCTCTCAATCTCTCTCTCACTGACTGACTCTCTCACTCTCACTGACTGACTGACTGACTCTCACTGACTCTCTGACTGACTGACTGACTCTCTCACTTTCTCACTCTCTCACTGACTGACTGACTGACTCTCTCACTCTGACTGACTGACTGACTCTCTCAATCTCTCACTGACTGACTGACTGACTGTCTGACTCTCTCTCACTGACTGACTCTCTGACTCTCTCTCTCACTAACTGTCTCTCTGACTCTCTCTCACTGACTGACTCTCTCTCTCTCACCGACTGACTCTCTCACTGACTGACTCTCTCTCTCTCACTGACTGACTCACTCACTCACTCTGTATCACTGACTGACTAACTGACTGACTCTCTCACTGACTGACTGACTCACTGACTGACTCTCTCACTCTCTCTCTCACTGACTGACTGACTCTCTCAATCTCTCTCTCACTGACTGACTGACTGACTCTCTCACTGACTGACTGACTCTCTGACTGACTGACTCTCTCTCTCTCTGACTGGCTGACTGACTGACTAACTCACTGACTGACTCTCTCACTGACTAACTGACTCGCTGACTGACTGACTCTCTAACTGACTGACTGACTCTCTCACTCTCTCTCTCACTGACTGACTGACTCTCTCACTCTCACTGACTGACTGACTCTCTCTCTCAATGACTGACTGACTCTCAATCTCTCTCTCACTGACTGACTCTCTCACTGATTGACTGACTCTCACTGACTCTCTGACTGACTGACTGATGCTCTCACTCTCTCTCTTACTGACTGACTGTCTGACTCTCTCACTGACTGAATGACTGACTCTCTCACTGACTCTCTCACTGACTGACTGACTCTCTCACTCTTCTCTCTCACTGACTGACTGACTCTCTCAATCTCTCTCTCGCTGACTGACTGACTCTCACTCTCTGACTGACTGACTCTCACTGACTCTCTGACTGACTGACTCTCTCACTCTCTCTCTCACTGACTGACTGACTGACTGTCTGACTCTCTGTCTCTCTCTCACTGACTGACTCTTTGACTCTGTCTCACTGACTGACTGACTGACTCTCTCACTGACTGACTGACTCTCTCACTCTCTCTCTCACTGACTGACTGACTGACTGTCTGACTCTCTGTCTCTCTCTCACTGACTGACTCTTTGACTCTGTCTCACTGACTGACTGACTGACTCTCTCACTGACTGACTGACTCTCTCACTCTCTCTCTCACTGACTGACTGACTCACTCTCTCAATCTCTCTCTCAGTGACTGACTCACTCTCTCACTGACTGACTGACTCTCTGACTGACTGACTCTCTCACTCTCTCTCTCTCTCTGATTGACTGACTCTCTCACTGACTGACTCACTGACTGACTCTCTCACTGACTAACTGACTCACTGACTCTCTCACTGACTGACTGACTCCTCACTCACTCTGTCTCTCTCATTGACTGACTAAATGACTGACTGACTCTCTCACTCTCTCTCTCACTGACTGACTGATTAACTGACTCTCTCACTCTGACTGACTGACTCTCTCAATCTCTCACTGACTGACTGACTCTCTCAATCTCTCACTGACTGACTGACTGACTCTCTCACTTTCTCTCTCACTGACTGACTGACTCTCACTGACTGACTGACTGACTCTCTCACTGACTGACTGTCTCTCTCACTCTCTCTCACGGACTGACTGACTGACTCTCTCACTCTCTCTCTCTCACTGACTGACTCTCTCAATCTCTCTCTCACTGACTGACTCTCTCACTCTCACTGACTGACTGACTCTCACTGACTCTCTGACTGACTGACTCTCTCACTTTCTCACTCTCTCTCTCACTGACTGACTGACTGACTCTCTCACTCTGACTGACTGACTCTCTCACTCTGACTGACTGACTGACTCTCTCAATCTCTCACTGACTGACTCTCTCAATCTCTCACTGACTGACTGACTGACTCTCTCAATCTCTCTCTCACTGACTGACTCTCTCACTCTCACTGACTGACTGACTCTCACTGACTCTCTGACTGACTGACTCTCTCACTTTCTCACTCTCTCTCTCACTGACTGACTGACTCTCTCACTCTGACTAACTGACTCTCTTACTCTCTCACTGACTGACTCTCTCACTCTCTCTCTCACTGACTGACTGACTAACTGACTCTCTCACTCTGACTGACTGACTGACTCTCTCAATCTCTCACTGACTGACTGACTCTCTCAATCTCTCACTGACTGACTGACTCTCTCAATCTCTCACTGACTGACTGACTGACTCTCTCACTGACTGACTGACTCTCACTGACTGACTGACTCTCTCACTGACTGACTGTCTCTCTCACTCTCTCTCATGGACTGACTGACTCTCTCACTCTCTCTCATGGACTGACTGACTGACTCTCTCACTCTCTCTCTCTCACTGACTGACTCTCTCAATCTCTCTCTCACTGACTGACTCTCTCACTCTCACTGACTGACTGACTCTCACTGACTCTCTGACTGACTGACTCTCTCACTTTCTCACTCTCTCTCTCACTGACTGACTGACTGACTCTCTCACTCTGACTGACTGACTCTCTCACTCTGACTGACTGACTGACTCTCTCAATCTCTCACTGACTGACTCTCTCAATCTCTCACTGACTGACTGACTGACTGACTCTGACTCTCTGACTGACTGACTCACTGACCGACTGACTCTCTCACTAACTGACTCTCTCACTCACTGACTGACTAACTGACTGACTCTCTCACTGACTCTCTCACTGACTGACTCTCTCACTGACTGACTCTCACTCTCTCTCTCACTGACTGACTCTCTCACTGACTGACTCTCTCACTGACTGACTCTCACTGACTGACTCTCTGACTCTCTCTCTCACTGACTGACTCTCTCTCTCTCACTGACTGACTCTCTCACTGACTGACTCTCTCACTCTCTCTCTCACTGACTGACTGACTCTCTCACTCTCTCTCTCACTGACTGACTCTCTCACTCTCTCTCTCACTGACTGACTCTCTCACTCTCTCTCTCTCTCACTGACTGACTGACTCTCTCACTGACTGACTGACTAACTGACTGACTCTCTCACTGACTGTTATACAGGTACTATTTCCCAACCTTCACCATCCTGTTAATTATGCCCCCCCATAACAAAAAAACCCATAACAAGCAACCATCGGGACAGGCAGATCAAAGTTGCTAGCATTGAAAGGACAAAAAAAACCTCAAGACATTTATTGTTAATACTCTTTTAATATGGTCGTTCAGTTGTACATAATGCTTTCTTGGTTATATATAAGGTAACAAAAATGCTTCTGACACTTCTTTATTATAACTTTTCAGCATGCTGCAGACTTCTGTACAGCACAGCTTGAAGACATAGGCAAAGTCAATATCTCTGGCTAAACACTTTTAAGGTCCAAAAGGCGAGACATATTGACTATGCCAATGCTTGTCTATATTGCATAACATAATTGGTGAACAGGCCCTACACGCACCCCTCTGCAAGTGGCAAATCACCTTTGTGCATGGCTCTCGTCCATGCACAGCAGTGGTTGAATGGAGGATCTCTGTAGGCTTCAAACCCCGCTAAGCACAGCTGGAGGCTATACGCTGCAGGGACTATCCACGGTGCATTGCCCACACTCAAAGGCAGCCTACCCCACTGTGAATGTCGTTTGGCACTGCACAATAAGCATTCCTGTCTAAGTTTTTTTTAAATTTTCTATTTTTGAAATGGTTTCACTTTTCATTGTGGCTATGGAATTTTGATTTTCATGAAAATAGCAACTTGACTCTGGTGTGCACAACTTTTTTGAGGGTGGTTTTTGTTATTTTCCACACCTCTGAGTTCCCCACTGCACTCAACTGAGGTCGGGCATCACCCATGGTACCCTCCCAGTGCTGTGGAAACATTTTGTTCTACAGCGTGAAAATTGTCTTTTTTGTAGGAAATTGAAAATTTCAAGATGGTGGGAAGAAAATTAATTGACTTCACCAGCCAATTTCATTTGAGAAAAAATTCAAAATGTGATTGACAGGATTCAGATTTTCTGAATCGCAATTTCAAACTACATCAGTGTAGAAAAGTTTTAACCTTTGAAACCCCTTCAGAAGCTTATTTAAATGCTTGTATCTTAAAATATACTGAACAGATTTACACCAAATCAATAAAAGCATGCTTTCTGGGGAAGGTTCTACATCTGATTAGCAGTTTTGACTGAAAGCACAATTGAAATTTCCTTTGGAAGCTTAAGAGAGAATACATATTTTTTCACCCCATTAAATCTGTCCTCCCTTCACAGATCTGCATGAAAATTGGGATACCAGAGCTCAGCTGACTATGTCAAATGAATGTCGGATTTAGTGCAGATCGGTCCATGGGCTCAAAAAGTTATAGGCAGTAGGGCATGGTCAAGACACCGAGCGTGGTGGCCACTTTTTCCTGAGCTCCTCTGCCATCCCTGCATTCATCCGATAATTGCCAGGACCGTGGACATCTGTAGCCCCAGTGCTTCGGGGAAGGTGCTGAGCGGGGAGCCTGGAGTCTCAGCAGCTGCAATGCTTGGAAGACCGGGATCACATCGGGTCCTTTTCCTGCGTGGCTCTGGTGGCCTTTACTTCTGGTCGGGGACCTGGTGGAGAGTGGGAGGAATCTCTGGCGGGGTCCTGAGCCCAGCTGGGGTGTGGAGCCAGGGATCCCTGTGGGAGCATTGGTGAGAGGGGGCCTCCAACTGGTGAGTGGTGCTAGTGGGCTTTGACTGTGAGGCTGCAGCCACGAGGTAGCACACGGGAGAGCCCACAGTTTCCTTGGGTAGGATTCTAGTTCACTGGGTGACCTGAGGCAGCCCAGCACAGGAGGTGAGTGCAGCAGGGAGGCGGTTCTAAACCCCGGGGACATCTGTGGTGCCCAGAAAATCCTCAGCACACGAAAGTCATGTATCTATAGTTATCACAATGCAGAGTGTGAGCATAAATTAAGTACAATCAATTGGTTCATGTTCTTCTCTTTTTATTCTTTAGATCTTCAGACAGCCGACACGTGTTTCGTTGCTTTACAAGGGAAATCGTCCCGCGACTTTATCAAGGCAATGTCTTCTTAGTAAATGTGCCTTTAATTGTGGTGATAATTCCAACCCACAATGGGGTTTCAGTTTCTAGCGACGTCCAATTTAGTCGAAAGTGTATCCAAATGTTCAAGTGTAACGTGACAGTTCCAGATTCGTGATTTCCAAATGAGAACTCCCGGGACGTCGCTATCCGCTATAGTGGTTGTACCGAGTGCGGAACAAAGACACATCTGTGGTGCCACCTGCCCATGGAACTTGACCCCAAAGATTGTGTGTGGCTGGGGCCTGCCGTGCTTGAGAGCCCTGTGCTGCTGTGGGGCCCAGTGGTGAGGGGGGCCCTCTCCTGGACATGCAGTGCATGTGGGCGTTGGCCCTTGGTGCCAGTAAGGTCACTGCAACTAGGAGGCCCCCAGAGAGGGCACTGACTGACCTAGAAACCCGGGGCTTAGCGGGTGTGACCCGGTTGTTGGGGTTGTGCGGCACTCCTGTGGTGGCAGTGAGTGGCGGCCCCTTAGCTCCGATCGGGAGACTACATCTGGGAAGTCTTGTGGAGTGACCAGGCCTTTTGCTGCAGAGTCGGAGACGAAATTGGAGGGGGCAACCTCTACTCCTTGAAGAGATTTATGCCTGGGTGGACGAGCGCAGATCAGGAGGTGCCCTGCAGGTGTGGGGGATGCTGGCCCATAGCTCCATTCAGAAGCCCACACGTGGAGGTGCTACAGGAGTTTGACTCGTGGAGGGAGTGAACCTTTAGTCTTGGAAGGTGGTGATTGGGGGCGGCCACCTGGCTGGAACCCCTTGGAGAGTCAGTACGTTGTCTTCTTCTGGGATTCGATGCAAAGTGGGTGCTTGCCAGACATTGGACCTTATTGTAGGCGAGTGGGTTCCTACTATGCCATCCTTATTCTCCTGCTGTTGGGACTTCATGTGGCCCCACAGCTCTTTCTGTTTTCATTATGGGGAAGGCCAAACACCCGGGGCCCAGACCTTCCAGGGCCACATCAATAAGTAGACAAGACCCCACGGGGTGACGGAATGGGAAGCCGCAGTGATGGCCCCAGTGATGGCCCCGGTGGTGACCATGCTGGCTCTCGCCGGCCACTCAGCCTCCATTCTGTAGGTGATCCAAGACTTATGATCCTCCCTTGAGGAAAAAATGGGTGAATTAAAAGTGGATGCCTCTCTGTCTTGGGAAGACTTATGCAACATGACCGCAAGGGTGGCGGAGGCAGAGGGCTGTATCTTCAACTTCAGTTTCAGCTGCTTGATTCACTAGTGGAGAAGTGTGGCTCAATGGTTAGAGCGGCAGACCCTGATGCAGAGATCTGGCCCGGGACCAGGGTTCAATTCCCGCCTCGGCGGGTCTTGGGCTCAATTTCCTCGGACCTGATAATTCTCGCCTCGGTGCCTATTCTAATCATGGGTCCCACTCTGCAACTCTGGGCAATAGCTTGCTTAATCTCCACAACGGCCCCAACAGCGCTGGGATGCCTGGCTTCACCCTGGGGGTGCCCAGGAGTGGACATTTCACAGGGAAAAGCCAGGAAGGGTTCCACAGCGGTATGCGTACAGCGCCTGGACATCCCTTTGGGGGTATGGGTGCGCTTTACAAGTACAAATTTCATTTCAAAATTTCATTTCACTATGGTTACTCTCGACTAAAATAGGCTCTGCTCTTGTCTTGACTTGACACTTGTGCACAATATTCTCCGCCCTCTGATCATTCATTCAGTGCTGGACTTTGACTCTGCAATGCAGTGGTTGTTGTCACCACTTCTTCACAGCTTGTCTTAATCTCTTGGTGTGGAAGGCATGAATTCAGTTGGGGAGACCCTCACATTTTACCGCAATATTCGTCACAAGGATCACCTGGTGAGGACCTCGTCAGTGGGCTCCTAGAAGGATTTCCTGACATGTTTTTTCAACAGGACCCAATCAACCAAACCTATGTCAAGGTACTGTTCTGGCCTTAGAATAGGAGTTGCCAAATCAATCTGGTGAGAGACAAAATGCACCACGTCAGCCAGTGCTTTGTGGTAGCCAAGAATTCTATCATCCGTTATACTCACAAGTGCAGCTGCTGGCACACCAGGAAGTCTAATGGCTCTCCTCACCAAGATTTCATGGGGGAGAGTCTAGTCATCTAATTGGGAGTTCTTTAGAGACTCATCGGAACTAGGGGAAGAACGTAGGGCTGCTTTCAAGAAGTGGACTTTGGCTAGTCGAGACTTCAGCATCCTGTTGACTTGCTCTGCAATCCCAGATGCTTTTGGCCTATTGCTACAATGGAACCTCTGCTCCACCTGCAGAGCTACTCACAGCAGTCTCATTATTGGATTCGTAAAATGACTGCCGCGAGCTGACTCCAGAGAAACTGGTAGTCTAAAAAAAGGGATCAACTTCCTTAGCAATATTTTGACCACTGTGAAACTGTCCCACCTACTGGTCAGCTACGCTCCCACCCAACGCAAAAAGAGACAGACTATCATGAAGATAAAGTGGAGTCCGTTACAGATGGGCATCTCCACAAAATCCAATTGCATCCGGTTAAGGGACCACCTAATCTTCGTATGTGACTCATGGCCACAGCTGTCCTTCTGCCTGAATTTAACTGCTATCAAGTAACGCATCTGTGACATAAACTCTCTGCAGTGTCACTAAAATGAAGATTGTACCAGTAGGTCTTAAAGAGATGTTCCACAGTGTCTCTTCCTATATGAGCAGGACCGTGAAAATGCCTTGTGATAGGAGACTACATGGCATCCTGTAGAACTAGTCTCCCATCTGTCGAAACCCACACATCATCCTGATTCTTCACACATTTCTCTTTTTAAGGCTCTGGGACATCTTTCTGGACAGTTTTCAACTGTTTCCAAGTATCAGTAGTGTTTGACAACATGTTTTAAACAGCATCACTTTCAGATGATTCTTCCCGATTGAATGTACAGGACTCAGGAGTGCAATACCCTACCATCTCATCAGCATTCAGTTTTCAGCAGTCACAAAATCACATCCGCTCCTGTGTGCTGCACATTTTATAACAGCTTCCTCTATAGGCAATTGCAGTGTGTCCAACTCCATAACATGATTTCCATTTCAAAGTGGGGAGCCAGAGGAAGTCATGAAACCTCTATGGGACCACAACTGCAGTCATGGACCACATCCAACTTGTACTGACTGTCAGTAAAGATGGCGAATCTCAAACTATTGGAGACACAGCACACTCTTGTAAGAGCAATCAGTTCTGCCATCTGCATGGACACTACATTGCACAAATAGAGACTTCCACTACACCTTCTAAGGTGCACACTGCATAAGCTCCTTTCACAATTCCTAGTCTATCTCTCAAGCAAGAGAAATCCACAAACAAGGTAAAATCAGTTTCTGCCGAAGGGACTTCTGGAATGTCAGGTCTTAACCCACAATTCAGTAGCATCTAGACAGTCTTGATCATTCCCATGATCATCTGCAACATTGTAACTGTTGAAGGGTTCAAGGCATTGCACCTCTTCAAAGAATCATTGCAGCCAAAATCACCTGTTCACATCTGGTGAGCCTACTGTTTGTCATGTATTGTGTTTGATTGCGGATCAACAAAATCTCATTTGAATGGGGAACTATTAAAATAAGCAAGTAGCCCATAGCAATGCCCTCGCACTGCTGAATGTTGACACCCACTGCAGCCATCGCCTTTTTGGCATCCAGGCAGTACCTCGGCTACCACAGCTTATGGATCAAATATTGCAGAAAAATAGGCAACTGGACGTTTGGCTTCACCTTGGGTCTGTGCCAACACAAACAGCATGCACACTTCATGTTCATTACAGTACAGGACGAAATCTTTGTAGTAATCAGACATTCTTAGAGCTGGGGCACAGCAGAGTTTCTCTCTCAGCTGTAGGAAGGAACTCATGCATTCGTAGTCCCAGGGTAGAGGATCAAACATCACTGTGTGTAAGTCTCTATCGAGACTTTGCCACTAAGGAAATGTTGGGTATTCACTGACAACATTGGCCCACCATTCCCAGGAACATCCTCTGTGTCATTGAGGGGGAGGGGCTAATTGTCAGGATTGTAGCTACTCTTTCTTGGAACACTTTCCTAGCTCCTTTCTCAATATGATGTCCCAATACAGAACCTACCTCTGACAGTACTGCAATGTTTATAGGGGACACCTTGTGTCCGTTCTCTGCCAAATGATTCAACAAGGCAATATTGTCTTGCTTGCATGCATCTTGCATTGCTAATGCCACCAGTAGGTCATCAATATATTGGATCAGAACTGAGTTGCATGGCAAGTGTAAGGTCTCCAGGTTTTTCTTCACTATCTGAATAAGGATTGACATACTCTCTGTATGCCCTTGCGGGACTCGTCACAATGTCACAATTTTATGTAAAAACTGGTAAGTGAAAAGAAACTGACTTCTCTCAAGTAGAGGAATGGAAAAGAATGCTTGACACAGATAAATGACCAATACCACTCAGCATCACAAGGAATTTGGAAATGTATCATGGCAGGATTTGGTACAATGGGACAACATGGGACAACAATTTGATTCACATTTTGTAGATCCTGAACTATTCTCCATTTTCTATTTGATTTCTGCAAACCCATCACACGTGACTCCCTAGTATTTCCGTTCAGAAGGCTTTGTCTCACAGGAATTCAATCACAGACATAATTCCAGCCACCACCTCAGGTGAGAGGTTGTATTGATGAGCTCTGGGATACTCTGCCTTAGGTTTTATGGTTATTTGCACAGTTCAACATCTTTCATCAGATAGATAATTTGCTTGTAAAAATCCCAGACTTCCTCTTTCACTGATTTTCTTCGATCAGGAGGTAAGTCTTCTCTTGTTAGGATTGTAATACCCAATGGTTGTCTCTCGGGTTTTCAATTTGAAGACTACATTCTCATCATGTGTCTGAAGTTCAACATCATCCAATATGCAATAGATCACATAGTTCATTTTGCAGAGTAAATCCCTGCCTGACAGATTGACTGGACTAAAGTCACATATTACAAACTGATGGCCTTCTTTGAAAGGCCCTATTTTCACCTGGACTTTGGCTGACAATGGGTTCATACTCTGCTGGTTGGAAATGCCTACAACTTGGACTTGCTTCCCCGAGAGGGGTAGGTTAGTTACCTCTAACATACTAACAATAGAGTGGGTAGCTCCAGTTTCGAACAAGAACAATACGGGCTGGCTATTCTCATTTCAATCAACATATGACCCACTCTGATCAACCTCTAGAACTCTGCCAAGCACACAATTCTCCTCGCCTATCAGGCACCATCATTGTCATTGATCCCAATCCAGTCCAATGGGAGTGTCTCAATCCGGAAACTGTAGGAGATTTTCTGCACTCATGAAAAGGTTCTGTTGAACCTTTGGGTTAGGATTCAGGTTATACCTTTAGTTGGTCGTGTTTTGTTGCATCCTGGGAGCTAGTGGCATATTGGCATTGTATGACCTTAGACCTTTCATATTCTGTATTGACATCACATTTGTGTTTGTCATCTGAACATCATTTTGCATTTGATTTGGATTCAGTCTACACTCTTTTTACCAAAGGCCCACCTTGTTATAAATATGACGTGCTGTAGTCTTGTTGAACATGTTTATGGCATTCCTTGAATTCTGATAAGGAGCCATCCCACAGCCTCTGCTTTGCAGAACAAAGTTCCCATTCTGCATCACCTAACCAGCACCTTGGTAACCGACTACCTACATTCTTGTACCTGGTCCGGGAACAGAATTCAATCCTGTACCCATCACAATAGAACCACTTTGACAACCTCTCTGCACCAATTTACTCTGTGCCAACATGTAGTTCGCTTAATCTTTTTCTGTTTCGCCTCTAAATCATCATGACAATACTTCACATAGCGCATGAATTCATCCAAAGCCTTTGACTGCCAATAAATCACATTCTGCTGTCTGTAGGCACTAATTTCTGGATGCAGACCAAGAACAAACTGGGACAAAAAACAACTAAGATTTTCCCGTTTTAGATGTTCAGTGCTGATATGCTGTCTAAAAACTTGTATCAACCTTTCATAGTAAACATGCACAGATTCTTTAGACTCCTGGGTAGTTCTGGTTATCTTAAGACAATCAACCTCCGATTGAGGGACCTTCATTTTCAAAAAGGTAATTACTTGACTATACCTGTCCGTGAAAATAGGATAAGGTGCATGTGTCTGAGCGTTTCTTGGTGGTTCAGGATTTGGTCAAGCTACAGCGGCCTTACATGATGCTCACAGATGATTAGATACTGCAATGTCAAAGAAGGAATTTAGGCTCTACCAAAGTATGTTCGAAATCTTCACAAACCTCTCCACTTGAGTGTACCATAGGTTAGGGTAGGCCCAAAATTTTGGAAACTAATTTCTAAGGGTGGAAATATCACCACGACTTCAGGGCACGTGCACAAATTTACCTCCATGAACTTCTCTTTATGTATATTTTCTAACCTCCATATCGCTCTTACTAGTTTCTCCCTTCAGCCTATCGGTATCTTCCTTATTTTTCTGTTTCCATTCCTTTCTGGATCTTCGATCCTTAAGCTTCTGGGTGTTTCCCCATTTTCTAATACAAGCTACCGATTTCCTAGCATGTATTTTCAAACATGTTGTTCTCATATTCTTTATAGTGTCCTCATTCATGAACATTTTGAAACTTTTCTTCAACTCCAAACTCTGTAGCCAGCTCTTCCAACCGTTCATGAGTTTCACAAGCATGTCTCACAGCTTACATACTGAAGAATAAAAGTTCTTCTTCATAGAACCCATCTATAAATTCTAATTCAAGATTTCCCTTGGCAAGATCCTCAATTTCTGTCCTTAATCTTAAAACATCCAGTTCTGTAGGCCAGGGTTCTCCAAAGTTGGTCCTGAAGAGCCGGATCCATGCCAGATATTTAGCATATCCACATTTAGATAAATGTAGTTATCTTAAAAATCTGGCATGGATCTGGCTCTTCAGGACTGACTTTGGAGAACCCTACTCTAGGCAATATTTCTCTTTCTTGAATTTGCACTTACGTATCAGCCTCAGCACCAATAACTGGCACATTTATAAGGGGACCTCCTCTCTTACCTGATCAGTTTCCCAAATCTATGATAGTACCAGTACCCAGAGAACTAGGGGCTGTTGTGACAACAGAGGTGGCTGGTGTTGTAATGATAATGGTTGTGCTAGTGGCTCTTATTAATGGATCTGGAGTGACAGGGACAGCTGATCAACAAGCATGGCCGCTCCTGTAGCTGCCTGTGTTTCTCCTCCTCAGCTCCCATTAGTCGCTGCTGGCTCCCTGCAGCCTGATGAACAAATTTGCATGGAGGCGCTTTAAGTTTCTTTAGGTTCTCAAATATACTCAAATGTAATGTACCATGAGGGGGAAATTGCAAAGCACCCTTCATTTGCTGTGATTTTACTGCAATGTTTGAGCCAAATGCAAATGTGATAAAACTCTCCCAACTCTGCTGGCGGAGTGGACTTTACCGCCCAACCCTAATATTGTCACATCATTTCTCATAACAGCTCTTGTTTTCTTACAGAAAGTAATCTTGGCTCCTTACGCAAAACAGCATGGAATTCATAAACTCCAAGTTGAAATAAATGGCAGTTCCCAACAACTCATAATACAATACTCAACAATACAAGCATCTAATCCTAGCACCACATCACAGAGCCAACCATCGCAGCATGCACCACTAATCAACAAATACCAGCGTGACACCTGACATAACGTGTAGCACTTCACAGTGGGTCTCACTCCACTCTCACCAGCTTTACCTAAGCAAAATGTCATTTTTATTTTAAATAAACAGTGCAGCTGATATCGCTTCATGGACCAACACCTCAATCTTAACGGAAAAGTCAAAAACCTGATAATATAACTCTATATCTATTTCGCGATCTTGGTTAAAGACAAGTCCTATAACCTAACTTCAACTCTTTGCAGCAAGAGCATTACACTTCATAGACACCAGCAATATAAATGAAAAAGCACTTTATTTCTCAACATAGAGCTTTCTTGGACCCAAATTTGACCCCAAAGCTCAAAACACAACAAGTCATCAAAACCCACAAACACCGCAATTCTCGACAACTCATAAGCACAATCCTAGGAGTTATACTCACTCATAGAATACTGCATCTGCTTTCTGGAACACTGGAACACCGTCAATACTCTGAATGGGACCATGGAAGCGCGGAATGTAGACTGGGTTGGATTAGATTTTTAACTCTCTCTGGAGCCAACAGGGACTATTGTATGTAATATAACAGCTAGCAGAAAAGTATTCAAACCGTTGGAAGCACTTTTATATCATTAGAAGGGTATTATATGGAGTCTTCTCATAACTGACAGAGGACAATCCCATTGAATCACTGTTAAATGATGAGGGAGAATTATATGGAATGTATCCAGGAGCAACAAAGGAGCAACAGAGGACCAACCCATTGAATGCACTGTTAAGCTACAAAGGAATATTAGATAGAGTCTGACGATGAGCAACAAAAAAGCTAACCAATGGAGACATTGTTAAACCACCAATGAGTATAAGTCTACCCAGGAGTGACAGAGGAGCAACGGTTAGAGTCGATGTTTGACCACCGAGGACTATTAGAAGGAGTCTGCCTTGGTGCAGCAGAGGAGCAACACATGGGAGATATTTCTAAACCACTAAAGGAATTATTTATGGTTCTCATACAGGATTGAGTGAGGATGGGTTTAGGGAGTGATAAGGGAGAGGAAGAAGCAGAGACTATGCACCGAGGTCTCACTGGCCCCACTGCCCCATGAGGCACCAACAGGCTCCAATAGGCCAAAGTGATGAAGATGACACAGGAAGATATCCTCAACCTTCCACCCCCAATTTGACCACATTGACTGGTTGCCCCTTCATGAGAGGATGATATAGATGGAGCAAAAGGAGACAGATGCAGATGTGCAAGGCAGCAAGGAGAAGGGAAGTCACAGAACACATTGGTGGAAGGACTATGTAGTTTGATCCAGAGAACAGAAGGGCGACAGCGGAAAAAGAAGGGAGAGAATAAGAGAGAGAACAATTGTGATAACAAAGAGGTGAAATGTGAAGGAAATGGAGGGAAGGGGAAGGGAGGGAACATAGAGAAAGGGAGGGAACATAGAGAAAAAGAGGAAACATGAGGGAAAGGAAGAAAAATGAAGGATCAAATAAATTCAGAGACAAGAAAGAAAAGACAAAGAAAGAGACGTAAACAGATATGAATCAAGTAGTAATCTTGTTAAAATGTTGTTGTACATTATTAATACCTTTTCAGTAATCAGATATGGATGGTCACCTGTAGATATTTAAAATGAGGAGTGGAAGAACAGCGGTTCTGGCCCAAAGGCCCCTGCAGAAATTAACAGGGCCAATCAGGCGAGTCTCCACAGGCAATCCACTTGTAACCCTCATAATTTTAACCACATGATGGCCATACAGTGGGACAGTCTGGGAATTGTGAAGAAAAAGCCTAGAACTTTGTCATATCAGATTGTCACATGGTGAGCCTACCCAATCACAGAGCAGCAAAGAGGGGCCATCTTAAAATACTGCTATATTCAGCCCAGGAAATGTTCACCACAAATACCTTTAGTCAAAAGTGGCAATCTTTTTTATAAACAATTATATTGGCAGCTTTAATACATACTAAATAATACACATTACTATAATTGGGTATAGTCATTTATTAGCATCTATTGAGTAAGCAGGAAACATCATCATATTAAGTACATATTATCGTGACTTGTGATACATGTTCTCGGTCAACAAGGGTATCATCGTTAGTCATTGTTTTAATATTCTCTTCCCACCTCACATATATATATTCATGTTTCTTGTAGCACCTCTGAGATCTTAAATCTGTTTCTTTTGGATCCTGCAGCAATCCAGAATGCTCTCAATTAGGGAATTCCAGAGGCCTCAGTCGCCTTCCAGGCTTGCATTTTCCAAATTGGATTTAACCAAGCCTTGGCCCATGAAAGCCTTCTGAGATCTATAAATTCTAATCTCATCTAAAAATGTTAGCAGGACTTTTTTGGGATTAAGGGATTAAGAATGATAGTGTGTTTCACTATATCTGACAAGACCTCCCTTCCGCCTTCCAATACCTTTGGCATATATGACCACTCCAAGTTGAATGTAAGAAATCTCCGGTGTCCTCCTGAGATCTAAGGCAAGTGGGGGATTGTTCACTGCCTCTGTGCCACAATTACTGGCTGGTGTAGTAAATACAATGTAAATACTTAAAAAGGGCCAGTAATGCTATTATGCTAGATACCCATCAGGACCTTCTCCCATTCCGCATCATCTATTTGTCCCATGTCAGCGTCTCAATCACTTTTGAGCTCCAGGAATGTGTTGGGGGTATGGCCCATCATGCTCTATGTTCTAGATATCTTTTAATGAGGGTGATCCACTATCATCATTTTTGCCTCAAGAGGATTAACCTCAGGGATATCCTAAATCTCAGTCAAATAGGGTAGCAAGGTGTGTTGCTTCACCCTCCCAATAATAGAAAATACCACACTCCCACACGGAGGCACACACACAGCGAAGCAATAAAAACCCCTGGAAAGGGACTTCACTATCATAAAATGAAGCACATCAAAAGACAGTTTTCAGAATAAAGCTTGTGGTTTTATTTGTGCAACACTCTCTAATAAAAAGCCTTT
Organism: Calotriton arnoldi; assembly: GCA_963921515.1. NCBI lineage: Eukaryota > Metazoa > Chordata > Amphibia > Caudata > Salamandridae > Calotriton > Calotriton arnoldi. The sequence goes on along the minus strand of CAWUFW010006330.1, from coordinate 1,135,030 downwards.
CCCAGATGTCAAATGAACAACATTCAAATGTATATACAGACATATATATATATATATATATATATGTATATACATATATATATATATATGTCTCTATGCATATGTATATATATGTGTGTGCAAGCAATAGTAGCACACTTATAAGTAAGCAAATGCAACTGTTAAACGATGGAATAAAATACATGGAATAAAATACAAGCAGATAATAATACTGGACGTCCACTGCAAGGAATCAGAAAGATATATACACTAAATAAATCAGATGATTATAACCACTGGAGACTTGAATGTGCACACAGACACACTCACACATCACAATGTCAATAATCAAAAGAAAACACCTCACTGATCGCTCTTTCTCTGCATTCTTGCCAAGCCGGCTGGAGGAGCACTTGACAGCCAGGCAGAAGCTTTGATCGTGACCAAGTTCCCTGCTGCAAAACGTCTGTTCCACAGTGAGCTCCCGTCTGGGCGCCAAGATTTCCCACCTTTAATACCTTTTACTCAACCTGAGGAGAAGGTTCTAGCCCCCTTTCTTCTGTTACGAAAAACCAAGCTGACCGTACTGGTCTGTGTCAAGGTCAAGATAGAAGCTGGCCAGGCCACTGTATTTTGACCCCGAGACAGAGCTCTACATTCCACACATTTCTCTGGCAACAACAATCTCTGCTCTGGAAGGTGCCAAGCACACATCCCACACATTATCTCAGTGAAGCTTACGAAAGACTCCAAAAGTACAGAAAACAACCTTGAACGTGAACAGCCTAAAGAACTTGAATGATCTGGGGGCCTGCCTGTGTGCCCAAAGCTCAAGCTAGACAGTCATAATTCAAGATGGCATGAGGGCATGTCAAAGCAATAGTAAGACATCCATAATACGTTCCAATGTACAACACAATGCATATTTGTGCACCACTGCCTATAGCATCACACACTTCACTTCCCAATGTACAACATAATGCACATTTGAGCACCACTGCTTATAACACTGCACTCCAAAACCGAGAAGTACATTCCACATCTTTCTCTCTATCATGCTTCCAAATGCACATCCCACACGTTCTGTTCCTGGCAAGGCTGTAAAAAGGTTAATTCCCCCTCTGCAGCTACAAGGAGACACGAAAGAAATCTTCAAGGAAAAAGGCACATGCAGGAAAAATGATGTTGTATGTTCAAGAAAACACCTAAAGTCATTTAAAACAATGGTAGTCAAAGGTCATCACATGGTCCCAATACATGGGAGCGCCTCTGGCACTACACAAGGCATGCCTAAGCTGTAAGAAATTAAATGTCCACCCATCCCACATGACACAAACATTATTTTAAAACAGAGTACCCAGTTCAGTGCTGGGAGACAGCAACCCCCATGTGATGAAGACAGAGAGATGGCTCCCAGGGGCCCTCAAACCCAGACTCCAGTTTTTCAGCACCCAAGGAACTGTCTGCTGGGGCCAGTCTAACTATTAATTTGTTGGTGCCATGTGCACCGATCCATCAGTACCTTTGAGCAGACCTCTTTAGTTGGAGGGATAAGAGTCTCTTCATCATGGTGAGATATTGCCTTATTGTTAGTTCACAGGTTGCTGCTAGTCATTCTTGGGCACTCCATGATAACCAAAATGTAGAGCCCTGACCGCAAGATTGGCGGGACACGTGTCAATACCTAACCAAAAAAGAGACAACTTGTGATTTTTCAAAAATATGTTCCCCTAATGCTATTTTACTCCTGGTGATGGGGAAAAACCCATTTCTTTTACCCATTAAAAACAACCAAACACTGCTGGTCGGCAATATACAGGGTTTTGAGGACACAGCCAGGTCCTCGGAGGGCCCAAATCCTTGATTAAGTAAGTCGGACACTGGTGGGGAGGCTTTGAGCCTTATTTTGCAAAACCAAATGAGAGGAGGGTTATTAACTAGGAAACCACAAAGTTGAGGCATTTTATTTATGAGCTGTTTTTTTACCTTACAGAGTGTGACTACAGGGTCCGTCCATCTATAAGTTCCAATGGGGCACTAGATCTTCTCAAAATAAGTATGTGTGTATATTTCCAATAGAATTGCATGAGACTTAGCACAACTAATCCACCATTTTTGTGTGTAAATCACAGTTTCACTCTAGGCATGTGGACATTGTTAACCTTCCGGTGTTACCAATCCTTGAGCAGCATTAATAAAATCCCTGCATGTTGATATGTGATTTATTCTCACCTTTGACCTTAAAAATACAAATGAAATATATTGATATAAGAAAGGGAAATTAACGTCCATATGTATCTCTTTCAATTTTTTTTATTCTTTTTCAGGTTACCCAATGAGGCAATGTCCAAATTGTGGTTTGTAGGCCAGAAAATGAGAGCATTTAATCTAGGAAACAGTGCAGATGCGCAGTGGACATGAGCAGTGGGCACACTGATGGCACACTGAATGCATGCCCGTCTGTGCCCGTCCGCATCTGGAACACATCCAGCACCAGCTATTATGCCCATTTTGACCCAGCCCAGCATCAAGGACTACCTACGGCAAGGAGGAATTACTAGCCCTCCGTCCCCAACTCTGTGGCGCACTGTTTTTTTGTGCACAGCGGGCCAGCCTTACACCTACTGCTCTTCCTGGTCTAACCCTTGTGTAGCTCCTGGTGATGCCCTGAGCACCAGCGTGCTATCCCAGGATAAAACTGACAAGAGGCCCTCTCCTCCCGACCAAAGTGATCTTCACTCGGTCTACTCAATGTAAGATATCTCCCTAAACACAAAACCTACATCTGGGACCTGTTAAAAGACAATTGCTAGGATGCCCTTTTCGTAACGGAAACCTGGCTCACTTCCTACTCTGCCACACACATTTCCCTGGCCATAACAGAGGGTTATTCAATTACCCACATTGTTCGTCCACCGGAGTGGGTGGTTGGATTGCTATTATTTATCGCACCAATCTCTGCTGAACCTTCACGAATCTGGAGGGCCTTGACCTTATTGAGGTATTGATCTTTACCCTCCTGGTCTCTACATATTTTTCTCTCTCAAGTGCCTTAATTTACCATCCTTCCAAAGCCTCCTCCTCTTTCCTCTATGCAGTTATTAATGCACTTGCCCCCTTCTACCTTCAATACTAGTTCTAGGAGATTTTAATGTCTACATAGATGACCCAAACTGCAGAGCAGTTTCTAGAGGCATTGTGTAATCTTAACCTACCCCAATTAGTAGCGGATGCCACTGGTGGACACACCCTGGATCTGATATTTTCTAAGTACCCCTTCCTCGTGGTTGGCTCCCCCTTCCACTGGTCTGGACAGACCATTTTCTAGTTCTGTTACCATGTATCCCTCTCTGCTGCCCAACTGGGCTCAGCACAGCTCAAAAGTATCTCCGGACCATGGCAGAATATTCCAGAGTCTAGTCTATGTTCTATGTTCTCTCTAGGCTTCGATAATCTGGCCCCTTCCACAATGTATTTCAGTAAGCGTAATGCACCTTCTGCTAACTGCTTTACACTACATCTTCAGGAAGAAAAACTCAAATGCAAACAACTGGAAAAAGGTGGCGAAGGAACTATGATGTTGAGGACAAGTGGGCTTATAGCTTTGCCCTCAAATAGTTCCGAAGAAGTATCAAAAAAGCAAAGATTGCTTTTCACCTGTGCAAATTGCATTTGCCAACAACGCACCTAGAACAGTGATCAAAATTGTTAAAACATTCCTGCAGCCAGAGGCTCACAAATAAAATGTTCAGACATCCCAGTCATTGGCAGAGGACCTTTCTCTATTCTTCCACACTAAAGTAGAAAAAATCTATTCCGGTTTCAAAAACCAGGCTGATCTTTCCACCCATGAGAACACTGCCACTGCTTCTCCAGACAAGATGGTTCCACGGCACGAGTCATTTGAACCAATTTCCTTAGCTGAATCAGAGCACATTATCCATAAAATGAAATCCGGCTCACCACTTGACCTCTGTCCCCCCCCCTTCATGATCGCGAAGGCGCTCCCGGCTATCAATCCTCAAATAAATGCCCTTTTCAACCTGTCTGTAGAATGTGGTACCATGTTTCTAAATTGGAAAAAGGCACTGGTAATCCCTCTTCTAGAAGAGGTCAACTCCGATCCACGCACCCTGAGTAATTATAGGCCCATCCCTCTCCTTCCACATCTCGTTAAAATGTTAAAATCCCTGGTGAACCGCTGGATCACCAGGTACATGGAACAGAACAAGATTCTACTTCCTTCCCAGTCAGGCCTCCTCACCAGTTTCAGCACTGAACTAGGCCTGCTCAGAGTCCCAGAATATATCAGAGGCAACCTTAATTCAGGACAGAAAGAGGTGGTCGTCTTATTAGATCTTTTCGCCGTTTTCGGCATTGTGTCACATTAGATTCTTCTACAAAGGCTGGAGTTAGTGGGAATCATGGGCCGCTCTCTGACATGGCTCTGCTCCTACCTAGCTGACAGCCAACAGGTGGTATTCCTCTATCCCTTCACCTCCCAATCTAGTGCCATAAGGTTTGGTGTTCCTCAGGGATCATCAGTAAACCTAACCCTTTTTAATATCTATCTGGCCCCATTAGCTCTAATTGAGCAAAGCTAGAGCATGAACATTGGCTCTTATGCTGATGATACTCCGCTTATGCTAGCTTTATAGCAGCTCAGTGATACTGTAATTGGGGATTTTCAGGGCTGTCTTAGGTCCATCGCTCAATGGACGCATAACAGCTGCCTACAACTCAATTTCGATAAATCGAAAATATTGATGTTTGGTTCTTCCTCCCCTCTTGACGTGATGCGACTTTGGCCTACTGATTTAGGACTTGCTCCCACCCCAGCCACAATGGTCAGGAATCTGGGGCTTTTGATGGATATGGATCTTTCTTTCAAACTCCACATTAACCACTGCAGCTACCTGCTTTGGTCTGTTAAAATTCCTTAGAAAAGTCCTAAAATATCTTCCCTTAGAAACTTGCAAGGGGATTGTACATGCACTAATCACCTCCAGGTTGAATTATGCCAAAGTACTTTACCTAGGTGCTCCTCGGATCCTGCTGTCTTGACTTCAGTGTGTACAAAATGCCGCAGCCAGAATCATTTTGAATATCCACAAATTTCATTCTAACCGACAAGGGCTAAAAGACCTCCAGTGGCTACCAATCAAATTTAGGATACATTTTATTACATTTATAATCACATACAGAGCCCTTCACTAGAAAGGTCCCAGCTACATCCAAGACAAGCGCAAACCCTATTCGCAGGTATGAGCTCTCCGCTCTTCTAACCTTAACCTACTATGTATTCCTAAAGTTCATAAAGCCCGATCTGGGGGCAGGTCTTTCTCTTTTCTGGCCCCCACTTTCTGGAACTCCCTTTCACCTTTCCTTCGATCCTTTTCAAATGAAAGCTTGTTCAAAGCTCAGCTGAAGACAGTGCTATTTTGTGAGCTGTAATTCTGATCCTTCCTGCTCTCTCAAGCACCAAGGCGCTTCTTCTGAAGCAGCAGTTGCGTTCTACAAATATCTTTTAATTAACTTATTCATTTATTCATTCATTCAATGATTTCTACGAAGGATGACAACTATTGCTCGAAGAGTATGAAAAGTGATAAACAGTCGGAAGGGATCTACAGTTATGGTCCTGAAGAAAGCCAATCGACCCCTTAGTATGAGCATTTTCTAGCGGCTGAAACATGTAGACCCACATATGTTGGAGTCCATTTTTATACTCCAATAATATCTAACTGTTTTTTTAATCTTCCCAAAAGTTCCCCTAAGGAATAAAAAGAGATAGAGAACTTGGGTTATCTGTAGGCAATTTTAAAGTAAATCTATCACAAAACACAATCAAAGAACTCCGCTGATAAGAAGCATCGAAGCCCATCCTGTTACATTAGGTACCACGGATGAGGACGCAAGGATGAAGCACGGCACCAATATCTATGGTGGGTGATGATCCTTCTAAAAAATATTTTTTCCCTACCACCTGTGTTAGACCTGGCATATTTTGGCGTGTTTCCTGTCTTTTTGCTTTCTGATCTCCTGTTTTGATGGTATGCTGGACTTCGTTTTTGCTGGTTTAGTGTCTCATGATTGGCATATTTGATTTACTAGTAAGTCCCTAGTACAGTGCACTGTGTGTACCAGGACCTGTAAAGCAAATGCTACTAGTGGGCCTGCAGCACTGGTTGTGCCACCCACATAAGTAGTCTTTCAAAGGTGTCTCAGACCTGCCACTGCAGTGTCTGTGTGCAGTTTTAACTGCCATATTGACTTGGCAAGTGCACCCACTTGCCAGGCCCTAACCTTCCCTCTTACTACATGTAAGGCACCCCTAAGGTAGGTCCCAGGTACCCCCATGGGTGAGTGCAGTGTATGTGAAAGGTAGGAGATGTAGTAGTGTGTTTTACATGTCTGAAAGGCTGTCTTTCCCAAAGGTGATCATTGGAGCTGCCTTGGAACATTTTACAAGTGTAACTTTCAATTGGGAAAAGATAGAGAAATGGAGTTTCGGCTCCCTGTGCTAAGATTTTGATAACACACCCTTTAGTAAAGGTGATTTTTAAATTGTTTGTTTAAAAATGGGCATGTTCTTACTTAACCATCCTGTGCACCTCTGTCTGTGTACTTACCGTCTGGTTTTGGAGTGACAGGGCTGGGATATGCATTCACTCTAGACAGTCGCAAGGGGGGTTGAGGTGTGTCCTGCCTTTACTGTGTGTCTCGTAGCCAGGCTGAATAGACCTTTCTGCATTTAGAGTGGTGGGAGGAGTTTTCACTAGCACCTGAATAGGCTGTGTCTGCTCTCCACAATGCTGTCTCCACCTCCGGTGATGAAGCTGGACTAGAGAGAACAGAACTGGTTTCTACTGAGCAAGAGGGACTTGCTGCCTAAAACTTCAAAGGGAAAAGTAGTATAAAATATTGGGGCCTGGACCCCGAAACTTTAGAACTCATTTCGACTAAGGAACCTGCCAAGACGGAGAGCTGGAGAAGCTGTCAGGAGGAACTACCACTTTGCTGTGTTGGCCTGCAGTGGCTGCTTCTGTCTTGGGCAGTGAAAGGACTGGAGTGGACTTTCTGAAACTTATTTTTCTGAGTTTCTCCAAGGGCTTGAGGTAAAGCTTACCCCCAGTTCAAGAAGTCTCAGGCACAGCAAAGACTTCAAGAACATCTGCTGCCATCAATGGGAACTGTGTACTTTGTGCTGCAACAGAAGAAAAAGCAACCCAACACCATCAACGACGCCGCTACTGGCTCCGTGACCTGTTGGCAATGCAGAGAGCACCACCCTGCTTTGCACCGCAACCCTGGTCTCACCGACGACACACCAGCCACTGAGCCACTGCTTGCACCATGACCTCAGGGCACCGCACTTCTCACCGCCTCGCTTCACATCACCGCCCTGGTATCCCCGGCACCGCCGCTCCACGCTGACATCGATGCCGCTGCCTGCACCATGGCCTGGGGCACCGCTCGTAAGTTTACACGACGCATTGCACCGCCCTGTTCCACACCACATCGACTCCAGATCGTCTACCAATGACAGCGCTTCAGCAATGACGACGCTGCTGCTTGCACCATGACCTGCCAGCAACATGACGAGCACCGCCCTGCTTCGCTCTGCAGCCCTGGTCTCACCGATGCTGCTGGATGCCGTCACCGAGTCACTGCCTGCACCATGACCTGAGGCACTGCACGCCGCAGCGCTCCACTTCGCACTGCAGCCCTAACGCCTGCAACGCTGGCTCTACTGACTTCAACCTCACAGAGTTCTATCTGCAACGTGAGTGACTTCAAGGGCCCGACGACTCCTGCACTGACCTAAGGAACCGAAGCCTGCCGACATCATCGTAAGGTCCACTACGCCCTTCATTTTGAAGGTACGGCCTGTGCGACTTCCTGACACCAAAGCTGGCCCGCGATGCCGCATTCAGCCTGAACTGCGGATTTGCTTGATCATGATGCCATGATAGCCCCGGACGGAGCTATCGACTTCAAGGAACTGTATTGTAAGTCTATTTTTGCAATATTCGTATTTAGATTACCTCATGTTGGATTTTTATAGTTTTGGTATTGTTTTACACAGATAAATATTGGCTAGTTTTCTAAAACCGGTGTGATGTCCTTTTGTAGTGTTTTCACTCTATTACTGTCTGTTATGGGCAAATGCTTTACACATTGCCTCTGAGATAAGCCTGACAGCTCATGCCAAGCTACCAAGAGGGTGAGCAGGGTTATTTTAGAAGTGTAATCCCCCTTAACCTCACTATAAAGAAGGGTCCCTACTTGGACAAGGTGCTTATCTGTGCCAACTAGAGACCCCCATATTTAACAACCAGGAATAAAATATCATTGGGGAGGCACATTTGTGAAAAATCACGAGTTCTCTCTTTTTAGTTAGGTATTGGATAGCAATGGGAAGTCGAGTGAACCCTTAAAAATAGTTTCTCTTCCCCCCCTTTTTGATATTTCTGGGACTAGTGGCAAACATGAATAGGTTACTCAATTTCTCAGTACTGTAGGGTGGAACAGATACATTTTCAGACTGATTGCGGTTCAGTGGGTGAACCCTCGAACCTTTAGAGACCTACCTCAAAACGTTTTTTACTTGTTTGGTTGGCTAGTAGATTGTGGGAGGCCAACTTTAGATGCCTGGTACAAAAGTTTTTTAAAGACGGAGAAGCTCATTAGCTTTCGAAACCTTATTTAATTTGCCAACAGGTTTTAGTTTAGCTGCAGCGTTTAAGTAAATCTGACATTCCATTAACTCAAGAATATACTTACAATTTAAATGAACAGCAAATTTAGGCGTCAATTTCAAATAAAATAATCTATAATGTTCCAAAAACTGCATTTCACAGAGCATCCATTTCTGACAGATTAAAAAAAGTGACTTTACCCTGTATATTGGCTATTCGCTTAATAACACATGAACATAATTATTAGTAGACAATTACAGAAACGAAAGAACCCAAAGTAACTCTTAAATCCTAGTTTAATCCGATTTCAGATGTAAAGAGGAGTTTGTGCCTGGATCGGGATTGTCAGATTTGTGGTAATTATAACTTTATGCGGGGTCTCGCCATTCACAACCTTCACCATGTAAAATGGGGAAGAATTTATGTGAGGAATAATCCGATTATTCCATGTTTTGCACCTCCAACGGTGAGAAAACACTTGGTATTATCTTGTTATATGGCATGGGGAGGAACTCAGATTAATGCAGCAATTCCATACTCCGAGGTAATGTTGTGCTATTTCTCAGTTGTGGTATTACCATAAGTAATGAATCACTCGTTAATAGGCTCTTACTATTTAAATTCCCAAAATGAGAATGGTTTGTTTTTTAGTCAGATTTTCGTATTAGAAGATGTGGGTTCTCAGCTTCACAGTTTCTGCAGTTGCAAAAATGCAAAATCTAGGCTAGACCTGTAAGAATATGTTATCATTGTTAATTAAATAGAGCCATTCTTTTAGTAACTAGTGACTGATCTCAAATGGTAGAGAGGAGTTACAATCTAATCTTAGAAGAGCAATACAAGGAATGGAAACAGTTGTGATTTGTGCAACTGTTCAGAAATTACTACCTGGTAAGAGACATATTTAACCTTTGTTTAGAGTGCTGGGAGTTTGCCAGAGATAGAGAACTCTTTGTCATTGGTCGAACCTTTGTTTAAGCAACTGACAACTGAAGACCGTTGCCAAACCTATCTAGAATCCTGTACCTGGCATACATTCAAATCCACAATTGAGGCATTGTCTCTTCAATGTACTGCATATTGTTTTGGCTCCAATATCAACGTCATCATCACTGGAAATGCTGACTGTGGGAGGCAGTTTACCTGGTAATCAGACAACCATCTGCACACATTAATTCATAGCCCAAAGCAGCGCCTCTACACTTACACGCCATAACTAGGTTATGTGTTTATTTTTATGGGTGAAAGGGTAGAACTGTTCAAGTTAGGATTTGGAGCATGAAGTTAGTGCCATGGTATTTTCAGGAAAGGCAGATATTTTTTACACGAACCAGAAAAGAGGTAGAGCAAGGCAAAGAAGCGTGAAAAGCATGTGTGTCAGCGGGGTGGCCTGTGTGACAGTTTGGGATTTCTAGCTAGCTAGTCTAAGGTAGCGGGGAGATAGCTTCAATTCTTAACATGTCAGAGCACAAGCACCAGGACCAGCACGTCCAGTGCTTAGTGAGTAGCGCCCCGGACCCACTGATGCAGAAGGGCATCACACTTGAGTCGCTCAGTTGTATGTCACTACTTGCCCAAAAAATATCATGCAAAACATATTGCTGCAAAAACATTGACCAAATAATACTCTGTGCAAAATACAATAATATAGATCAAAAAAATATTATCATTAAAAACATCGTTAATAACATAATATAGACTACTAAAATCTAGAAATTTAAAATATTAACTTTTAAGCAAAGCAAAGAAACAATACCAAAATGTTGAACATATTGATACGGTCAACATAATAGTGAAGAAGCATATTAAAATCCACAGTTAGTCCCCCGTTATAAATATGATTCATAAGCAAAAAAGTTAAGCTAAATGTTCAAAACATATATCACACATAACCAAGTGTTTATCAAATAATGACTAACCCTGAAAAATTCAAATTAATAATTACTAAACCAATCACATTGAAAGCTGCAACAGTTAAACTATATGGACTGTTGGGGGCTGTGAGTGACGCATGCGCAGAAGGAGAGGAGCAGAGCAGAGGCGGAGTCAGAGACATCGAGTTTGAGGCAGCGAGGTGCCGTTCAGTGGCTCAGCAGTTCTGTGGTGAGGCGTTGAGGTATTGCGCAGCTTAAGGACTCTGCCTGCCACCAACCCTAACCGACTACTGTCCACCTGACGACTTATCGCCCTATATCAGTCCTGCCCCATCGATCTTACCTGCACGGGATGCTCCTGTTCTTCAGTCAGGAGGTGATGGACGGTATCCATTCTGAATCACATTTTAGGAGTTGGAAGAAACGTTTCTGACTCTTAAAATGGGATAAGTACATTGAAAAAAGTATTTTAACTGCTGCAAACGATTAATTGGAGCTTAGTACATCTGCCCGTAGATTATGAATAATTTTAGTAGAATCAAAAAAGCTTAACTAACACCACTTCTAAAAAAAAAAGAAAAAAGACAGGTTTTCATTTCGTCAGTGTGCTGACAGTGTCATGGTAAAACGTTTTCAATTGCTATCAACAGCCCCCTCATTACCTCCTACCGCCCCAGAAAATGCCTCCGATCTGCCAATCTTAACTTCGCAGTCATCCCTAAAATCAGGAGGGTAAGAAGCGGAGGAAGATCTTTTTCCTATAATGTAGCAAAACTCTGGAACACACTGCCCCTACACCTTTGTTCTGAATCCCACCATCTACCCTTTCGAAAACTTCTTAAAACCTGGTTATTTCAACACTCCGCCCTATAATCCTATCAGCCCCCACTGTCTAGTCGCCAGCGCTGGGATGTCCTAGGGTAGCTATGCGCTCTACAAATGCTGAATAATAATAATTCTATATAGAGGTTGTTGGAGCATGAAAACTCTTGTGCTATGGACACAAAGGCATTGGGATTGCAGATTACTGTAATATTTCTCTGTTAGTAGAGGACATTTACCTTGCACGTTTTCTGCTTGTTTTTCTGGTAGTCATTCTGTGCCATCACTTTAATAGACTGCCCATCCTTTGAGGGCGCAGTCAGAGACTTGTCAATCATCAGTCATCATGGCCTGTACTTTCCCCACTGCGCCTCAATGAGACCTCTAGCTTCCGGCATTATATTGCAACATCCCCAAAGTTGACTGAGCAGATGAGGCACGAAACATTCAGCAATCCAGAAGAGCTCACAGTTACTGCTTCCAAAAAGACTTGGAATACCAAACCTCATAAACTCGAAAAACAAACTGCCTTTCTCTCTCTTCAATGACAAATGAGCCCTGCGGAACGGTGCCAACATGTAATCGCTGAGCTCAACAGGAGCACAAAATGAGCTGAGTGATATTCCCAGAAGCCAAGGCCAAAGCAAGAGGCAGCACAGGTCTACAACCATTAATCCGTGGGTGAAGGCAACTTTGGCAGGATGCATCCAGAACAGTGCCGTGGAGGTGGGCAGACATCTCATCTGCTTCAATTGCAATGCATAAACCTGCATCTGCATAGGAAAGGGATAACTCGTTGCTACAGAAGATAGAATCAGAGAGCTCTCACCTAAAAGTAGTCTATCTTGAACGTGATAGTTTCCCTACCTTCATCTCTGTTACCAAATGCCATCTGTAGCAATCCGTAAGATTTAACGGCTCATTTAATCAGGAAATATAATGCCACAAACAAATTACTTAATAAATAAACCACGCAGAATTCCAAGATACATCAGTGATGGTGTTGGCAAGTCACCACATCCACCATTTTTTGTTTAGAACGAGCATTGCAGTTTTTAAACACGTTTTCATCCAATTAGATATTAGGCAGAAAATAGTGAAAGAAGGAGCAAGAGAGAGACAGGAAAACAGACATAAGCAAGAATGAGGTAAAGAGACAGGAAGTGGAGGGTGGTGGAAGAAAGAGGCATGAAGTGGAATCAAAACTAGGCAGCCTTTTATTCAGTAGCCCCGGCGGTCCGAAGCGCCGACTGCAAGCCTGTAAGAAAAACTTTTGCCTGTGCACTCATCATAATTATAATACTAATAATAACAATAACAACAATAATAATAACTATTATGATTATTACCAATGATAACTATTATTATTATTATTATTGTTGTTGTTGTTGTTACTATTATTATTCAGTGAAAATCCTGAGTGTTCTGCATTTGATGCATTGCGATACGGCCCCTAACCCAGAGGATGACAAGAAATCCTAAGCAGCGGCGTAATGCAAAATGATGGGCTTCCCTAGCAGCACGTGCTGAGGGGCCCCTGAGTTTCCAATATCTCATAGATATTCCGTGACCTTGAGTCGAATGAGGGCCCCTACAGGTTTGAGGGCCTCCTGAAGTGTTCCCTCCTCCCCCTCCATGTCCCAGGGGCGGCCAGGACCTGCATTACTCCTAAAGCGAAGTCACACAGTGATTACTTCATTTCTCAGTACCTACGACTGAGTCTCATCTGGAGCTGTGCAGATAAGGCATTTTATTATGTATGTTTACGTGCTATAGGACCAATTCCAATCTCGTTCGGAAAGCATTCTGACCGAATCTGTTCCGGAATGCTTTCTGAACGACTCGGATCGGGGGAGTCCGACCGAGCGAGTACGATGTATCCGGATGCCTCCGGATACGATTCGCCTGTGTTCAGAACGAGAACACAGGCTCCCATTGACGAAAGGGGTGGTTGGGGAAAATCATGCACCCCATGGTGCCTGCCACACTGTGCATAGTTGGAAAGGGGGGTCCCTTGGGTACCCCCACTGGCCCGATTCGGAGGGCCCAGAGTGAAGGGGGGCCTGCTATGGGCCCCCAAATACTGATTACGGCAGCCGATTAGTTCCAGAGTAACAGATTCGGGACAGCTGTCCGAATAGGTCATTGTACTCGCTCGCTCGGAAAACCGAGTCCATAGAGCCGTACGATTCGGCTCCGAAGTACGCGACCTGTCTGAATGCCTTTCATAACCGAATCGGTCAGCCCTACCGGTTTCCAGGCATCGTACTTGGTCTTTCAGAAGTGTGTCCGATACGGTCGGATACAAGAGCTCTGGATCGGATTCAGCAATCCTGAATTCGATTCGAAGCCCTTCTGAACGACATAGGAATCGGCTGCTATGTGTTTTTTCAAAGGTTTAATTTTGCAGTCGATGTTCTTGGCATGAGATCACAACCGGAAAAAAGGTCAAAGTTCTCCCATAGTTTTTTTAATACACCAAGTGGGCTGTCCTGGACAAAGATTTTACTTTCTGCCTTGAAAGTAGAAATTGTCCAGCTGGGCCCGGTTGCAGGCTGTATCCGACGAAGGCCTTGCAAAGCTAGAATGGTCATTGGACGGGGTCCCCTGTGTTGGTGGGAAAAGCTCAGAATTGGAGAAATTCAAACTTCACTGCTACCAAGTACATTGTGTCAGGCAGGTGCCTTTTCCTTCTTCACCCAGTCAAGATTTCTACCTTAGGAGTCAGTCTTTTTATAGAGCTCCAAATCCTCCAGCAGGGCTAGCCTGAAGTTGTACTTGATGAAGTCTCTTTGAAATAGGACATCTTTGCTGCAAAGTCTTTCTGATACTCTAGGGGTCTTGGAAGTCTAAAAAAGTCCCAGCTTTTGAAAGTTTCTGAAGCACTTGGGGCCAGGACTCACTCTAGCAGAGGCCATTGGCAGGGTCCATTACAGGTCCAAATACTATTGGTCATCTGTGTACTTCAGAAAAAAAATCTTAGTGTCCCTGTAGCCACACAGGCAGTCAGTCAACTGAACCTTGGAAATCACTTCTTAGTCCTAAGTACAAGTGGGAACATGTCCAGCCCTTCAGGTCTCCCCACACATCTCAAATAGCAAGTCCAGTCTTCTTCTGCAGATGCAGAGATTGTTCTGATGAGCTGTGAGTGTGCCATGTTTGTAGAATTCACTAGTCAGTGAGTGGGAGGAGGGGAGTCTTGGGACTCCCTAATCAATGTGAAAAAAGTTCCCAGACGCTACCCTTACCACTTTTACAGCACATCCGCTTTGTCTTATTGCAAAGTATCCCACAGTGCACTAGTGTGAGGCAAATCCAACATGGTAGAATCTTTCTACCCTGAGCTTGTGCACCAGTCAGGGAAGTGGTTTTATGAGCAGTCCTCTCCTCTTCAGCTATACCAAGCTGGTTCTGGGACTAGCACCCCCTCTCACTGGGCTTGTACACAACTGGCTACAGAAAGGCCAGGTCACAAAAGTCTTTTCTTCCCCACGTCTCTCTTTACACTTTACTATGAATGGCCGGGCCTCACCCTGGTCCCTTTCAAGTTAATGAAATTCCTGATCCCTCCCCAGTTGCCCTTCCTGAGCTTATATGTGTAACAAACCTCACACCCAGGTATTCCTGCCAAAAGGCCTAAGCCATTATTTCTGATCTGGGAGCAGTGCTCACACCTCATTAAGGGGAACCACTGGCAGAGCCATCTGCTGGCTGGCTAATTCATATTAGCTACTGAAGGTTCAGGTAGACAAAGTCTAACATTTTAAATGTCAGTTTTTCTAAATATTTATTAAAAATTCGACTTCATTACTCTGAGAATGTGGATTATTAGTTGAAGGGGATGTGTGTCTTTTCCAAGTAATAATGTTACAATTCCATACCAAGAAGAGGTAGGCCTCAATAATTTGATCCTGAGCTCATATTTTGGTAGCTGTAGCACAGAGCAGACAGCCTTAACTTAGGAGAAATGCGTAAAGCAATTATCAGTACCAAAACAGTTAAAAAGTAGGACACACCCAAAAATAAAAATCCCAATTTATGAAAATAGACTAAAATGTATTTAACAGATATGCGTCAAAATGAGAAAAATCTAATTTAGGGAACCTGAGATACGATTTTTAGAAATTTTAAGTCAAAATAGCACTAAGAGTGCATAGCGTCAGTTGTGGTTATCTGGGCAAGTTAGACCAGGTCCAAGACAAAAAGTAAGTCCAACCACGAGCTACTGCCAGTCAGGTACTGGGACCAGGTTTGTCCTAGTGGAAGGTTTACCTTCTGACTTAGAAGATGTTCTGAAGAAAAGTACTCGTTGACAGTTTGTTGATGAGTCGGGCTGCCACTTGGATCCGAATCACAGCCTGGTGAAGTCTGGGTCCTCGGTGTAAGCCTCGGCTCTGTCGGGAAACTTAGCATGGTTGGTTTTGACGACGGGAAAGCTCTGAGTGGGCGAACTCCAGAATCTGTATCCAGGAAGGTCTCATTGGCTGTCAGATGCTGTTCAATGTCGGCCTCGATAAAGTCCCTCTACGTTCAGATACCAAAGGGTCCCAAATAGGTACACTGTATATGTTCACTTTCTCTGAGCAGAGATATCAGTGTTACTGAAAAGTTGACTTATCACAGTATTTAAGAGTCTGATGCAAGCATCTGTGAGGCCTATCCGAAAGCACATGGCAACAGTATGTGGTATAAACTCAAACCCCAATTTCCTCAACACAGCCCATGCAACCATCCTCATTTGTGAGAATCAGATTAATTAGCATCTTATTATGTCTGAGCAAACTGCCAAGGTACTTTGAGGATGCCTGGACTAGGAAATCTATGAAATGTTTGCAGGGCCTGCTTTAGTGCTGGTGGCGCCCAGTGCAACAGTGTTTGTTGGTGCCCCCCAAGGTCCACCTCCGCCACGGAATCCCTCACTACCACCCTTTAACAGTGCCCCCCAAGTCTCCATAACTGCTCTCTCTCAGATGCATTTAATTAGCTTTATAGCGCCACCGCCACTCATACCAGTGTAGGATGTCAGAGCACTTTACATCACACACACACTACACAGAGACAATCATAGATGTGTAAATCAGTGTAAAAGAAATGTTACAGAAGACGGAGGACTACAAGGTGTAGGAGTCACATTTCATCCATACTGGTAGGCAGGATAGTTTAAGAGTTCTTGGTCTGGAGAAGCACAAACTAAGAATTTAAATCGTAACACCATAGTTGGGGTTCTCTTTAATAAGAATTGATTTCTATCCAAATGAACCCTTTTTCCAACATTAGGATAAGGAAAGACTGGGGGAAAAACGCTCTAATCTATTCCTTATAGCTGCAGATGCTTTTGGGATGCTGCATTAAAATGAGACAAATTGAAGTCCCCATGAGAAGCCACCCAGCTTTCTGTTATACTACTAAATGGCTAGAGTCACATATGGATATCCACATGAGTGTTTTAAGAGAAAAGGGGCATGCCACATTGTTCCTCATTTTTGTGCACATTGTGTCTCAAATACCCAAAGATGACACAAGCACTACTGGCTTTGAATGATGAAATTTGCGAACATGTAGTTAGACAGCCTCGCCTTTACTATATACTTGTACACTTGTTTATTGGGCTAGTAATTGGTGAGTAAGTGAAACCACATGCATGTTTTGGCTTTGTTATTCTCATTGGTGCTAGGCTGTGCTGTCTTTGTATACTCTACTGGAGCTTCCATTACTATCCAGAAAACCAGTGTACAAAATGAAATAGAACTACTATTTCAGCACTTTCCTTGTAAAGTAATGGATGAAATGATGGATTCCAATTATTTTACCTCTGTTTTATTATATTTTTTTTAAAAGTACCTTCTACGTTTTAGTCCTGTAGATGGACACATAAACACAAAGACAAGTAGACATTTAGTAACTCTGACCATTGTGTATACATAACCTAGCAAGAAAATGCCACTGATATGCATGGTAGAGACATGCTCTCTCTTGCTTTAAGAGCATGCGCTGGAATGATATTTGGGTCTCGCCTGCAACAGCGCATTCGCTACATAGGCTCTCACTTGCGAGAGATATTGTATACAACAATAGACTTGCAGCCCGCTCATAACATTTGTTGGCTTCATTGTCACACTTCTTTGTTGCCTTCTAATTGACCTGTGCATGATGGCTTCAATTGCTCTCCGTTTGGCTGGAGCACAGACCGAGTACTGGTTGCTTCAGGTTGATTGTTGTACTTTCGCTGATTGTGCTGTGATTGAGGTACTACTTTTATTTTTTCTTCTTCCCTGCCGTCCTTGTTTAACCTCTTGCCTTTTGTAGCTATGTTTTACTATGACACATGCACATGCAAATGGATGTTTTATGTTGTGACAACAGATGTTATCTGCTTTTATTGTGACAACAGGTGTGGTCTGCTTCCAAATGTATTTTCACCAAGACATGAACATGAGCGCAATTGCCTTCTTTATATGATATAATTTTTTGCCAAATGTCTTTTTTTTCTCCTTTTTCACGCTTAGGAAGATTAACTGATTTGCTTATAGTCACAAGGATGTTGTGCCAAGAACAATCATTGGCAAAGCCAATAGGTCTCGCCTTTGAGACAGTTGACTCTGCCTTTGCCTTATGTTCATGCTGTACAGCAAAGGTATTACCAACTTTGGCAATGATCTGTAGCCATGTTGCATAGCAGCGTGGTTAAAAAAAATAATAATAAAAAAAGGACTATGATGAATTCTGTGCTAATGCACTTAAAAAAAACAAAGGTGCATTACTGCTCCCCTATTCAATGAGGACATCTATGTGATCCTGCAGTGGCCACAAGAAACTGTAATATGTGCAATCAGCAACACAATATCAATCTGGATTTGGTACAACCTAGTATGCCTGCAATCAGCACTCAGGTAAAGTCAAATCCAAGCTGCAATGCTCAAGGTGGCAACTATGGGACATTCACTTGCACGGCAGGTATTATAAAGCAGCTAGAGACTTTGACATGTGCTTCAATGCAACCTTTACAACACAATTCCAACCCTTACAACACAATTCCCAGCTATTCACTTATTAGCCAGGTCAAAGTCTTACTTGAAGTATCATTGGTTCAACTTTTTAAAGCGTTCATCGAATTCAAGGCTTACTCTTGAGAGGTGCTGGAAGACACAGGCATCAACAATTCAAGAAGCAACACAGAACAATAAGCAAATGGAGGTAAAAACCAGATTTAATTTAAAAGGGTAAAATTGTGTAATTAAAAGACTGGAAAAGGTGAAATGGAGAAAACCTGATGAATGTAATCTTAACCTTTTGTCACTAAAATCGATAGGGCCAATCTTTACAATGAAAGCCAGCATGGGCCCATCAAACCTACTGGAAACAGAAACAGGACAGAAATGTTCCACCGGCTT
The DNA here is from genome assembly GCA_963921515.1 of Calotriton arnoldi. Taxonomy (NCBI): domain Eukaryota; kingdom Metazoa; phylum Chordata; class Amphibia; order Caudata; family Salamandridae; genus Calotriton; species Calotriton arnoldi. Next base: position 1,116,262 of record CAWUFW010006330.1, on the reverse strand, counting down.
GGGTCTTTTACCATTAATAGGATAAAGGTATAGGCCAGCTTCTACTGAAAGAGACTGGCCTGTTATTGGATCCATTTAAAAAGGTTAACTTCACATCTAGATGTCTTTTTAGAGCTCAGGTCTCTACATTGGCGGTAATTTCAAACAGTAGTCTGGAAAAGGTTCCAAGCTACTGAAATAGTGAGGTAGTACACAGTGAAGAACCTTTTTACAGCGGCGAATCCTCCGCTAAGGCGGAGGAGCATCGCCCCACTGCTTTTCAGCAGTGAGAAAATAAAAATAAAATGATAACATAGGTTATTATCATTTTATTTTTACTCGCTCACTTCCTGCAACCGAGTCGAGGGCGGGGCAGGTTCATCCATTCTGACACAACACAGCTGCAGGAAGGAGGAGGAGTGGTGGCACTGCTTCAAGTGCACACAACAGTTTGGCTGGCCATCTAAGGCCGGCCACACCGTCATGTGCCCTTCGATCTCTCCACCCTAGCTGTGCTGTACAGCCGGATGGAGAGCAAGCACAGGGTCGTAGTCCCTTAGTGAGGGCCCAACTAGGGCACTCCCACCAATCACGGCGCTGCTCTCATGCTGGATAATACCAGCATGAGACCAGGGTCTGGGCTGGTGTAGGGGAGCCTGTGGCATGCCGGGAGTCGAGGAGCAGAGGCCAAAAGAGCACTGACGCTGCAGATGGCAGGTAAGAATTTTTTTTAAACTTTTCCCATGCTGCCACCCCGCGCTGCCTCCCCCATGCTACCTCACCACTTTAATGCCCCAGCAGCCGCCACTGCCTTTTTATGGAGAAAAGGGCTCCAAGTGGCAGACAGGTATTTCTGGTCTCAAATCTAGCACATGAGTTTATCACAGTGTTTCCCAAACTCTTTAGAACCAAGACACAATTTTTAGAATGACAAATTTTCGCGATCTACCTAGCTTTAATGGACATGGGGGTATTTTTGAATTTAATTTAATATTTTTTACTACTGTTTTCTTTAAATGTATTACTGAATATAATTTTACAAAAAAACTGATCTTTTTCTCATAATGAGCAGTGGTGTAACAATAGCCCTGTACTGTGCACGGGCAGCGGCTGAGAGCTCTTGACTGTGTCCGGAGCGTGGGGGGGGCCTTCGATGTACTTTGCAGGGGGCCCCCCTCAAGTACTGTTAAGCCACTGATAATGAGGCCTGTGCAAAGGGCACACTTGTTTACGGTTTCTGCTTATGATGGCTCCAAAATTGTAAATTGTTTTGATATTTGGTTTTGAATCCTACCATTGCCGAAAATCTAACTTCACAGAAATATGAAAAAGTGCAAGTGAGCAGCACCTTCAAAGCTTCAGTAGAAAAGAGCCGGATGCGTTTGCTGAACTGACAGCCAGAAGTGTGTCGATTTTTTTCAGTTGAAATTCATTTTTATTAAGGGATTTTTGAACAGCTCGATGAGTTCTCTGTGTTGGCCTTTCTAGATGTCCCTCCCAGTCGTCATGTTGCCCTGAAACGAATTTGCAATCCTGTTCATTTGTTGAGTTTTCCACAGATTCAAAGAAGTAACAATCAAAATGTTCTGTCAACACATTCAAATGTGTGGAGATAGCGGATATTATACCATCAGCTGGTTTTACTTCATTTGCGATGATAAAGGTATCAACTGTTTCAAAACAGTCATGCGTGCAGAGAGTATTCAATGTTCTTCTTTCACAAAACAAGCTTCTTGATGAAATCTCAAATTTTGTCATGAACTGCAAATATATTGGCTCCTTCCATTCCTGGGAGGTACAAATTCAGTTTGTGTAGTTTTGAAATATGTCTGCCAAGTAAGTGAACTTCACAACATACTACTTGTCATGCAACAATTCAGCTTCATCACTTTTCTCATCTAGAAACATTGCAACTTCAACGTGGAGTTCTGTAGAAGTGAGATTTTTATCTGTCTCACTGGTGCAGGGACACCCTTTGTCTACGGGTTCACAAATGAGGATCAACACTGGAGTGGAAACAAAACACAAGTTTATTGCACTCATGAGCGGGGCTCCGTCTTACAGACACTGCAAGAGCCTGAGCGGGAACTCATAAGCATACGTTTCAATACAGCATTTATACAATTACTCCAAGCCTTAGCGCAGCATGACACACACTGAAGATTCCCTGTCCCACCCAGATGCAAAGCTGCTAACTCTTGATAAACTCTCACCCACATTGTCTCCAAAGATAGATAAGGGACATCTACAGGCGTTGGTGGTTTTAAGATAGGAACATCTGCGTGCCAGGGGCATCTCAACAGGACCAAGCCTTTATTCTTGCACGCGAGTATGTTGAAACGACCAGCTCTCGAAAACACATGATGACCTGGAGTAGTCCCCGTCCTTGCAAGATCCCTCATAGAAACACAAAATGGGTGTCCATAGACAAAATGGCAGAGACATAGGCTAACTTAGCATGATACATATTTTACCGTTTAACAGTCCCTTCTTTTAGCCTATGCTAAGCACATTTTGTCTAATTAGGTGGCAAGGCAGCACAATCAATGGGTTGGGCAGATGAAAACACACAAGCATAAGAAGCATCTGAGGAGGTGGCAGGTGGGGTCAGAGTGCATGGTTGTACTATAACTTGAGCTGCTTCACTGACATCATCATTTCTACTTCCTATATCTGTATTCATGAGATCGTCTACCTGTTGCTGAAGCATAAGCTGTCTGTTAGCATCATGGATATTTATTTTCTTAGGAATACAGGACATACATGAAGAGGTAGAAAGGGAACATATAATAGGCATACACTGAATGCAAAGGCAACATCCCAGGATAGCACCCACTACACAGGCTGCTACGATGCAAATTTAACTGTTTATTAAGACTCCATACATCAAAACTAAAAACTTTGTTGACATATGCTGCCCACAGGACTCTGAACCAAGCCTTGCAAGAGCCATTGTGGGAGAAAGGGAGTGGTATGAGAGGCTTTCCCCCTTCCTCCTGGTGTGCAATTGGAAATGTTAGCAATGCTGTGGGTATAGTGCAACATTTGAATAAATGAATTGTTCTTATAAGAAAGCCTATGTCTTTCCTCTAATGGCGGAAGGGTGAAGTAGTGATGTTCTAGGGGTGTTGGTGTCGGCGGTACAAGTATATGCACAGGAAATTTTGCATGCAAAAACCAAGCTATCACAAAAATACATATGACACAAAGGAGACCCGCTATTAAACAAATAATTGTTTGCTTATGCTTGAGCCACCTAGATGTGGGGTGTCGGATAATCAGGCGATCTTCCTCCATGGTGGGCATTTGCAAAGTCAGATTGGAGTGTCTCTAACTAGTTCGTTGCCTATAACTTGCAGAATTAATCTGTAGATATTCCTTGTCAAACTTTACAGTCTATGCACAATGCATATGTTATTCAGTGGGGAAGATGAGAAGAAAAACAAAACATTCAAGCAGACAAACGCAATTTCGCTTTGACAAACTCCAAGGCCAGGAGCTGAACAAAATCGTTGGGACTTGCAGCCCATAGGTGACTATGGTGATGTAGACATATTCTATCTGGTGTCCATTTAGCAATGTTGGTCAGTGTCTGGGCTATTTTACTTTTCACCGGATGCAAACACGAATAGTGTCAGTAGTTTTCTGCACTGATTCTTTCCATTCAGATACTGCAGGACGGATACCACAAACTTGACAATGAAAATGCTGGGAGTCAGGGTATTTCATGGATTCAGGATGCTCAGGTCACAAACCGCACCAAACCTAGTTCGGCTGTTTCCGTGGAACAGAGCTTCCTGCCAAGTAGGCCCTCTGACCAGACTCGCCGGACCCCCCTTTCTCCCTAAGATCTCTATTTAGTTGCCGTCACGAGACCTCAAATTGTACCTGTCTCTTCCGGCGGTTGTCAAATCCGCAAAGAGTAGCTCCTCAGGTGTGGCAAAACAGTGGTCCGTCTTTTCCTCATCGGTAAGAATGCTTTGTGCAATTCCTGCGTTTTCAGTTTCCTCTGTCTGAACCAGGTCCGTTGGCACCTTTTTGCAGTGCGCAGCATGGACTCAGTTTCTTCTATTGGTGACTCGAACTGCTGTCCGCGTGCCAATAGGACCTGTTCAGGCCCCTTCCAACGATGTTCCAGATTCTTTGAGTGCTGGAAGTTCTTGGTCAGGACCCAGTCGCCGGGTTGCAATAGGTGCCCAGGACCTTCAGAGTTGTCGGGCAGTGAGTCCTGTACCTGTTGATGGAGCAAAGAGAATTTGTCTGTCAGTTCCTTCATATAATCTAATAAAATAGGATGCTCAAGATCCTTTATTCTCTTGGGACGTGGAGGACCCCATACATTCATCGGTCTCTCGAAAACTCCCTCATAGGGCGTGAGACTGGACCTGCTATGTGCAACAGCACAGGTCGACATTAGTGCTAGAGGCAAAGCATCTGGCCATTTGTCTTGTGGATGCCTGTATTTTGGCTAACTTAAGCTTCAGAGTTTTGTCCTTGGGACAAGTAGGTCCAACCCCCTACAGCACAGACCCTTTGGCTGCCAGTTTACAGTACCACATTCTAGATCAGGGAAAAGCAATGTCTGCAATTAAGGTAACGTTTGTGCCCATGTGTTAATGCAGTCCAAACTTGTATTTGTGGTTCATTAATGCTAACCCTTAATTATTAGGGTGCGCACTCCTGCTCTAAGTAAATGTTGTAAGCTCGGACTGCACTACTGACAGTTGTTTCATTATAAAAATGTGTACAGACATTTTCAAAGTTTAGCAATATGAGACTTTGTATAATGCTCCCAGAATGCTCTCTGATTAAATGTAAATATTTGCAGAAGCTTGAAAGCAATATTGATGATTCTTTGCTTTCAAAATAAAATGCATTTAGCTAAACTACTGTAGAATTTTAAGTACCATTTCTTTGCAGTAACATTTAGTAAAATGTGTTGATGTATGCTAGTATTTCCCAAAAATATTCATAATGAAAAATCAATGTAACCAGTTTCAAAAAAATTATGGAAAACATAAAAAACAAACAAGCATTGGCAAAGCCAGTAGGTCTGAAATTGGTGGTCAGCCCTTTGGCTTTGTCAATGCGTGACTTGTTTTGGCATGATTTTTGTAAAACCTTATTGGTGTGGGAGCTGCCAGGCCCTCACCATTATAACAAACACTGGCAAAAGCAAAAATAGTTTTTGGTCTCAAAAAGCACACATTGCCACAATAGTTCCTGGCACTGTACAAAACTACTTTGTGTGCCGATATGCTCCTTGTGATAGAGCAGAATGCTGTCACTCACAGTGAAGCCAGCCGATAGACAGAAAAAGAGAAATAATTTAAAAAAACACAAAAGGTCATGGTTAATGCCAGACTTAATTAGGGGCCCAATTAAAAAAGAAAGTCTCAAAAGTGCACCATGGTACATGTCCTTGTATTAAGTGCAGATATATACAGCTTTCGTGAATTCACAAGAATTTGCAGAAGTAGACCAAGAAATCGTACTCCTAGAAAATACCTGTGAACTGCATTTTAGCTTAAGCAAATATGCATGTGTAGATTTGCTCATGTGAAAATCTGAGTGTTTGCAAGTTCACTTTCCCTCCAACCACTTTTTTCCCAACCCTGGAAGAAGTTTTGCGGCTACCATTGTCAGGAGTAAATTTCCAACCTTTCTCAGCATGGGAAAAGATTAGAGAAGAGTTGGTAAAAAACCCTTAAAACATGCAAGCTAGTAGGGTTGCACAGACTCAAAAGGGCATTCAAACCCTGGAACTATTACTCACCACTAACTTCAGCCCCAGTATGTAGACGTGCGGAAACGTGGCAACATAAGGGATTTGCTAGTATTCAAACCCTACTATGGTATGAACACTGGCATAACCAGAGAGGCTATATCACAGCTCTTATATAATGGGATTGCTGCCATAATTTGTCAACACATTACATGGCACAAAAGGGACACGTGATTTTGTTACAGGACAAGTAGATTTATTAAACAACGTGCCCCATGGACAAGTGGATATTTTATTAAATTCCACACCCCTGCAATATTGTTGCATCGACATCCAGATCAGCATTTCCATCCAGCAGACCATTTATCAAATATACAGCAGTTAGCAGCTTTCAAGCCGCTCACTAGCTTTTCAACAGCTTAGTAACTGGCTGTGGAATATGTTGGACACCAACGAACAAAAAAAAAACAACGCCAGAGCCTTCTCCAGCTCACCTCAATGGAAGAGGTGGGAGCAGCTATGCCCATGTCTGAAGCATATAAAGGCTGGATCTGCCTCCTATGGTTCTGTTATTACTAATAACATGAAAAAATAAGCACCCCAAAAAGTAAGTCTGTACCAGTGATCCAGCGGGTCACTAGTAACAAGCATTCATATACAGAATACTCACCGGGCCCATTCATTCACACTAACTAGTAATCACCGCTGGTGGGAATCAGTTGTACTCTTTATCAAATCCCTGCTACCAATTACCTTTCCTGATTGAAGAGTAATGACTTACCAATGGACCTTTGATAACTGGGGTTAAAATGAGAATATACAAAACATAATTTTATCAAACACCTGAAATAATCACTGACTCAGGAAGTTTTTAAATGTTTATCTAAAATTATTTTGCAGAGTTAAAATGCAAGCCACATGGCACTTAATCGCATATCAAGGAGGAAGCACACTATATAATCACCTATTTATCATAAATGACGGTCCCTCAGAAAGGAGACGATAGAGACAGCAGTACAACTAAATTACGCATTTATAGTTACCTAAAGGTGTGAAAACCAAACCCCTTGGCCAAGGAGTTGGAAAAGGGTCCCAAGAAAGATGAAGACCAAGACCTCCGGACCCAGTTCAGGACAGGATAGATGACCTCTCTACCAACGACGCCTGCGTCGTTCCCCTCTCTGACACTTCGTTCCTCCTCCATTCTTCCGCGTCTTCTTCTAATAGAGTCCGCCGCCCCCACCTCAGGACTTCTTTGGACAACAGTTCGGTCTGTAATCGATCAGCTCTCGTCTATAGCAGCATCTGAGCCTAAGTGTTTCCAGCTCTCTCTCTGCGTTCCTAAGCTAACTAATTAGCTAATTCTATATCTATTATACCCTTCTACACCCATGTACCTCCTATTAATGTTTCAAAATTATGGGCCCACTATTTCTGATTGGACAGGGACAGGGGGTTGATCCTCACACCATGTCAATTTAGTTCAATTTTCTTAAGCCCATTGTTTTAAAATACCGCCCCTCTCAATTAATACATTTGCTTTATTTCCCACCCGTCTCACAACAATTTCAATACAAAGTGTATACAAAATGTATCAATTTGTAGGACATTTCGAATGAACTATGAAGGTGATCAGCGGGTCATGTCCTTGGACATCTTCCAAGTTGACTTCATCGCTTTCCTTTGTTAGTTTTCAGGGCGCATGCGCAAGTCACATGGTTTCTTGAGCTGCCGTTTAGTCAACCCCAACCCACTTTACGAACTAATAGAAAATTAAAGAAGAAACATATTAAAATCAAAAATAAATGTTTTCACTGTATACCTCCTACTTCTACTCTAATCCCATTTAATTATAAATGTCTATCCCGCATTAGTAGCGTTATATTCCACATTATTAATTGCAGCAATGCGAAAGCTTTAGCATGTGAGAACATTAAAGCGGCCATTTTAGCATACACTGCGCAGAAGCAAAAAATTCCCTCCAAGCAAAGTAAGACGTCATACCACGTGACATGGTTGACACATGCGCAGTAGAGTTCCCGCGTTTTAGCGGCCATTTTGGATTAGACAAGGATTACTTATTAGCGGAAAACACATAGGCAAGCATCTTCTAGATAAATATATTTGTGTTTGCACGTTATTAATAAGACATTACATGGTGTTAATACAAATTAATTAATACTGTGAGAGGATTGCTTTTGAGCAAGTCTCATTGTGAGTCCTTGCTCCATCACCAGAGCCGAGAAGGGTATGTACCAATGAATTTGAAGTCCAAAGGGAACGTCTATTTGGGACACGTGGTCAACAGCCTAGTGCTCTTCTACGAGACAGGGAAGAGGTTAGTGTGCAGGACAGGACCACAGTGAGGCACTGAAAGATTGTGATATGGCTGCTCTAAGAGAAAGAACACCTCCCTTGTGGAGTTGGTAGAGCAAGCCAGTCTAAGACAGCTATGCATCGGTGTACTCATAAGAGGCTACAAAGTAAGCTTGAGTGTCTTTGGCAATGCAGCAGTTTTCATTCCTCTTTAGAACAATTACAATTCTGAGGTATAGCCCAATATTAAAGATAAAGTGGATGGGGACAAGAAGCCAGCTGCCACCTGCCAACCCTACTCCCTTCTCTTGAAAGGTTGTTCTTCTAGATATTGTAATTTATCAGAATCAAAAGTGCCAGTAAGTGGCCACTGTAAATTACTGCTGTCTTGCGTATATTTGTTCCATAATGTACTGAACAATATGGGAGAAATACCGTGTTTAATGTACATTTCTTAATTCGGAGTACTTTCTATAGGCGCCGGCTGTCTTTCTTCCAATATTCTATTGTTATTACAACAACAACACCACAGTGTACAAAGTTTACTAAAAACAGGCATGTTTATCAACCCCTCTTTAACAATTCTTTGTCAAAAGAACCTTATACCAAAACAAAGCACGAGAAAAATTTCTCACATTTCCTGCCTAAAACATTTGCAAATGTTTTATCAAGACAAAATCAAAGAGACAAACATTTTCGATCCTACCTGATCGCAATTCTTCAACTCCCACCTGCCGATCCTCAGATCAATAGATCACCATCAAAATGCCAACCGAAGAGCTCCAGTTGAGACCCACAGCCGCCACGAAGGTCAGGTCGATTAGCTGAAAATCACCTCGGCCGCGAGAACAAGTCTCCTTTTGCGGGACGCCCCTCGGTGTTTCTGTCCTGTCGAAATGACCTCCTTCTGGTCCAGCCGTGGTCTTCAATGGGGCCCCACGTTGCAGCGCCAATTGTAGAAGTGAGATTTTTATCTGTCTCACTGGTGCAGGGACACCCTTTGTCTACGGGTTCACAAATGAGGATCAACACTGGAGTGGAAACAAAACACAAGTTTATTGCACTCATGAGTGGGGCTCCGTCTTACAGACACTGCAAGTGCCTGAGAGGGAACTCATAAGCATACGTTTCAATACAGCATTTATACAATTACTCCAAGCCTTAGCACAGCATGACAGGCACTGAAGATTCCCTGCCCCACCCAGATGCAAAGCTGCTAACTCTTGATAAACTCTCACCCACATTGTCTCCAAAGATAGATAAGGGACATCTACAGGCGTTGGTGGTTTTAAGATAGGAACATCTGCGTGCCAGGGGCATCTCAACAGGGCCAAGCCTTTATTCTTGCACGCGAGTATGTTGAAACGACCAACTCTCGAAAACACATGATGACCTGGAGTAGTCCCCGTCCTTGCAAGATCCCTCATAGAAACACAAAATGGGTGTCCATAGACAAAATGGCAGAGACATAGGCTAACTTAGCATGATACATATTTTACCGTTTAACAGTTCCACAAGTCTTGTCGGCATTTTCTCCTTCAATGGCCGACGTACCTCAGCTGCAGAAGAAGAGATTAATAGATACTCCCTACCCCCTTGTGAAGTTTTTCAAATAAGTGCAATTGCAAGAGCCTCAACTTCATGAAGTGTTTTGAAAACATAGGGCCTAATTTATGAGAAAGTCACACAGTGCAGAGCAGCAAGTCACCTTACTGCACTGCGTGACAGGGAGAGGGCAGGAATGCACCGTATTTAAGGCAATATGGCGCATTCCTGTCCTTGCCTTTGCGCTGGTGCCCTTTTGGCTGCCTAGTGCCAACGCAGGCAATCTTGCACCATGGTGCTAGCTGTGTTGCATGTAGGATTGTTTTTGTACAGGAAGGTGTATCTTCCTTTACAAAACCAATCCTAGGAGGCATATTACAGCACACATAGAAAAAGGAAGAAACGAGGAGGAATAGAGATATTTTTCCTAGTTACACCTTCCCTGTAAAGGTGTGATTTTTGGCGCATTCCCAGGCTTACACGTTCTTGTAAATCTGGGGATGCGTCAAAATCCATGGAAGTTGCGTGGGAACACCCACACAGTGTCCATGGCATGCCTACCCAGGGCAGAGTAAAGCAATGCAGTGATTTGCGCTGCATTGCGTTACTCCAAATTTATTTTTAAACATTTTTATTTATTTTATACTAACATCACAGGGAGCCCAACACCAATACCATTGCAATTCTACATTCCAGCACAAAAAGAAAGAAGGACGTCCCAATACATGATACTTTAGGCTACTGGCCCTCCAGCCCCCTTCCCTTGACCCCCCATCCTCCCAGGGCCTTGCCATGCATGGTTCTAGATGTATCCCCCTATTCTCCGCCCATACTCTCCAAATCTTAAAATGCTTCTGGGGGCAACCCCTCGACAAGCATATTGGTCATTCCAGACCCATGCAGTGGTCCATGCCCTTGACCCACATGGTCACAAGTGGGATCTCTTTCTCCTTCCACGCCCTGGCAATGTCCCTCTTCACAAGCAAGAGACCTAGCCAAAGAAGTGCCTTCTGGTAACGGCTACCCCCCAGTCATCAGTTATATGCAGGAGAATAAGTTTAGGGTCTCAGAGAATCCTCCAAACAATCACCTTTTTGAGGTGGCTCAGCACTCCCCCCCGAAATGGGACAGTCCCGGGCAGTGCCAGAACATGTGAAGTAAGTCTCCCTGCGGGTCATCACACCTCAAACAGTTTCTGATGAGGATCAGGCCCAAGCGGCACAGTCGAGCCCTGGTAAAATACACTCTATGAAGTATCTTTAGTTGGATCAAACTATATTGAGCAGCTATTACTGGGTTCCTCTACTGCCTCTCTCTAGTCATCATCTGCCAAGTCACCCAGGTCACGTTCCCATGCCCTTCGCACCCCCGCCATTGGATCTGGAACATTGGGCATGAGCATTTTATAGATTTCAGAGAGTTTGTGCTCTGTAAGATTTGTGAGGAGAATTTTAGCCTCCATCGGGGAGAACTCAGGGATATCGTCTACCGGCTGTACAAGAGGGAGGAAGGCATGATGTAGTTGCAGATACCTAAAAAAACTGCGTCCGATGCATAGCATATTCCTCCTGGAGATCCTGAAAGGACTTGATCATCCCCCCGCATTATGTCCCCTAGTGTTGAAATGCCTATACAGTCCCAGGCCGCGAACCCCTCAGCGCCGCCACCGACGGACGTCTAGTAGCCCGCCGCAATGGAGTCTCCAAAGTAGGGCGGTAAGCCCATCCCATTGCCTTCATAGCTGTATTCCATACTTTCAACACTACCTGCGTAGCTGGGGAGAGCCGGGAGGCCCTTCCCCCTTAAAACAAGTGAGGGAGGTCTCGCCACCCAGCAGACAGCCCTCCACCGCATAGGCATGATCCCCAAAACACCCAAACCACCACTCATTCACAACTAGCAAATGCGCCGCCCAATAATAGCGTAGCCAGTCACCCATCCACCCCCGATTGACAACATTTCGTCAGAACAATATGCGGGGTGCCTCCCCCCCAAAGTAGTAATCGAATTAGTGCATTAAACTTGCCAAATAATGTTTTATCAATTGGGAATGGATGATTCTACAGGTGGTAAAGCAGACGCAGGAGGGCCACCATTTTGAGGATTCCCGAGAGACCCAGGAGGGAAAGCAGCAGGGTAGACCAAAACTTCACGTCATAGCCAAGAAAGGCCAGCTGGGGTGTCAGGTTCCGCTCAATGGAGCGTGCCGCCTCGCCAGTGACAAATACTCTCAAGTATTTAAAACTCAGGGAAAGAACTGGAATTGCCTTCGCCCAGGACATTTCCACCGGACACGGGGCGATGGGATATATTGCCAATTTTGGTGATTCATCCCGAGACCGGAGTAGGAACCAAATACGTCCAAAATCTGTAGCACCCTAGGGCCTGATCCAGAAGTAAAAGGACTTCATCTGCATGAAGCGATATTCTATTGCACACCTCCCCCCGTCCATTGAAACCCTCTTATGAGCACGTCTACCCTATTCAAATGTTTGAAGCCACACAGAGCCATGCAAAGTGGCTTTGCGTGGCTTCAAAAATCTGACTTGGAGGTTTGTGTCACGCATGTATCATGTTGCGTGGTGCATACCTGACGCAACCCTCTCATAAATGAGGCCCATAGTTCTCAATACTAATGCTTTCCTGTGATGTTTGCAGTGGGTCCATGACGCACTGCAACAAACTTCATGAACTTGTGTCACAACAGTGTTATTTTTACCACAAATAGCCCACACACCATCCTTACATAGCCCAGCGTATTTTATACAATCCAGAACTTTTGTTTTTAAATAAATATCAAGGATCTTGAAGATTTCCTCACTAGTGCCTTGAATAATTGGTTCACAGCATATCTTCATGTAGTTCGTTACTCCATATGTGACATACTAAATCAAACAGCTGGGACAAACCTTGTAAATCTGTGGACTCATCCAGATGTAACAAGAAAAATGTACTTGCACCAACACTTTGGATCAGCTCATCTTCTGTCCATTGGGACATTCCATCGATTCTGTGTGGAACGGTGCTATTGGAAAGAGAAATTGTTTTGACTTTTTTTCAGCTCTTTTCACCAAATGTAACTCCAACTATTTCATTTCCTGCTGGGAACTCTAAAGACTCACAAATTGTGAGTGGATTACTATTAGACTGGGAGTGAATGTTTGATTTGATCAGCATTCTGTCCATCATCTGTTCTTTTTGCTTTTGTTGTCCTAAGTGGGAAGGGTATGCCCAGACGTGGGTCCCGTGCTCACTGTGCCTCTGGATTCAAGCTAGTCTGGCTGATGAGGGGTGATATCCCGAAACCAGTTCCAGGAGGCTTGTTTCCGGTCCAGGGAGGACCTGGCCTGGCAGATAGGGTAGGACTGTTCCTATGGGGAACAGGGTCAAGACTGGTTGCATATGGCTAGGCCCAAACTGGGGTGGCGTTTTGAGCAAACAAACAATGGATTAAACTCAGATCAGGGACTGGGGGTGAATGTTTGATTTGTTCAGCATTCCGTCCATCATCTGTTCTTTTTACTTTTGTTGCCCTCAGTGGGAAGGGTATGCCCAGACGTGAGCCACATGCTCTTTGTGCCACTGGATTCAAGCTGGCCTGGCTCAGGAGGGGTGATACCCCGAAACCGGTCCCAAGAGGCTTGTTTCCAGTTCAGGGAGGACCTGGCCTGGCTGTTCAGGCTGGACTGTTACCATGGGAAGCAGGGCCAAGATTGATTTGCATCTGGCTGGGTCCAAACTGGGGTGGCGTGGGGAGCAGAAAACAATGGATTAAACTCAGATCTGTGACTGAGGGTGAATGGTTGATTTATTCAGCATTCCATCCATCCTCTATTCTTTTTGTTTACTGTTAGACCTGGCATCCTTGGCATGGTTCCCCCTAACATTTTGCTTTCAGACCTCCTGTTTTTGCTGACTTCATGTTTGCTGGCCTTAGGTCCTTGCGCACTTTACCACTACTAACCAGTGCTAATGTGCGTCTGCTCTTTCCCTAAAACCTGGTAACATTGGCTCATACCCACTTGGCATATTTAATTGACTTATAAGTCCCTAGTAATATGCTCTACATGTGCCCAGGGCCTGTAAATTAAATGCTACTAGTGGGCCTGCAGCACTGATTGTGCAACCCACCAAAGTAGCCCTCTAAACATAGATCAGGCCTGCCATGTGTGCAGTTTTAAACCCTTTGCCAGGCCCATACCTACCTTTTTAATACAGATAAGTCACCCATAAGGTAGGCCCTGTACAGCCGAGTGCAGGGAGCAATGTATTTAAAAAGCAGGACTTTTACTTTTAAGTTTTACATGTACTGTTAGTGAAAAACATAGGATAACATTAGGATTACCTTAGTTTGGTGTCTCTGGAATTCTAATATAAAATCCTAACTTATGGTGAAGTCCGATTTTAAATTGCAATTCTGAAAATGCCACTTTTAGAAAGTTTGCAGTTTCTTGCCTTAGCCATTTGGTATCTGCAGCCTGTCTCTGGTCACCTGACTGGGTGTAGTTGACATTTGGGCTTTGTGCATTCCTCCTAGACAGCCACACACAATGGGAGCTTAGGTGTGTCTCAGTGGGCCATATCTGGAAGAATGGGAGGAAGGAGCTGGGCACAGCCTCACTTACACCTGAATATGCTGTGTCCTGTCCCCACACAAAGGGCTGCAGACCCCGTGTAGTTAGTCTGGAGTCAGGATATATGTGCACTTCAAATGCATCTCTTTTGAAGTCTCCCCCACTTCAAAGGCACCACTGGGTATAGAGAATGGACCTCAGACACCACCACCTCAGTACATTTCTGGACCTGTGGACACTCTACCAGGAAGAAGGACTGCTGTGCTGCTGAAGGATTGCCACTCTGCTGGACTGCTGCCCTGGTGGACTCCTGCTTTGCTGTGCTGAACTGCTTCCCCCTTGGTGAGAAGGACTGGACCTGTATCTCTTGACCCTAGAACCCAGAGTGACTCCAAGGGCTATTTGACTGGCCTCTTGATCTGAAGCCTCAGGGACATAACAGGCTTCCAACCCCTGAACCGAGACACAGCCATCTGTAAGTCTACCCTGCCAAGTGGTGCCACCCCAGTCCTGGAACCTTTTAAGTGGGCTAACGGTGCTTGTCAGCGGAACCATCGCATCTTCTCTGCTGAGCGATGCATCCCAAGCAGAACCGACGCATCTCCTCAGCTGAGTGGTCCAACCCCAAGCAAAACTGATGCATCGCCACTGTTGCGTGGATCGGACTCACATCGCCCCCGCAACCCACATCTTGGGACCGACACCTTGCCTATGGAACCACCACTGCGCAACACTTTCCCCAGTACAGCTCCTTGCATCTTTCATCGACAACAGCCTTGACGACGACGCTGAAACTCTGCATCACAGCTTCATCGCTCATCTGAATTGATGCACTGCCTCAGCTGCGTATCACATCCCCGACACCGGGATCCTTGATGATGAGGCAACAGGACCTCGCACCGCAGCCTCACTGCATGTTAGAACCAATGCATCGCCTCGGCTGTGTGACGCATCTTCGACGCAGATCCACACAATGCTCGCAACCAGGATTTAAGGTACTCTGTTCAGCGGGCCTAACTGGGTCCCTGTAGCCGCCCCTTGCTCCATCACAGTCAGCCTGAACTTGTGACTTTGTTCCGGTCCGGCGCGACCAGATATCCCCAATAGCGCTTTTTGGTGATATTTCTCACTATAAGCCATAAAATTCAATAACTCCAGGGAGGTCTGCTCATTGGATTTTTGTCATTTTGGACTTGTTTTATTTATTAAATTAAGCTCTATTTATCACACCTGGTGTGGGATCCTTTTGTGCGGTGTGCCCATTGTTTCAGTGTTTGAAGTGTTGCACAAGTAGTAGTAGTAATAACTTTATTCAGTTAAAATAACCATCGAAGTATACACAAACAATAGAAACAGAAGCACCAACAATCAATACACAAGGAGAATAGTAAATGTAGCTCACTTTTTTAAAAGGGGACCCATGTGCACCCAGATACAGCATAATTACAATGTCCTTTTTAAAATTGCAATCAAAGAATTCATTAAAACATTTCTTATAATTCATAATATAATTCATAATATTCCTCCAGGCAGTAAGAAATAATAAAACTCACAACATGACTGCGCAAAATACAACAGATTCTAAAGTGCAAGGTAATATTAAAATATGTCTTACTTAGAAGATGAGCAAAACAAATAGCTATGGGCTTAAAATTCTCTTTTTTGAATTGCATATAAGGCACAACAGCTATAGGCCTCCTGTACATTTACAACATTGTCCTCGGATATGCAATAGAGGCTGTGCAGCAATTGCATAAAGTGACCGTGCATAGTGAAAATAGGTAATTGGGTTACAATACATCAAGTAAAGCAACAACTAATAAACAACAATCTGTAGCATTTAAAACTTTTAGTCTCTTGTACCACGTCGCTTGTAAAAATTTACTTACAGCAAATACTATTTTTAATGACGTGTCGCTTTTTAAAATCCTGAAAACTTCCAGGTGACTACTAGTAGCCAAGTCGCGGCAGACTGGAACTAGCCATTTGCGACGTATGGAATGATACTCCCTGCAGAAGAACAGTACATGTTTCTCATCTTCGTTACCTAAACCACATGTGGGGCAAATTTTGAGATCTTGGTTGGTACACCATTTGCTTGTAAAAGACCTCAGTGGTAGGATTCCATATCGGAATCTTATATACAAGTTCCTAGTTGAAGATGGATATATTAAATCAAGGAATTCTTCACACATGGGGGTAAACATGTGAGCTAAAAATGTGCTAATTACAGACCCATTATTACTATTCGTAACATAACGGTCGTTCATATAAGCCCAGTATCGAATTTTTAACAGTTTGTTATCTGATTTTAAAATAGAATTAGGGTCATCCCACAAGTTCTGCAATCCAAGTTTAAAAACCAACCTGAGACGGATTTAACCCATGGAATGTCCCTGGCTCCTTGAAGATTCAATAGCTCTACCAGTGAATCTTTAAAAACTCCAAGTTCAGGTGTGGACCAAAGTCGGATCCAATAAACTAGGGTTTGAAAATAGCCAGATCGGCACTCTTTTTATCCCAACATCAAAGTACATGGGGGTTAGTGGTGAGCTAGATGGTAGACCTAATATCCTTCTGAAAAAGTTATTCTCAGCGATCATCAGTGAATGTAGATTTCCACAGCCCCAGATCTCCGCCCCATAAAGAGCAGTTCCCTGTGCAGTTGTGCGGTAAGTTTCCACAGCAGGGGAAATTACACGCGACGATGTTTGATTGTAGAACCTTAGAATAGCATTAGATCTATGTTCAATCGTTAATGTAGATTTTTCCAATTGACTAGTCCACCTTAGATTATCCATGAGTCTAACGCCTAAATAGTCAAAGCTATAAACTCTATCAAGAGCCTCACTACCTACATGGATACTACGACTTCCCTTCTTCGACTTTTCAAACACCATAAACTTGGTTTTATTTATGTTTAATTCTAGACCTCTTGAATTGCAAAAGTTTTAAAACGTATCAATTAAAATTTGGAGACCCATAGGTGATTTTGAATCATTGGCAAAATGTAAAATAGGTATCTTCTTGTTATTCAAGGCCGGGGAGTCATTCCTGCAATGTTCTAAAACGTCCACAACATCATTAATATACAGGGAAAATAGGGTAGGTGCTAAAACACAGCCCTGGCGGACTCCTCTCTCTATGGGTATACGATCCGTCAGTTCGCCGTTGGGGCCCCAGCGAACTTGTGCATAGTTATTCACATGCAGTTAATTTATTAGATGTACTAAATTAACTGGGACCCCCATATTTGTCAGGGCTTGCCAAAGATCAGCATGTGGAATAAGATCGAATGCTGCTCTAAGGTCAATAAAAGCCACGTATAGTTTTTGTTTCTGAAGTAAAACATATTTCCAATATAAAACAACAAATCTAAAAATCTGATTTGTCGTACTAATTCTTGATCTAAAACCTGCCTGGAGGGGAGATAAAATTTCATTAGCATTTACCCAGTCAAGAAGTCTCACTAAGATTTGCTTTGAGAACATTTTTTGGGCATTATCAATGAGACTGATGGGCCTATAGTTCGATGACTCCCCTGCATCACCTTTTTTATATATCGTTATAATTTCAGCCCCAAGCCAGGAATCTGGTACCTTCCCCCCAGCTGCTATAGCGTTTGACAACATGTTAAGATATGAAGATCATATTGAGGGTTCCGATTTGTACAAGTCATCAGGAATTTTGTCCGGGCCAGGGGCTTTTGCAGCTTTCAGAACAATAGAAGGGATGGAATCCACTACTAATGGTGCATTGAAAGTGCTAGTGCCATTAAAAACCTGGGACTCGACTGGAGCATAAATGTTAGAAAAATGTAACACCCATTTATCAGGGGGAATATTATAATGATGGGAATTAGGCTTTTCCGACTTAGTTTGGGCAATAACACGCCAGAATAATCTAATGTCATTATTTTTGCTGGCGTCCAAAATATCTTGCAATAGATTATTTTCCCAATTCCTCTTTGCTTTGGTCAGGGTAGACTTGTATACAGTTCTTGCTCCCTTAATATTGGCACGGTTCCTCTCTATTATAGCCTTCCTCAGAGCTAGCTTTGCTAGTTTACAAGCCTGATTAAACCATTTCTCCACCTTAGAAGGGTTAGAAATCTTAACAGTACTATCTTGATCAAAAATTTCCCGTAGTGCTTTAAATAGGCCAATATGTATGTCTAAAATAGGGATTGCATCCTCACTCAACCCTTCATATGATTCGAGAAACGTTACATAGAGTTCATAAATCTGTATGAATAAATTATGGTTGGACATAACATTCGGCCAAGAAACGTAACGACGATTGTTTGTTACCAAAGGGGCGGGCACAATAGTTGTCTGGTGATTTTTGTCTTGGTTCAGAGAGTCACCAGTCAGAGTTACTTCAAGAGAGTTATGGTCACTATCCAGACGCGTCACCACTTTCATATCATGCAGGAGTGGCCACAATCTTATATCAACTAGGACATAGTCAATAGTACTGGTACAATCCCCTCTTTTAAATGTTACTGCCCTAGTGAAGTCAGAGGGAGTGCGCCCATTGCATGCTCTGAGGCCCCTGTTTAATGTAAATGAAGCCAATTCTAGTGCAACATTTGAGAACTTTTTCTTGGGGGACCTAGCAATGGTGGAATACCCCAGACTTCATCCTCCTTTTTGTTATCTCGTTTAAATAAGTCGAAGGTTCAAAGGAGGTATTAAAATCACCAGCTACTACAGTTTTTATGTTTGGTTCCAAATTATCCATAAAACCCTTGAGGAGGGATAATGTGGGAGATTTATCAGGTCCCCTTATGCTCCTGACATAAATATTAAAAATAGACAGAGTCCTGATGAAAAAGTCACAGTAATCCCCATTAGGTCCAAACTATCAATCGCCATCAGCATAGAGCTGCTAGCACATCCATTCTTAATTAAAATCATGAGCCCACCTATAGCTCTCCCATAGTGGGCTGCCGGTTTTGCCTCCACACTATAACAAGTGAACCCATCGATAAATACTTTTTCTGTCGCCCACGTCTCCTGCAACAGGCAAATATCTTGTTTGGCTATATATGCCACCCAGTCCGAATCAACAAATTTAGACCCCAAACCAGCTATATTCCAAGATAGTAATTTGAGACAGAGGGGGGGTTACTCTGCCCATTCAGCTCATTTCCAGTCGAAACAGCTAATAGCTCCTCTTGGTCAGGATTCCCTGTGGGGTTCAAGCAATTAGCAGCATAGTACTTACACATGCTATCTGCAAAATTGTTGTCCAATTCATAAGGGGTTAGTGAAGTTGAATGCAGCTCCATATAACCGTGGCTCTCTACTGGGGTAGTTGAATCTACCAACCCCACCTGATGGTTGACCATACGATTAATCGTTTCATCCCCAGCATAATAAACAGGCAATTTACTTGGATCAACAAAAGATAGATCAAGGTCATCAGTGCACCCTAGGACATGAAAGGTTGCGAATCCCTGCACATTTCACTGGTGTGTTTGTAACCAATATAACCTGACAAGGTTCGCCCCACCTGGGTGATTGACACGTTTCTCTGGTGTGATGCTTCACTACCACCCAATCTCTGGGGTTCAGATCATGCTCTTGTTCAGGCTGCCTGGATACTGCGTCTTCTCCAACCTGATGAGAGACAGAATGCACTAGGTCAGCCAATCCTTTGCAATAATCTAGAACCATATCATCAGTTATGTTCAGCAGTTTATTTCCAGGTACATGGTCTTGTCTCATTGCTCTTCCCATGATGATTTCATGTGGACTCAATCCTGTATTTCTATCAGGAATGCTTCTGAGTCCCATTAAGACAAGAGGCAATGCATCTGGCCAACCCAACGATGTGGATGCACACATTATTGACAATCTTGATTTTATTGTGCCATTCATTTGTTCAACCACTCCAGAAGCCTCTGGGCGGTACGCACAGTGCAATTTCTGTTCGATTTTAAATGCTTCACAGATTATTCGAATTACATCCTTATTAAAGTGACTTCCTCTATCTGATTCCAAAGTTACTGGGAAACCGAACTGTGGAATGAGTTCTCGTAATAACAATTTTGCAACTGTTATGCTGTCATTCCTCCTGGTAGGGTAAGCCTCCACCCACCTTGAAAACAGACACACTATGACAAGTACATATTTCAGTCCTTTACATGGTGGTAACTGAATGAAATCTAACTGCAATCTCACAAATGGGCCTTCTGCCTTTCCAATTTTTCCCAAACCAATTACTGTTTTTCTGCCTGGATTATACATTTGACAAATTAAGCACCTCTGGCAAAGACTCTCTGCTGCAGCCCTAAACTTTGGATTGTACCAATTTTGTCTGAAAAGTCTAATCATGGCATCTCTCCCTACATGTGTGTCTCCATGATACATTCTGGCCATTTGTGAAATCAGGCAATCAGGCATGACTGGTCTGCCATCTGAATAAACCCACACGTCATCGTCTGTTCTTCATGTACACCCTATCTTCATCCAAACATCCTTTTCACTCTCTTCAGCATCATCCTGCAATCGTCTCACATCATTCCAGGTTTCAGGTGTTGAACATAGCATAAGTTGGCAGCTGATTCCCATTCTTTCGACTTTTCTGTTTACTGCCAGTCTGTTTCTGGCACAGTGTTGAGCGATTAGGTCTGCATATCTGTTACCGGCTACCACCCAGTCATCTCCTGACTGGTGTTCGGCACATTTCACCACTGCCAATTCTTTTGGTGATTGTATTGCCTCCAATAATTCTTTTACAAACTGCCCATTTTTGATTGGGGATCCTGAAGAAGTCATAAAATCCCTCTGCATCCACAGTTGGCCAAAATCATGCACAACCCCGTATCCATATCGGCTATCTGTAAATATGGTTACCTTTAGATTTTTCCCAATTTTGGAGGCTTTGATCAAAGCAATTAATTCAGCTACTTGTGCAGATTTGACTCCTGGTAAATAGGATGCTTTGACTATTCCAGAAATTTCACATACAGCATAAGCTGCACTCAATTTGCCATCCTCATGCCTTAGGCATGAGCCGTCCACAAACAGCTCCCTGTCTGGGTTTTTAAGAGGCATTTCCTGTATGTCAGGGCGCGGTTTGGTACACAATTCTGTGACTTGCAAACAGTCATGTTCTGGGTCATCCCTAACTTCTTCGCAATATGGATCTGGTAACAGTGTAGCAGGATTTACAACTGTGCATCTAGCTATGATCACATTTTCAGCTCCTAAAATTATTCGCTCATATCTTGTCATCCGACTAGGTGTGAGATGCTGAGTTCTAGTTCTTGTCAACAAGATTACAACTGCATGTGGGACGAACACTTTTACAGGATGTCCCATTACTATTGACTCACTTTGTTCAATGCTCATACAAGTAGCAGCTACTGCTTTTAAACAGCCTGGCAATGCTGCGGCCACTGGGTCTAATGTAGCTGAAAAATATGCTATAGGACGTCTGTCCAGTCCATGTCTTTGTGTTAAGACTGAAAGTGCACAACTTTCTCTTTCATAGCAAAATAATGTGAATTCTTTTGTATAGTCAGGCATGCCCAGGGCAGGTTCCTCGCACAAAGCATTTCTTAATTTTACAAATGCACTGGCACTTTCATCATCCCATTCAACTGGATCTTTTGCTTTCTTTTTGGTTAACTGAATTAAAGGCTTGGCTAGTAGTGAAAACCCTACAATCCATTGTCGACAGTTTCCTACTATTCCAGAAACATTCTCACTTCTCTTTGTGTTACTGGCATTTTCATTTGCTTAATTATTTTTATTCTCTCAGATGTTATTCTTCTCTTCCCTCTCTCAATCTGGTGTCCCACATACTTAACTGTTGTTGTACAAAATTGTAATTTCTCAGGTGACACTTTATGACCTTCCTCAGCCAAATGATTGAGAAGTACAATCGAGTCAGTGACACAATCGTCATAAGTTCTAGATGCGATCAGCAAGTCGTCTATGTACTGTACCAAGACTGAATTCCTAGGCATTACTACCTTCTCTAGGCACTTTTTCAGTATCTGATTAAAGATGGAGGGACTTTCTGTGTACCCCTGAGGAACACGATTCCACACATAAACGTGATTTTCGAATTTGAACGAAAACAAATACTGACTATCTGGGTGCAATGGAATTGAGAAAAATGCTTGGCACAAATCAATTACTGTAAACCATTCTGCATTCCAGGGCATTTGGTATAGGATCACTGCAGGATTTGGTTCTATAGGACAACAAGTTACCACAATTTTATTAATTTTCCGCAAATCCTGAGCGATCCTATATTTTCCACTTGGCTTTTTCAACCCCATGATTGGTGAATTACAAGGGCTACTCATAACTTCTTTTAATATGCCTTGTTTTACCATTCTGCCAATTTCTTCAGTAACTCCTGCTTTCACTTCAGCACTCATTTTATACTGTCTGGTATTTGGGAAAATTGCACCTTCCTTTACAGTTATCTTTACTGGGTCTATATTTGCCATCAGACCTACTTCTTTTCCAGTAAAATCCCATACCTTTGAGCTCACTGTAGTTTTTAACTCTTCTGGTAATTCATCTTTGGTTATCAAGGAGAACATTTCATCTACCTCTGTACCTTGTTTGGCTATCATGAATTTGTAAACATGATCTTCATCCGGGGTCTGTATTGCAACACCATCCGGTTTGCAGAAAATAGTGCAATTGATTTTGCACAGTAAGTCTCTGCCCAGTAAATTTACCGGACTGGAATCACACACCACAAATTGGTGCATTTCTCGGAAGTTTCCAATTCTTACTTCCATTGGTTCTGTAAAGGGTGTTCTAATCTTTCGATTTGCTACACCTACAACTTGGATAGCTTCTCCAGAGAGAGGGATGTCTGGGATGTCTGCTGTTCTTACAGTAGAACGGGTAGCACCAGTGTCCAAAAGAACGGTGATATCATTACCTTTTACTTTCCCTTCAACATATGGACCTGACTGATCTACCGGCAAGGATGCGCCAAGTACGCACTCCTTCTCCCCCTCTCTTAGGCACCGTCATTGATAATCATATGGATTAAAATCACCCTGTAAAAGAAACTGTGAAGTTACATATTCATTCTTACCACTTCCTCCTTGATATCCGATGTCTGTACCGTGCTTTGCTCTGCTTACATTACCCTGTATAGGGGCAGGTGGCAACTGACTCTGAGGATTTACACCCTGCTGTGAGTCGTTCTGCGTCTGTGGATTTAAATTATGATTTGGGCAATTATTATTTTGAATCTTTTTACATTCGTTCTTCCAATGTCCCAACTTTCCGCATCCATGACAAGGAAATTTCTTTTTAGCCTCTTTCTCTACTCATTCATCCTCTTACCTTTCCACCATTTCCTGTGTCACCATTCGAACCAGATTCTTTTCCCTGACTTTCTGTTGGATTATCTAAATTAATTCCTTGTCGCTCAGCCTTTTCACTTGAGCCCACATCACTTTTTCTTGTAGTTTCTTGTGCCTGTCTTCAATGTCATCCCCACAATATTTAGCATATTTCAAAATTTCATCAATAGGCTTTCCTTGCCAACATAACATATGTTGCTTAATCATTTGACAAATCTCTGGTTTTAGACCATAAACAAATCGATAGACAAACTGACTCATATTTTTGTCTCCAATATCTTCAAACCCACTATACTGTTTGAATACCTGTAATAGACGTTCATAGTAGGCATGTACTGATTCATTTGCTTCTTGGGTTGTTCTGTCTATTTTCACCCAATCCGTTTCTTTTGGTGGTATTTTCCCTTTCAAATAAGTTATTACCTGGTGATACTTCTTCATCACATCATTTGATGGGGCACCTGTCTTTGGATCCCTAGGATATTCTTCACTAGGCCAGTCGATTGTAATTTTACAGTCTGTCCATAAATCAGCAGGTACCACTATGTCAAATAAACCGTCTAGATCCTTCAACAAAACCTTTGAAACCTTCACAAACCTCTCAACCTGCTTGTACCATTCAATTGGTTTTTCTCTCAACTTTGGAAAATCATTTGTAAATGACAAATTGTCTTGCCTACTCCATGGGACATGGACGTAGCCTCCTCCTGGAACCTCTCGCATTGGATACATCTGTTCTACCTTTCCTGTTTCCTTCAATAAATACTCAGATGTCATTCTATTTGAACGTGCTTCTTCCTTTTTCTTTGACCATCTAGTTTTCCATCTATCCAATTCTCCCCATTTCTGTAAGACTGTCATTAATTCTTTAATTTGTAATTTTCTACCAGATGTATTCTTATTTTCTAAGTCTTTATCAGTAAATTCTGCTCTATATGGTCTCTGCAACACTTTTGACTTCCTTATTTCAATTCCCATCTCTGAAGCCAAATCCGTTAACTTTTCATGGAATATTTTTGCATTTCTGGTTATGCTCCTACATACGAACAATAATTCTTCTTCACTGTAGGTATTTAAACGATCTACTCCTACGTTGCCTGCTATCATTTCTTCTAATTCGACTTTTAATTTATAAATGTCCAATATCTTTGGGGGTGAACTCTGTCTGTCTATTCCCTGTGCCCATCTTTCTAAGTCTTCCGGAGTTACTACGGTTGCACTTTTAGTTTCTGAAGATGTTATTATATTTACATCCTTTGAACAACCAGGTGTGGTTCTTCTGGGGGTGCTATTTGCAGATTCTCGAATAGGCAAATCCATTAGCGAAATCATAGATTCACAGTCACTGATATGATCATCAATTATTACAGCTTCATGTTTAAGAATATCCACAGGTGTAGTCATAGCTAGAGGTTTCGGGCAATTTACTTTGTCGCCATATAAAGGGACCATGTGACCAATGGTTACAGGTATAGTCAGAGAATCAAGATGTACATTCAACTGAGTTATTTTCTGTATTAACTCTGCTCTATTTCTGTCTAAAGCCTCTTTTTCCTTATCCTGAAGTACTCTATTTACTGGTGGATTATGCAGTACTCGAGGTACTAATGGTGTTCTCAAAACAGGTGTGCTTGGAGAACATCTACCCAACTCTTCCTGGTATGGTGGAGGGATCTTTAATATTTCTTCCATGAATTCATCTTCGGACTCTCCAAACCCTGTCATATGTTTAGTCTTTTCTTTGCACTTGCTCCCTAGCTGCTCATCAGCCATGAATACTCGGTACAAACCTTCACTAATCATTGCTCGTCTCCACTGTTTCATCTGACTTTCTCTTGTCCCATTCTGGTATCTAGGGAAAAATCCCCTATAGCCCCTATTGCTCTGGGGTCTATCACGTTCAAATGCTTCTGTTTCCCATTCTTCTTGGGCTTCGTACTGCGTTAATCTTGGTCTGGGTTCTAATTCATTCATTCTCATTCTTAAATTTTGAAGAATTCTCCCATTGAAAGTACCATTCTCTGGGAAAGCTAATACTCCATCATCTTTTGTATATTCTATCCAATTTTCTAACCATACACAAGTATGATAACCCCTCTCCATCATCATGAATGAGGCGGGCGTTTTTGCTGGTGGAATGATAATTCCTTCCCTAGTTTTGATTGGCTTATCTTTCTTAAAATAATTCTTAATCTTTTGTAAGAATGAAATTTTCTTTTTTCTCCGTACATTTTGGGTAAATATCTATGTATTGAATTATATTCTGCAAAACCTAAATATCTTCTGTCTGGATGTGTTCCTATCAAAGCGACCCCTGACCTTGACTGGTAGGTCGCTCCCCCACCACACAGCTCCGTCTGTGTGCCCTGCTGCTGCCCCTGATTGTGCTCGTTTTTCCTTTCTGTGCCCCCTTGCTGCCCCTGATTGTGCTAGTTTTTTCCTTTCTGTGCCCCCTTGCTGCCCCTCATTGTGCTAGTTTTTCCTTTCTGTGCCCCCTTGCTGCCCCTGATTGTGCTCGTTTTTTCCTTTCTGTGCCCCCTTGCTGCCCCTGATTGTGCTCGTTTTTCCTTTCTGTGCCCCCCTTGCTGCCCCTGATTGTGCTCGTTTTTCCTTTCTGTGCCCCCTTGCTGCCCCTGATTGTGCTCGTTTTTTCCTTTCTGTGCCCCCCTTGCTGCCCCTGATTGTGCTCGTTTTTCCTTTCTGTACCCCCTTGCTGCCCCTCATTGTGCTAGTTTTTTCCTTTCTGTGCCCCCTTGCTGCCCCTGATTGTGCTCGTTTTTTTCCCCTTTCTGTGCCCCCTGGCTGCCCCTGATTGTGCTCGTTTTTTCCTTTCTGTGCCCCCCTTGCTGCCCCTGATTGTGCTCGTTTTTCCTTTCTATGCCCCCTTGCTGCCCCTCATTGTGCTAGTTTTTTCCTTTCTGTGCCCCCTTGCTGCCCCTCATTGTGCTCGTTTTTTTCCTTTCTGTGCCCCCTTGATGCCCTGATTGCGCTCGTTTTCCCTTCTGTGCCTGTTTCCCGCCGCTGCGCCCTCCGGCCCCGCCCCTCACTGCCCATTCGCTGCCCCATTCCCTGCTCCTCCTCCCACCTCCCCATTTATGGCGGCCGCTGCGTGGTGAAGAGAGCGACCCCTGACCTTGACTGGTAGGTCGCTCCCCCACCACACAGCTCCGTCTGTGTGCCCTGCTGCTGCCCCTGATTGTGCCTCGTTTTTCCTTTCTGTGCCCCCTTGCTGCCCCTGATTGTGCTCGTTTTTCCTTTCTGTGCCCCCTTGCTGCCCCTGATTGTGCTCGTTTTTTCCTTTCTGTGCCCCCTTTGCTGCCCCTGATTGTGCTCGTTTTTCCTTTCTGTGCCCCCTTGCTGCCCCTGATTGTGCTCGTTTTTCTTTTCTGTGCCCCCTTGCTGCCCCTCATTGTGCTAGTTTTTTCCTTTCTGTGCCCCTTGCTGCCCCTCATTGTGCTAGTTTTTTCCTTTCTGTGCCCCCTTGCAGCCCCTGATTGTGCTCGTTTTTTTTCCTTTCTGTGCCCCCTTGATGCCCTGATTGTGCTCGTTTTCCCTTCTGTGCCTGTTTCCCGCCGCTGTGCCCCTGCGGCCCCGCCCCCTCACTGCCCATTCGCTGCCCCATTCCCTGCTCCTCCCTCCCACCTCCGCATTTATGGCGGCCGCTGTGCGGCCGCGCAGCGGACGTGCGCAGCGGGCGCGCCGCTGGCGCGCCGAAGGCGCGCCTAAGGCAAGCCCGTCTGCGCCCGTCCGCGCCGTGACCGCGCCCAGCGCCAGACCCCCTGGTCCGGGCATCCCCCGCGCCCGCCACATCAACAGACGCCGATACGACGCCAGCACCCTCCACGCACTCAACCCCGGAAAAGATCACGCCTGCTACCAGGCCACACCGAAGCGCACCCAAGGGCCCTTCACCTGCCGGAACTGCAGCTTCGCCAGCACCCGCCCCGCCAAACCACCGCCCAGGAAAGAACCCAACTACCTCAGATGCATCCTCCTCAACACCCGCTCCGCCCGCAAACACGCCATCGAACTCTGGGACCTTCTCGACTCAACCTCCCCAGACGTCGCATTCCTGACGGAGACCTGGCTGAATCCCGCTTCAGCCCCCGACATCGCCATTGCCATCCCGGACGGATACAAGATCACCCGCAGGGACCGCACCAACGGAGTCGGAGGAGGCATCGCCATCGTCCACAGGAACACCCTCAGAGTCTCAACCAACACCGACGACACCCTCAGCACCGCCGAACACATGCACTTCCAGATCCACACCGATCCCAACACCACCCTCAGAGGAACCCTCATCTACAGACCCCCGGACCCCGACCACAGTTCAGCGATTCAATCGCTGACTTCGTCAGCACACACGCCATCGCCTCCATGGACTACATCCTCCTCGGGGACCTGAACTTCCACCTCGAGAACAACAAGGACACCAACTCCACCACCCTGATCGACAACCTCGCCACCCTCGGACTCAGACAGCTCGTGACTACACCCACCCACGCCGCCGGCCACACGCTCGACTCCATATTTTCCGCAAG
Organism: Calotriton arnoldi; assembly: GCA_963921515.1. Classification (NCBI taxonomy): domain Eukaryota; kingdom Metazoa; phylum Chordata; class Amphibia; order Caudata; family Salamandridae; genus Calotriton; species Calotriton arnoldi. The sequence goes on along the minus strand of CAWUFW010006330.1, from coordinate 1,088,227 downwards.
CCCACACGTCTCCTTCAACCACACCTCCGAACCCCACTGGACTGACCACCACTGCATCCACTTCACCTACAGGAAGCCCACCATGCACCACCGCACCGAACAAATGCCTCGCCGCTGCTGGAGCAGAGTCACGGAAGACCAGCTAACCACAACCCTCGCCCTGAGCCCACCCGCCGAACCCTCCGACCCCAACACCGCCGCCCGCAACCTCAGACAGTGGATCGACGACTGCGCCAACACCCTCGCCCCGCTCAAGAATCCGCCCAACAGCCACACAAGCAAGAAAGCCACCTGGTTCACCGAAGACCTCCAGGCCTCCAAACGAACATGCCAAAAACTGGAGAAGATCTGGCTCCACGAACGGACAGCGGACAGCTACGCCGCCCACAAGAGCGCCACCCGCAGTCACCATCACCTCATCAGATCCGCCAAAAGGGCCTCACTCAAAGACCACCTAGACAACAACGCACACAACAGCAAAGAGCTCTTCAACATCGTGAAGGAACTCTCCAACCCCAGCTCCAACACCAACGACATCCAGCCGTCGCGAGACCTGTGCGACTCACTGGCCACCTTCTTCCACCGCAAAATCGCCGACATCCACGACAGCTTCAACACCACGACCGCCCCGGCAACCACCGAGACCACTGCCCCCACAACCACCAATCGCCTGCTCTCCTGGACCAACATCAACGACGAGGACACCAGCAAGATCATGAACACCATCCACTCCGGTTCACCGCTAGACCCGTGCCCTCACCACATCTTCAACAAAGCCAGTACAGCCATCGCGCCCCATCTCCGGAAAATAATCAACATCTCCTTCGAGACAGCAACCTTCCCGGAAAGCTGGAAGCACGCCGAGATCACCGCCTTACTCAAAAAACCCAAGGCAGACCCCAAGGACCTCAAGAACTTCCGACCCATCTCTCTGCTCCCGTTCCCAGCGAAGGTCACCGAGAAAATCGTCAACAAACAACTGACCCGCTACCTCGAGGAGAACAACATCCTGGACCCTTCCCAGTCCGGCTTCCGCAGCAACCACAGCACCGAAACCGCCCTCATCGCCGCCACCGATGACATCAGGACCCTGCTAGACAACGGAGAAACAGCAGCCCTCATCCTCCTGGACCTATCAGCCGCCTTCGACACGGTCTGCCACCACACACTACGAACACGCCTTCACGACGCCGGGATCCAAGAGAAGGCCCTGGACTGGACCACATCCTTCCTTTCCGGCAGAACACAAAGCGTCCGCCTTGCCCCCTTCCGATCCAAGGCCACCAAGATTATCTGCGGCGTACCCCAAGGCTCCTCCCTCAGCCCAACGCTGTTCAACATCTACATGGCACCCCTCGCCCACGTCGCCCGACAGCACAACCTCAACATCATCTCCTACGCCGACGACACCCAGCTGATCCTCTCCCTCACCAAAGACCCTCACACCGCCAAAGCCCACCTCCACGAAGGAATGAAGGCCGTCGCCGAATGGATGAGGACCAGCCGCCTGAAGCTGAACTCGGACAAGACGGAGGTCCTCATCCTTGGTTCCAACCCTTCAGCCTGGGATGACTCCTGGTGGCCAACATCACTGGGAACAGCCCCGCCACCCACCGACCACGTACGCAACCTAGGGGTCATCCTCGACCCCACCCTCTCCATGACTAAGCAGGTCAACGCCGTTTCCTCATCCTGCTTCAACATCCTCCGAATGCTCCGCAGGATCTTCAAGTGGATCCCCACCGAAACAAGAAAAACAGTCACCCAGGCCCTCGTCACCAGCAGGCTGGACTACGGAAACGCCCTCTACGCAGGAACGACGGCTAAGCTCCTGAGACGGCTGCAACGCATCCAGAACGCCACTGCACGTCTTATCCTCGACATCCCCCGACGCAGCCACATCACACCCCACCTGAGAGACCTGCACTGGCTCCCTGTCAACAAGAGGATAACCTTCAAACTCCTCACCCACGCACACAAAGCACTCCACAACTCCGGAGCAGCCTACCTCAACAGACGACTCAGCTTCTACACCCCCACCCGCCAGCTCCGCTCGATCAGCCTCGCCCTCGCCACAGTCCCCCGCATCTGGAAAACGACCGCCGGCGGCAGATCCTTCTCCCACCTCGCCGCCAAGACCTGGAACACCCTCCCCACCAACCTCCGACAGACCCAAGACCTACTGGCCTTCAGAAGACTCCTCAAGACCTGGCTCTTCGATCAGTAGCAGCACCACCCCCCTCTTCCCCCAGCGCCTTGAGACCCTCGCGGGTATGTAGTGCGCTTTATAAGTGACATGATTGATTGATTGATTGATCAAAGTCGAATCGTGTTTCCACATACAATTTCCACTATCCACTAATATTTCGACTTTTATTCTGACAACCAATCAAATTCTAGCTAACAATTGTCTCAGAACCGATCCTAACGCGGTTTTTCTGTGACGTCTATTTACTCTATCTGACAACCCCTCCTTTACAATCTGCGCTTCTCTGTCCCTTCGCTGTGTCGACCAATCCCAGCGCGGCACTTGTGACGTCAGTATTACTCCTGACTACTGACCCCTCCTTTACAAGACTCGTTCCACGCCCGCTGTTTCAGCCAATCTCAGCGCGGCACTTGTGACGTCAGCTTCTACTCCGGCTGCTGACCTTCCCTCTACAAAAATCGTACGCAAACTTTAATTCTTCAACACTTTTCATAAAAAATTCAGTAACAACATAAAACATTCGCTATCGTGTCAGTTTCCCTAAATTGATAAGGATAGATTTCCTCACACTTAGAAAAACCCTTCCGTTTACTAGACATACACTACGAGTAAAACCCTTCCGTTTACTCTTCACGTAAGCTTCAGAAATACCTTCAATGTTACCCTTTCTAGGTGATATAACATCAAAATTTCACCAGCGTATTCCTTTGCTGTCACTCATACACACACACACAGAGTCCCTAACAAGTACTGATAGCCCTGCTTAACTTTTCAGTACTAATTCTGCCTGACAGATAACCTCACTGCAGTATGGCTTCCACTTACCATCCGCTCATCAAATTCCCCGGGGATTTCTAGACAACATAAAACAAAAACTTTTAAAACGGATGTTAGTTCATAAAAATAAAATTCTCATTACACAGTTAACAAAGTATAACCATCCTCTGATAGCCAGAAAACTGATCCAGCGGGTCACTAGTAACAAGCATTCATATACAGAATACTCACCTGGGCCCATTCATTCACACTAACTAGTAATCACCGCTGGTGGGAATCAGTTGTACTCTTTATCAAATCCCTGCTACCAATTACCTTTCCTGATTGAAGAGTAATGACTTACCAATGGACCTTTGATAACTAGGGTTAAAATGAGAATATACAAAACATAATTTTATCAAACACCTGAAATAATCACTGACTCAGGAAGTTTTAAAATGTTTATCTAAAATTTTTTTGCAGAGTTAAAATACAAGCCACATGGCACTTAATCGCATATCAAGGAGGAAGCACACTATATAATCACCTATTTATCATAAATGACGGTCCCTCAGAAAGGAGAAGATAGAGACAGCAGCACAACTAAATTACGCATTTATAGTTACCTAAAGGTGTGAAAACCAAACCCCTTGGCCAAGGAGTTGGAAAAGGGTCCCAAGAAAGATGAAGACCAAGACCTCCGGACCCAGTTCAGGACAGGATAGATGACCTCTCTACCAACGACGCCTGCGTCGTTCTCCTCTCTGACACTTCGTTCCTCCTCGATTCTTCCACGTCTTCTTCTAATAGAGTCCGCCGCCCCCACCTCAGGACTTCTTTGGACAACAGTTCGGTCTGTAATCGATCAGCTCTCGTCTATAGCAGCATCTGAGCCTAAATGTTTCCAGCTCTCTCTCTGCGTTCCTAAGCTAACTAATTAGCTAATTCTATATCTATTATTCCCTTCTACACCCATGTACCTCCCATTAATGTTTCAAAATTATGGGCCCACTATTTCTGATTGGACAGGGACAGGGGGTTGATCCTCACACCATGTCAATTTAGTTCAATTTTCTTAAGCCCATTGTTTTAAAATACCGCCCCTCTCAATTAATACATTTGCTTTATTTCCCAACCGTCTCACAACAATTTCAATACAAAGTGTATACAAAATGTATCAATTTGTAGGACATTTCGAATGAACTTTGAAGGTGATCAGCGGGTCATGTCCTTGGACATCTTCCAAGTTGACTTCATCGCTTTCCTTTGTTAGTTTTCAGGGCGCATGCGCAAGTCACATGGTTTCTTGAGCTGCCGTTTAGTCAACCCAAACCCACTTTACGAACTAATAGAAAATTAAAGAAGAAACATATTAAAATCAAAAATAAATGTTTTCACTGTATACCTCCTACTTCTACTCTAATCCCATTTAATTATAAATGTCTATCCCGCATTAGTAGCGTTATATTCCACATTATTAATTGCAGCAATGCGAAAGCTTTAGCATGTGAGAACATTAAAGCGGCCATTTTAGCATACACTGCGCAGAAGCAAAAGATTCCCTCCAAGCAATGTAAGACGTCATACCACGTGACATGGTTGACACATGCGCAGTAGAGTTCCCGCGTTTTAGCGGCCATTTTGGATTTGACAAGGATTACTTATTAGCGGAAAACACATAGGCAAGCATCTTCTAGATAAATATGTTTGTGTTTGCACGTTATTAATAAGACATTACATGGTTTTAATACAAATTAATTAATACTGTGAGAGGATTGCTTTTGAGCAAGTCTCATTGTGAGTCCTTGCTCCATCACCAGAGCCGAGAAGGGTATGTACCAATGAATTTGAAGTCCAAAGGGAACGTCTATTTGGGACATGTGGTCACCAGCCTAGTGCTCTTCTACGAGACAGGGAAGAGGTTAGTGTGCAGGACAGGACCACAGTGAGGCACTGAAAGATTGTGATAAGCTGCTCTAAGAGAAAGAACACCTCCCTTGTGGAGTTGGTAGAGCAAGCCAGTCTAAGACAGCTATGCATCGGTGTACTCATAAGAGGCTACAAAGTAAGCTTGAGTGTCTTTGGCAATGCAGCAGTTTTCATTCCTCTTTAGAACAATTACAATTCTGAGGTATAGCCCAATATTAAAGATAAAGTGGATGGGGACAAGAAGCCAGCTGCCACCTGCCAACCCTACTCCCTTCTCTTGAAAGGTTGTTCTTCTAGATATTGTAATTTATCAGGATCAAAAGTGCCAGTAAGTGGCCACTGTAAATTACTGCTGTCTTGCGTATATTTGTTCCATAATGTACTGAACAATATGGGAGAAATACCGTGTTTAATGTACATTTCATAATTCGGAGTACTTTCTATAGGCGCCGGCTGTCTTTCTTCCAATATTCTATTGTTATTACAACAACAACACCACAGTGTACAAAGTTTACTAAAAACAGGCATGTTTATCAACCCCTCTTTAACAATTCTTTGTCAAAAGAACCTTATACCAAAACAAAGCACGAGAAAAATTTCTCACATTTCCTGCCTAAAACATTTGCAAATGTTTTATCAAGACAAAATCAAAGAGACAACCATTTTCGATCCTACCTGATCGCAATTCTTCAACTCCCACCTGCCGATCCTCAGATCAATAGATCACCATCAAAATGCCAACCGAAGAGCTCCAGTTGAGACCCACAGCCGCCACGAAGGTCAGGTCGATTAGCTGAAAATCACCTCGGCCGCGAGAACAAGTCTCCTTTTGCGGGGCGCCCCTCGGTGTTTCTGTCCTGTCGAAATGACCTCCTTCTGGTCCAGCCGTGGTCTTCAATGGGGCCCCACGTTGCAGCGCCAATTGTAGAAGTGAGATTTTTATCTGTCTCACTGGTGCAGGGACACCCTTTGTCTACGGGTTCACAAATGAGGATCAACACTGGAGTGGAAACAAAACACAAGTTTATTGCACTCATGAGTGGGGCTCCGTCTTACAGACACTGCAAGTGCCTGAGAGGGAACTCATAAGCATACGTTTCAATACAGCATTTATACAATTACTCCAAGCCTTAGCACAGCATGACAGGCACTGAAGATTCCCTGCCCCACCCAGATGCAAAGCTGCTAACTCTTGATAAACTCTCACCCACATTGTCTCCAAAGATAGATAAGGGACATCTACAGGCGTTGGTGGTTTTAAGATAGGAACATCTGCGTGCCAGGGGCATCTCAACAGGACCAAGCCTTTATTCTTGCACGCGAGTATGTTGAAATGACCAACTCTCGAAAACACATGATGACCTGGAGTAGTCCCCGTCCTTGCAAGATCCCTCATAGAAACACAAAATGGGTGTCCATAGACAAAATGGCAGAGACATAGGCTAACTTAGCATGATACATATTTTACCGTTTAACAGTTCCACAAGTCTTGTCGGCATTTTCTCCTTCAATGGCCGACGTACCTCAGCTGCAGAAGAAGAGATTAATAGATACTCCCTACCTCCTTGTGAAGTTTTTCAAATAAGTGCAATTGCAAGAGCCTCAACTTCATGAAGTGTTTTGAAAACATAGGGCCTAATTTATGAGAAAGTCACACAGTGCAGAGCAGCAAGTCACCTTACTGCACTGCGTGACAGGGAGAGGGCAGGAATGCACCGTATTTAAGGCAATATGGCGCATTCCTGTCCTTGCCTTTGCGCTGGTGCCCTTTTGGCTGCCTAGTGCCAACGCAGGCAATCTTGCACCATGGTGCTAGCTGTGTTGCATGTAGGATTGTTTTTGTACAGGAAGGTGTATCTTCCTTTACAAAACCAATCCTAGGAGGCATATTACAGCACACATAGAAAAAGGAAGAAACGAGGAGGAATAGAGATATTTTTCCTAGTTACACCTTCACTGTAAAGGTGTGATTTTTGGGGCATTCCCAGGCTTACACGTTCTTGTAAATCTGGGGATGCGTCAAAATCCATGGAAGTTGCGTGGGAACACCCACACAGTGTCCATGGCATGCCTACCTGTCATGGTTCCACCCCAGGGGGAAACAGCGGGATGTGTGAGGTTGGTTCCGGTACGTATACAGCACGACACTGCTACGATAGGTCAGCGGTCTAGCGCTCAGACCTAGAAGTGCACCTGAACAACATGAAGCGCTTCCGGGTGAGACCGCATATAGCCGCGGCACCCATTCCAGTCAGTGCTTCCAGTACTGTACCTTGTCCGAGGCCGGCCGCTAGTTCTTTTTCAACTCTGACGATTCCGCCGGCTCATTCCAGCGCAGGAGCGCTTGTTTTGTTTTCTTCACCCGCGACACGCACAAGGAAGCGTGGTCGCGGCTGGTTCTTGTTCATTACAAGCGCAGGAGCGCTTGTTTGTTTACTGCACCCGCGACACGCACAGGGAAGCGTGGTCGCGGCTAGGTCTCACTCATTCCGGCGCAGGAGCGCTTGTTTTGTTTACTGCACCCGCGACACGCACAGGAAAGCGTGGTCGCGGCTAGGTCTCACTCATTCCAGCGCATGAGCGCTTGTTTTGTTTACTGCACCCGCGACACGCACAGGGAAGCGTGGTCGCGGCTAGGTTTCACTCATTCCAGCGCAGGAGCGCTTGTTTGTTTTCATTTCCGTGACACTCACAAGGAAGAGTGGTCACGGTTTTTCTCTTTACCCTTATCACCGCGCAGGAGCGCTCTTACCTTTTCTCTGTTACAGTTCAGCTGCCACGCAGGTGTTCGTGACGTTCCTTCACCTTCCTGGCACTGAAGTCGGGAGCACATACACCAACCTCTTCTGGGACTTACCTGCTTACCTACTTACCTGCTTCCTGTCTTACTGTGTCAGAGAGACCCCATTTGGAGCACTGGTCCTTATCCTACAGGTGACTATACAACCTTGAACCAACTTCACATGTTGTATGGCTGTTGTGTGTACATAATCAGGTCAGAAAGGAGGGTAGACGCACTAACCGGTTTCATTACTCATTCTCTAGTTGGCGATCCCAGGAGAGCATCCTCAGTCTAGTGAGACGCCTTACCCGGTCATCCCAGACGACGTCACTTCTAAAAACACCATTAGGCACCTTCCCTTGGTCCTATCCTTGCCTAGGTCTGTATATTTACCTTTGATCAGGTGAGGAGAGGGACGGTGGAGGTTGCTCACGTCGTCCCTGCGAGATAACTCCACGAGTATATAGGTAAGACTTGTGGGGCCCTGACAGAACTGGAAGCCCATGCTAAATATCTCGCCTGGACGCCATGAGCAACCCCGACGTTACCCTGCAGGACATAGCAGCTATACTGGCCCATATACAGGCAGACAACCTGAGTCTGCGTCAAGACATCACGACGTTACAGGGTCAGATTGCAGTGGGGTCCTCGGGGGCTTGGGGCCCAGACCCAGCTGTCAGAGCCAGACAGGGGGGTGTGTTACGTCCTCCTGTGTTCAATCCTGGGGGTCAGTACCCGTTCAGCACGATCGTAGCCCGCCCATACAGGTCATAGCTCCTCACCCTATCCAGCTAGCACCCCCTGAGCGATTTTATGGTGATAGCACCAAGTTCAGCATTTTCCTGAATCAATGCCAACTGCACTTCATGGCACGTGCTTCCGCCTTCCCAGATGACGCCTCCAAAGTCGCGTTTATCTTGTCCTACCTTGGAGGAGACGCTGCCCAGTGGTCCATAACTTTGGTCGAAAACGACGACCCCTTGCTATACAGCCTTCCCGTCTTTAAGGAAACCCTACGGCGGATGTTCGCCCGCCACAAGTTTGTGCAAGCCGCAGACAACGAGCTTCTTAATTTGAAACAGAGCTCTTCCGATCTGCTGCATTACATTACCACTTTTAACAGGCTGGTTATCGAAGCCAGATGGCCGGAGTCTAAACAGGTGTCCGTTTTCTACAGGGGACTGCGGGATGAGATCAAGGACCTTCTCTCTCAACAACCCGAACCCCCGGAGGATATCAAGTCCTTCATCGACCTAGCAATCAGGTTGAACTTCAGACTGCAGGAACGGAAAAGCGAGAAAACCAAGGGCTCCGAGTCCCGATTCATGACATTTCAGGAAAAGAGCAGGAGTGAACCAGGGAAGGCCCATGATGCACCCGAACCAATGCAGATCGGCGGAGTCCGTGGACCCCTAACCCGGGAAGAGAAGGAAAAACGGCGAAAACAGAACTTATGCCTGTACTGCGGCAAAAGTGGACACTTCGTAAGGGAATGCCCTGTTAAACCTGCCAAAACTAAGGCCAATAAACCCTACGCCCTTTCAGTGACCCGCAGGGACGAAGCGGGAAACGGCGAAACCCAGTAGGCAAAGGGGTTGGTCTACTGGGTTCTCCCTCCATGCGGACCCCCATCACCGAATCCCTGGCCAACATTCGACACATGGGAATGACGGTAACATTGCAATCACTGACAGGCCAAACATGGACAGTCACAGCCCTCATCGACTCTGGCGCCACCGGAAACTTCATCGACACTCGCTACATGGAGGGACTGGGTATTCCGACAGTGACCAAGAAAAAACCAGAAAGTGTGAAGGCTGTGGACGGCACCGACCTCACCTCTGGACTTATACGGTATCAGACAGAAGCCATGAGAATGATATGCACAAATGGGCACACAGAGACCATTGCCTTTGCCGTAATCGACGCACCTCAGTTCAAGCTTATCCTGGGGCTTCCTTGGTTCGTGACACATAATCCCCACATCGACTGGAAGACCCGGATCATGACCTTAAACTCCTCTCATTGCGCCATCGCCTGTTATCCGCAGGAGAACGTATCCGGTGATCTTGCAATACAAGCCCGTTTGGTGTCCTTAACGGGGATGGGAACAGTCACCCAAGAAGACGTACCCGAGGCATATGCAGACCTGGCTTCTGTATTTGACAAGAAGGGGGCCAATACCTTGCCACCACACCGCTCCTTCGATTGCAGGATTGACCTCATACCTGGATCGACACTTCCATGTAGCCGCATCTACTCACTCACAGAAAAAGAAAACCACCATTTACGCGCCTATCTGGATGAGTTCCTGCAAAACGGGTTTATACGTCACTCCAAATCACCCGTCTCTTCCTCTCTCTTTTTCGTGGCCAAGAAGGAGGGGGATCTACGAACATGTATTGACTACAGAGCCATAAATACCATAACCATCAAAAACCGGTATCCTCTACCACTCATTTCCAACCTCTTGGATCAAGTGAAGGATGCTACTATCTACACCAAACTTGATCTACGAGGAGCCTACCATCTCGTCAGGTTCGTGGGGGCGACGAATGGAAGACCGCCTTCCGGACGAAATACGGCCTCTTCGAATATCGAGTCATGCCCTTCGGACTATGCAACGCTCCCGTGGCCTTCCAATTCTTCATAGATGAAGTCTTAAGGGAGTACCTTGACCGTTTCTGTGTTGTCTACATTGATGACATTCTGATCTTCTCCAACAGTCTTCCTGATCACATCAACCACGTTCGTGCTGTCCTGCAACAACTACAGCTGCACGGACTCTACGTGAAACTAGAGAAGAGCATGTTCCACACCACCATGGCCGAGTTTCTGGGACACATCCTAACCCCTGACGGAGTCAGAATGGACACCAAGAAAGTTGAAGCAGTACTACAATGGCCATCGCCCTGTTCCGTCAAACAGGTCCAGAGATTCCTGGGGTTCACCAACTATTATAGACGCTTCATCACTGGGTTCTCTAGCATCATCACACCCATCACCCGCTTGCTGCGTAAAGGGGTGCGTTCTCTTGGGATCCTGAAGCCGAGGAGGCGTGTCTGAACCTGAAGAAAAGGTTTTCCAGCGCTCCCGTCCTACGGCATCCTGACCCGGAACAACCCTTCATAGTGGAAGCGGATGCATCACAGAACGCCTTGGGAAGGGTATTGTCACAACACAACGCCGAAACAGGTCTATTGCATCCTGTGGCCTTTTACTCCCGAAAGCTGCTGCCAGCAGAACGCAACTACACCGTGTCAGACCGTGAACTACTTGCCATCAAGGCTGCCTTTGAGGGATGGCGCCATTACCTCAAGGACGCACGACACCCAGTTACCATTTACACGGACCACAGGAATTTGCAGTTCCTTCGTTCAGCCAGAGCCCTCACTTCTAGACAATTGAGGTGGACCCTGTTTTTTAACGAATATGAATTCCTGATCACCTATCGCCCCGGGAAGGAAAATGCCAAAGCAGATGCCCTGTCCAGATTGGACGAAACCGACGATAACGTACCGAAGACCGAACCCGTATACATCCTCCCTGAACATTGCTTTCAAGGGGTGGTCCTATCCTCTTCCTTCTTCACCCAGCTGCACGAAGACCTGAAGCAAAAAGATACAGAGGAGTGGATTGGGGACCTGACTGGGATCACCACACGGGATGTTTTTTTGTTCAAAGGGGACCAGTACTACCTCCCGTTGGAAGACCATCAGCAACATGCCCTGTATATGTGCCATGACCACCAGTTATCTCTCCATCTGGGATTCCATAAAACCATGGACCTCTTACACAGACACTTTTGGTGGCCTTCCATGGACATCGCTGTTCGTTCCCACATAGCCCGTTGTGCCGTCTGTGCTCAAGGGAAGATCCATTCCAGTCCCCTGGTAGGACTCTTGAACCCCATTCCTGTACCTCCTTACCCTTGGCATACGGTGTCCATGGACTTTGTGGTAGAACTACCCAAGACTAAAACCGGCTTTACCACCGTCCTCACTATCGTAGATCATCTAACGAAAATGGCACACTTCGTTCCTTTGAAGAAACTGCCATCGGCACTCGACTTAGCTTTGATCTTCGCATGCAACGTGATCCGGTTGCATGGTGTACCCTCAGTGCTGATCACGGACGGGGGCTCCCAATTCGTATCCAGGTTTTGGGGTGAGGTGTGCAAAAACATGGGCATGGAAACCCGTCTTTCCACGGCGTACCACCACAGACAGACGGACAGGCAGAACGAACAAACCAGACCATGGAGCAATACCTTTGATGCTTGCTGTTGTCCGTAGAACAAGAATGGTCAGAGGCGCTATGGATAGTAGAATACGCATACAACAACAGCAAACATGCGTCCACAGGAATGTCACCTTTCTTCTGTCTACAAGGGCGACACCCACGATCAGAACCATGGGAAAAAACATTGTCCTGCCACCTTCCTTCCATACAAGAGCATCACGCCCTTCTACACGACTTATGGCAGGAGGCCCGGTTCGAGCTCGCCAAGGCTAAAGAATACCACAAACATCACGCCGATGCCCACAGACAAGCGGAACCAGAGTACAGGGTAGGGGACGAGGTATGGGTATCGATAAAAAACCTCAACGTACATGGACCCAAAAAGCTGCTGCCAAGATACGTCGGTCCTTTTCCCATCGAGAAAATCATCAATCGGGTGGCGATGAGGCTTACTCTACCCCAGCAGATGAAAGTACACCCAGTATTCCATGTTTCCCTCCTACATCCCGTCAATCCTGAGACCCGTATTGCTAGCCCTCCACCCCCCTCCTCCAGGACGATCACGAGGAGTATGAGGTGAGGGCCATCCTTGATTCCCGTAGGACCAGGGGGCGGCTCTTTTACCTGGTGGACTGGAAAGGGTATGAGCCGGAAGAGCGTTCCTGGGAGCCCTTGTCCCATGTACGCCATGCACCCCTGTTAGTCCGCGCCTTCCATGCTCGGTGCCCGTGCAAACCTCGCCCTGCTACCCCCGTGTAGGGGGGTATGGGGGATTATCTTGGGAGGGGGTACTGTCATGGTTCCACCCCAGGGGGAAACAGCGGGATGTGTGAGGTTGGTTCCGGCACGTATACAGCACGACACTGCTACGATAGGTCAGCGGTCTAGCGCTCAGACCTAGAAGTGCACCTGAACAACATGAAGCGCTTCCGGGTGAGACCGCATATAGCCGCGGCACCCATTCCAGTCAGTGCTTCCAGTACTGTACCTTGTCCGAGGCCGGCCGCTAGTTCTTTTTAAACTCTGACGATTCCGCCGGCTCATTCCAGCGCAGGAGCGCTTGTTTTGTTTTCTTCACCCGCGACATGCACAAGGAAGCGTGGTCGCGGCTGGTTCTTGTTCATTACAAGCGCAGGAGCGCTTGTTTGTTTACTGCACCCGCGACACGCACAGGGAAGCGTGGTCGCGACTAGGTCTCACTCATTCCGGCGCAGGAGCGCTTGTTTTGTTTACTGCACCCGCGACACGCACAGGGAAGCGTGGTCGCGGCTAGGTCTCACTCATTCCAGCGCAGGAGCGCTTGTTTTGTTTACTGCACCCGCGACACGCACAGGGAAGCGTGGTCGCGGCTAGGTTTCACTCATTCCAGCACAGGAGCGCTTGTTTGTTTTCATTTCCGTGACACTCACAAGGAAGAGTGGTCACGGTTTTTCTCTTTACCCTTATCACCGCGCAGGAGCGCTCTTACCTTTTCTCTGTTACAGTTCAGCTGCCACGCAGGTGTGCGTGACGTTCCTTCACCTTCCTGGCACTGAAGTCGGGAGCACATACACCAACCTCTTCTGGGACTTACCTGCTTACCTACTTACCTGCTTCCTGTCTTACTGTGTCAGAGAGACCCCATTTGGAGCACTGGTCCTCATCCTACAGGTGACTATACAACCTTGAACCAACTTCACATGTTGTATGGCTGTTGTGTGTACATAATCAGGTCAGAAAGGAGGGTAGACGCACTAACCGGTTTCATTACTCATTCTCTAGTTGGCGATCCCAGGAGAGCATCCTCAGTCTAGTGAGACGCCTTACCCGGTCATCCCAGACGACGTCACTTCTAAAAACACCATTAGGCACCTTCCCTTGGTCCTATCCTTGCCTAGGTCTGTATATTTACCTTTGATCAGGTGAGGAGAGGGACGGTGGAGGTTGCTCACGTCGTCCCTGCGAGATAACTCCACGAGTATATAGGTAAGACTTGTGGGGCCCTGACACTACCCAGGGCAGAGTAAAGCAATGCAGTGATTTGCGCTGCATTGCGTTACTCCAAATTTATTTTTAAACATTTTTATTTATTTTATACTAACATCACAGGGAGCCCAACACCAATACCATTGCAATTCTACATTCCAGCACAAAAAGAAAGAAGGACGTCCCAATACATGATACTTTAGGCTACTGGCCCTCCAGCCCCCCTTCCCTTGACCCCCCCATCCTCCCAGGGCCTTGCCATGCATGGTTCTAGATGTATCCCCCTATTCTCCGCCCATACTCTCCAAATCTTAAAATGCTTCTGGGGCAACCCCTCGACAAGCATATTGGTCATTCCAGACCCATGCAGTGGTCCATGCCCTTGACCCACATGGTCACAAGGGGGATCTCTTTCTCCTTCCACGCCCTGGCAATGTCCCTCTTCACAATCAAGAGACCTAGCCAAAGAAGTGCCTTCTGGTAACGGCTACCCCCAAGTCGTCAGTTATATGCAGGAGAATAAGTTTAGGGTCTCAGGGAATCCTCCAAACAATCACCTTTTTGAGGTGGCTCAGCACTCCCCCGAAATGGGACAGTCCCGGGCAGTGCCAGAACATGTGAAGTAAGTCTCCCTGCGGGTCATCACACCTCAAACAGTTTCTGATGAGGATCAGGCCGAAGCGGCACAGTCGAGCCCTGGTAAAATACACTCTATGAAGTATCTTTAGTTGGATCAAACTATATTGAGCAGCTATTACTGGGTTCCTCTACTGCCTCTCTCTAGTCATCATCTGCCAAGTCACCCAGGTCACTTTCCCATGCCCTTCGCACCCCCGCCATTGGATCTGGAACATTGGGCATGAGCATTTTTTTTAGATTTCAGAGAGTTTGTGCTCTGTAAGATTTGTGAGGAGAATTTTATCCTCCATCGGGGAGAACTCAGGGATATCGTCTACCGGCTGTACAAGAGGGAGGAAGGCATGATGTAGTTGCAGATACCTAAAAACTGCATCCGATGCATAGCATATTCCTCCTGGAGATCCTGAAAGGACTTGATCATCCCCCGCATTATGTCCCCTAGTGTTGAAATGCCTATACAGTCCCAGGCCGCGAACCCCCTCAGCGCCGCCACCGACGGACGTCTAGTAGCCCGCCGCAATGGAGTCTCCAAAGTAGGGCGGTAAGCCCATCCCATTGCCTTCATAGCTGTATTCCATACTTTCAACACTACCCGCGTAGCTGGGGGAGAGCCGGGGAGGCCCTTCCCCCTTAAAACAAGTGAGGGAGGTCTCGCCACCCAGCAGACAGCCCTCCACCGCATAGGCATGATCCCCAAAACACCCAAACCACCACTCATTCACAACTAGCAAATGCGCCGCCCAATAATAGCGTAGCTAGTCACCCATCCACCCCCGATTGACAACATTTCGTCAGAACAATATGCAGGGTGCCTCCCACCCAAAGTAGTAATCGAATTAGTGCATTAAACTTGCCAAATAATGTTTTATCAATTGGGAATGGATGATTCTACAGGTGGTAAAGCAGACGCAGGAGGGCCACCATTTTGAGGATTCTTGAGAGACCCAGGAGGGAAAGCAGCAGGGTAGACCAAAACTTCACGTCACAGCCGAGAAAGGCCAGCTGGGGTGTCAGGTTCCGCTCAATGGAGCGTGCCGCCTCGCCAGTGACAAATACTCTCAAGTATTTAAAACTCAGGGAAAGAACTGGAATTGCCTTCGCCCAGGACATTTCCACCGGACACGGGGCGATGGGATATATTGCCAATTTTGGTGATTCATCCCGAGACCGGAGTAGGAACCAAATACGTCCAAAATCTGTAGCACCCTAGGGCCTGATCCAGAAGTAAAAGGACTTCATCTGCATGAAGCGATATTCTATTGCACACCTCCCCCGTCCATTGAAACCCTCTTATGAGCACGTCTACCCTATTCAAATGTTTGAAGCCACTCAGAGCCATGCAAAGTGGCTTTGCGTGGCTTCAAAAATCTGACTTGGAGGTTTGTGTCACGCATGTATCATGTTGCGTGGTGCATACCTGACGCAACCCTCTCATAAATGAGGCCCATAGTTCTCAATACTAATGCTTTCCTGTGATGTTTGCAGTGGGTCCATGACGCACTGCAACAAATTTCATGAACTTGTGTCACAACAGTGCTATTTTTACCACAAATAGCCCACACACCATCCTTACATAGCCCAGCGTATTTTGTACAATCCAGAACTTTTGTTTTTAAATAAATATCAAGGATCTTGAAGATTTCCTCACTAGTGCCTTGAATAATTGGTTCACAGCATATCTTCATGTAGTTTGTTACTCCATATGTGACATACTAAATCAAACAGCTGGGACAAACCTTGTACATCTGTGGACTCATCCAGATGTAACAAGAAAAATGTACTTGCACCAACACTTTGGATCAGCTCATCTTCTGTCCATTGGGACATTCCATCGATTCTGTGTGGAACGGTGCTATTGGAAAGAGAAATTGTTTTGACTTTTTTCAGCTCTTTTCACCAAATGTAACTCCAACTATTTCATTTCCTGCTGGGAACTCTAAAGACTCACAAATTGTGAGTGGATTACTGTTAGACTGGGAGTGAATGTTTGATTTGATCAGCATTCTGTCCATCATCTGTTCTTTTTGCTTTTGTTGTCCTAAGTGGGAAGGGTATGCCCAGACGTGGGTCCCGTGCTCACTGTGCCTCTGGATTCAAGCTAGTCTGGCTGATGAGGGGTGATATCCCGAAACCAGTTCCAGGAGGCTTGTTTCCGGTCCAGGGAGGACCTGGCCTGGCAGATAGGGTAGGACTGTTCCTATGGGGAACAGGGTCAAGACTGGTTGCATATGGCTAGGCCCAAACTGGGGTGGCGTTTTGAGCAAACAAACAATGGATTAAACTCAGATCAGGGACTGGGGGTGAATGTTTGATTTGTTCAGCATTCCGTCCATCATCTGTTCTTTTTACTTTTGTTGCCCTCAGTGGGAAGGGTATGCCCGGACGTGAGCCCCATGCTCTTTGTGCCACTGGATTCAAGCTTGCCTGGCTCAGGAGGGGTGATACCCCGAAACCGGTCCCAAGAGGCTTGTTTCCAGTTCAGGGAGGACCTGGCCTGGCAGTTCAGGCTGGACTGTTACCATGGGAAGCAGGGCCAAGATTGATTTGCATCTGGCTGGGTCCAAACTGGGGTGGCGTGGTGAGCAGAAAACAATGGATTAAACTCAGATCTGTGACTGAGGGTGAATGGTTGATTTATTCAGCATTCCATCCATCCTCTATTCTTTTTGTTTACTGTTAGACCTGGCATCCTTGGCATGGTTCCCCTAACATTTTGCTTTCAGACCTCCTGTTTTTGCTGACTTCATGTTTGCTGGCCTTAGGTCCTTGCGCACTTTACCACTACTAACCAGTGCTAATGTGCGTCTGCTCTTTCCCTAAAACCTGGTAACATTGGCTCATACCCACTTGGCATATTTAATTGACTTATAAGTCCCTAGTAATATGCTCTACATGTGCCCAGGGCCTGTAAATTAAATGCTACTAGTGGGCCTGCAGCACTGATTGTGCAACCCACCAAAGTAGCCCTCTAAACATAGATCAGGCCTGCCATTTCATAGCCATGTGTGCAGTTTTAAACCCTTTGCCAGGCCCATACCTACCTTTTTAATACAGATAAGTCACCCATAAGGTAGGCCCTGTACAGCCGAGAGTGCAGGGAGCAATGTATTTAAAAAGCAGGACTTTTACTTTTAAGTTTTACATGTACTGTTAGTGAAAAACATAGGATAACATTAGGATTACCTTAGTTTGGTGTCTCTGGAATTCTAATATAAAATCCTAACTTATGGTGAAGTCCGATTTTAAATTGCAATTCTGAAAATGCCACTTTTAGAAAGTTTGCAGTTTCTTGCCTTAGCCATTTGGTATCTGCAGCCTGTCTCTGGTCACCTGACTGGGTGTAGTTGACATTTGGGCTTTGTGCATTCCTCCTAGACAGCCACACACAATGGGAGCTTAGGTGTGTCTCAGTGGGCCATATCTGGAAGAATGGGAGGAAGGAGCTGGGCACAGCCTCACTTACACCTGAATATGTTGTGTCCTGTCCCCACACAAAGGGCTGCAGACCCCGTGTAGTTAGTCTGGAGTCAGGATATATGTGCACTTCAAATGCATCTCTTTTGAAGTCTCCCCCACTTCAAAGGCACCACTGGGTATAGAGAATGGACCTCAGACACCACCACCTCAGTACATTTCTGGACCTGTGGACACTCTACCAGGAAGAAGGACTGCTGTGCTGCTGAAGGATTGCCACTCTGCTGGACTGCTGCCCTGGTGGACTCCTGCTTTGCTGTGCTGAACTGCTGCCCCCTTGGTGAGAAGGACTGGACCTGTATCTCTTGACCCTAGAACCCAGAGTGACTCCAAGGGCTATTTGACTGGCCTCTTGATCTGAAGCCTCAGGGACATAACAGGCTACCAACCCCTGAACCGAGACACAGCCATCTGTAAGTCTACCCTGCCAAGTGGTGCCACCCCAGTCCTGGAACCTTTTAAGTGGGCTAACGGTGCTTGTCAGCGGAACCATCGCATCTTCTCTGCTGAGCGATGCATCCCAAGCAGAACCGACGCATCTCCTCAGCTGAGTGGTCCAACCCCAAGCAAAACTGACGCATCGCCACTGTTGCGTGGATCGGACTCACATCGCCCCCGCAACCCACATCTTGGGACCGACACCTTGCCTATGGAACCACCACTGCGCAACACTTTCCCCAGTACAGCTCCTTGCATCTTTCATCGACAACAGCCTTGACGACGACGTTGAAACTCTGCATCACAGCTTCATCGCTCATCAGAATTGATGCACTGCCTCAGCTGCGTATCACATCCCCGACACCGGGATCCTTGATGATGAGGCAACAGGACCTCGCACCGCAGCCTCATGCATCGCCTCGGCTGTGTGACGCATCTTCGACGCAGATCCACACAATGCTCGCAACCAGGATTTAAGGTACTCTGTTCAGCGGGCCTAACTGGGTCCCTGTAGCCGGCCCTTGCTCCATCACA
The DNA here is from genome assembly GCA_963921515.1 of Calotriton arnoldi. Lineage (NCBI taxonomy): Eukaryota > Metazoa > Chordata > Amphibia > Caudata > Salamandridae > Calotriton > Calotriton arnoldi. Next base: position 1,069,259 of record CAWUFW010006330.1, on the reverse strand, counting down.
GTCAGCCTGAACTTGTGACTTTGTTCCGGTCCGGCGCGACCAGATATCCCCAATAGCGCTTTTTGGTGATATTTCTCACCATAAGCTATAAAATTCAATAACTCCAGGGAGGTCTGCTCATTGGATTTTTGTCATTTTGGACTTGTTTTATTTATTAAATTAAGCTCTATTTATCACACCTGGTGTGGGATCCTTTTTGTGCGTTGTGCCCATTGTTTCAGTGTTTGAAGTGTTGCACAAGTAGTAGTAGTAATAACTTTATTCAGTTAAAATAACCATCGAAGTATACACAAACAATAGAAACAGAAGCACCAACAATCAATACACAAGGAGAATAGTAAATGTAGCTCACTTTTTAAAAGGGGACCTATGTGCACCCAGATACAGCATAATTACAATGTCCTTTTTAAAATTGCAATCAAAGAATTCATTAAAACATTTCTTATAATTCATAATATTATTCATAATATTCCTCCAGGCAGTAAGAAATAATAAAACTCACAACATGACTGCGCAAAATACAACAGATTCTAAAGTGCAAGGTAATATTAAAATATGTCTTACTTAGAAGATGAGCAAAACAAATAGCTATGGGCTTAAAATTCTCTTTTTGAATTGCATATAAGGCACAACAGCTATAGGCCTCCTGTACATTTACAACATTGTCCTCGGATATGCAATAGAGGCTGTGCAGCAATTGCATAAAGTGACCGTGCATAGTGCAAATAGGTAATTGGGTTACAATACATCAAGTAAAGCAACAACTAATAAACAACAATCTGTAGCATTTAAAACTTTGTCTCTTGTACCACGTCGCTTGTAAAAATTTACTTACAGCAAATACTATTTTTAATGACGTGTCGCTTTTTAAAATCCTGAAAACTTCCAGGTGACTACTAGTAGCCAAGTCGCGGCAGACTGGAACTAGCCATTTGGAATGATACTCCATGCAGAAGAACAGTACATGTTTCTCATCTTCGTTACCTAAACCACATGTGGGGCAAATTTTGAGATCTTGGTTGGTACACCATTTGCTTGTAAAAGACCTCAGTGGTAGGATTCCATAGCGGAATCTTATATACAAGTTCCTAGTTGAAGATGGATATATTAAATCAAGGAATTCTTCACACATGGGGGTAAACTTGTGAGCTAAAAATGTGCTAATTACAGACCCATTATTACTATTCGTAACATAACGGTCGTTCATATAAGCCCAGTATCGAATTTTTAACAGTTTGTTATCTGATTTTAAAATAGAATTAGGGTCATCCCACAAGTTCTGCAATTCAAGTTTAAAAACCAACCTGAGACGGATTTAACCCATGGAATGTCCCTGGCTCCTTGAAGATTCAATAGCTCTACCAGTGAATCTTTAAAAACTCCAAATTCAGGTGTGGACCAAAGTCGGATCCAATAAACTAGGGTTTTTAAAATAGCCAGATCGGCAACTCTTTTTATCCCAACATCAAAGTACATGGGGGTTAGTGGTGAGCTAGATGGTAGACCTAATATCCTTCTGAAAAAGTTATTCTCAGCGATCATCAGTGAATGTAGATTTCCACAGCCCCAGATCTCCGCCCCATAAAGAGCAGTTCCCTGTGCAGTTGTGCGGTAAGTTTCCACAGCAGGGGAAATTACACGCGACGATGTTTGATTGTAGAACCTTAGAATAGCATTAGATCTATGTTCAATCGTTAATGTAGATTTTTCCAATTGACTAGTCCACCTTAGATTATCCATGAGTCTAACGCCTAAATAGTCAAAGCTATAAACTCTATCAAGAGCCTCACTACCTACATGGATACTACGACTTCCCTTCTTCGACTTTTCAAACACCATAAACTTGGTTTTATTTATGTTTAATTCTAGACCTCTTGAATTGCAAAAGTTTTAAAACGTATCAACTAAAATTTGGAGACCCATAGGTGATTTTGAATCATTGGCAAAATGTAAAATAGGTATCTTCTTGTTATTCAAGGTCGGGGAGTCATTCCTGCAATGTTCTAAAACGTCCACAACATCATTAATATACAGGGAAAATAGGGTAGGTGCTAAAACACAGCCCTGGCGGACTCCTCTCTCTATGGGTATACGATCCGTCAGTTCGCCGTTGGGGCCCCAGCGAACTTGTGCATAGTTATTCACATGCAGTTAATTTATTAGATGTACTAAATTAACTGGGACCCCCATATTTGTCAGGGCTTGCCAAAGATCAGCATGTGGAATAAGATCGAATGCTGCTCTAAGGTCAATAAAAGCCACGTATAGTTTTTGTTTCTGAAGTAAAACATATTTCCAATATAAAACAACAAATCTAAAAATCTGATTTGTCGTACTAATTCTTGATCTAAAACCTGCCTGGAGGGGAGATAAAATTTCATTAGCATTTACCCAGTCAAGAAGTCTCACTAAGATTTGCTTTGAGAAATTTTTTGGGCATTATCAATGAGACTGAGGGGCCTATAGTTCGATGACTCCCCTGCATCACCTTTTTATATATCGCTATAATTTCAGCCCCAAGCCAGGAATCTGGTACTTTCCCCCAGCTGCTATAGCGTTTGACAACATGTTAAGATATGAAGATCATATTGAGGGTTCCGATTTGTACAAGTCATCAGGAATTTTGTCCGGGCCAGGGGCTTTTGCAGATTTCAGCGAATCAATCGCTCTGGATGTTTCTTCCAGACTAAAAACAATAGAAGGGATGGAATCCACTACTAATGGTGCATTGAAAGTGCTAGTGCCATTAAAAACCTGGGACTCGACTGGAGCATAAATGTTAGAAAAATGTAACACCCATTTATCAGGGGGAATATTATAATGATGGGAATTAGGCTTTTCCGACTTAGTTTGGGCAATATCACGCCAGAATAATCTAATGTCATTATTTTTGCTGGCGTCCAAAATATCTTGCCATAGATTATTTTCCCAATTCCTCTTTGCTTTGGTCAGGGTAGACTTGTATACAGTTCTTGCTCCCTTAATATTGGCACGGTTCCTCTCTATTATAGCCTTCCTCAGAGCTAGCTTTGCTAGTTTACAAGCCTGATTAAACCATTTCTCCACCTTAGAAGGGTTAGAAATCTTAACAGTACTATCTTGATCAAAAATTTCCCGTAGTGCTTTAAATAGGCCAATATGTATGTCTAAAATAGGGATTGCATCCTCACTCAACCCTTCATATGATTCGAGAAACGTTACATAGAGTTCATAAATCTGTATGAATAAATTATGGTTGGACATAACATTCGGCCAAGAAACGTAACGACGATTGTTTGTTACCAAAGGGGCGGGCACAATAGTTGTCTGGTGATTTTTGTCTTGGTTCAGAGAGTCACCAGTCAGAGTTACTTCAAGAGAGTTATGGTCACTATCCAGACGCGTCACCACTTTCATATCATGCAGGAGTGGCCACAATCTTATATCAACTAGGACATAGTCAATAGTACTGGTACAATCCCCTCTTTTAAATGTTACTGCCCTAGTGAAGTCAGAGGGAGTGCGCCCATTGCATGCTCTGAGGCCCCTGTTTAATGTAAATGAAGCCAATTCTAGTGCAACATTTGAGAACTTTTTCTTGGGGAGACCTAGCAATGGTGGAATACCCCAGACTTCATCCTCCTTTTTTGTTATCTCGTTTAAATAAGTCGAAGGTTCAAAGGAGGTATTAAAATCACCAGCTACTACAGTTTTTATGTTTGGTTCCAAATTATCCATAAAACCCTTGAGGAGGGATAATGTGGGAGATTTATCAGGTCCCCTTATGCTCCTGACATAAATATTAAAAATAGACAGAGTCCTGATGAAAAAGTCACAGTAATCCCCATTAGGTCCAAACTATCAATCGCCATCAGCATAGAGCTGCTAGCACATCCATTCTTAATTAAAATCATGAGCCCACCTATAGCTCTCCCATAGTGGGCTGCCGGTTTTGCCTCCACACTATAACAAGTGAACCCATCGATAAATACTTTTTCTGTCGCCCACGTCTCCTGCAACAGGCAAATATCTTGTTTGGCTATATATGCCACCCAGTCCGAATCAACAAATTTAGACCCCAAACCAGCTATATTTCAAGATAGTAATTTGAGACAGAGGGGGTTACTCTGCCCATTCAGCTCATTTCCAGTCGAAACAGCTAATAGCTCCTCTTGGTCAGGATTCCCTGTGGGGTTCAAGCAATTAGCAGCATAGTACTTACACCTGCTATCTGCAAAATTGTTGTCCAATTCATAAGGGGTTAGTGAAGTTGAATGCAGCTCCATATAACCGTGGCTCTCTACTGGGGTAGTTGAATCTACCAACCCCACCTGATGGTTGGCCATACGATTAATCGTTTCATCCCCAGCATAATAAACAGGCAATTTACTTGGATCAACAAAAGATAGATTAAGGACATCAGTGCACCCTAGGACATGAAAGGTTGCGAATCCCTGCCTCCCTATTGGGGAACATAGATCTGCCATCCCCGCCTGATTATTGTCCATGGGATTAATCACTTCTTCCCCAGCACATTAACCAAGAAAATTACTTCGTTCAGCAGGAGATTGAGCAATAACATCAGAACACCCAATGACATGAGAGACTAGGGGCAGTCTACTGATTTCTTTTGAGCTGCTCGACTTAATTGGTGATTTAAAATCCATTTTAGGGATCAACCTTAGTCAATTTCATCCAAGGTCGTTGTAGCATTAACAGAGTTCCATAAAATTTCACGGGATGGCGGAAATGCCTTTAATCTTATTCCCAGTGATTGAACCCCATACAAATTGCAAGTGCGTAACTTGAAATTGACTAGGTTTTCGACCAGGTAGTGTGATGTGAGAGCAACTTGTATATAGTCGTAGATTGATGTGCTCGATGTGTACCTCTTGGCTAGCACGATATCGGATCTGATCACTGAGGAACATTTCCTTTCAGTTCTCAGCCAATGGATAGCTTTATTAATCAGAGCATCCGAGTCTTCATACGTACAAGTACTTTACACATTGCCTCTAAGTTAAGCCTGACTGCTCTGTGCCATGCTACCAGTGGGTGAGCACAGGCTCATTTGGGGTTTGCTTGTGCCTCACCCTGACTAGGACTGTGGTTGCTGCTTGACCAGGGCTCACACCTCAGTCAACCAGTAACCCAATTTCTAAAACTTGCCAGCTTGCTTGATTCTCAAACTAATCAGGTATGAGGCGTGCATAGCTTTTCCATTGATCTTGGTGCAATGCAAAAGCTTCCTTTTTCAAATCGGAATTCTTCGTCTCAATATGTCAAAACAAATTGTTCGGTCATATGGTTTGATTTTCAAACAATGCGATGCGGCTGTGGATCTTTTTCATCTATATTCCCTGCAAATCCGATTTTTAAATCATCTGAATCATACTTTCTCAATGCTTTTCTTTGTTTTGATTATTTGGGACTCTTTGATGGAGGCTTTTCTTAGTTGACATCAATAGTTTTTCTTTCATTGATCATTTCGTCCACAGCAGTTCTTCACATTTTGTCCTCGATTTCAGTATTCTGCATCATCAGCTTCTTAGTCAACCACTTATCCAGGTGTCATCCATGTGTCATAAATGTCCAAAAGAGGATATATTCAGACGAGACAATAAACAAAAACAAACAAAGCGAGTAACATGGATGTTTTATTTCCACGAACACAATTTACAAGACATTTACTTTAGATCTCTTTGAAGTTCACATACACACTGTTGTATCCAGACTGGACTCGAGAGAAGCTGGTCCTGCCTAAATATGATGATGAAAAGTTCTGGAGGCTTCTAGCAATATAAATGGAAGTGTCATCCAGTAGGTTCTTGAGTTAGATGAACTCTGTGATCATTAGATGGCTACATTGAGCTGTGGCTGGTTGGTTATCCTGGTCTGGGCTGGGATCGTTAGATGGCTTCACTACCGGGATTTGGCAGGTTGCCTTTACTCTTCAGTAGGCACCGCAGACATGTAAATAAAACGTGGTACCTATATCCTTATAATATGCACCTTATTTTTGTCCCTTTTATCATTTTCTTTCACTTTCCCATTTTTCATGATTTTCTATTTTCAAATAATTACTAAATTTGGACATTTTGAAACATTTTCTTGACCCACCAAAAATTGACTTGCATCACACCAGTGGGTTAGGACCTCAGTTTGGGAAACATCAATTTATCAGATAGTCTGGATGGCCTTGGTTATTCAGAGGCAGGTTTCAATGAGATCAAACCCCTTCAATAAGTGATCTACATAGATAGCAGCTTCAGAGGGTTCCTTGGACCCAGACAGGGCTTGAGAGTGTCCTTAAGGAAGAATCATTGCAACATTGATACATTTGAGAATGTAATCTGGTGTCGGTGTTGTTCAAGGAAAGTGCATTCTGTATCACATTGACTTGGAAGCTTGTACTAGCTGAGTTCCCACTTTGGGTTTTGTGGATTTTTCGACTTGAAAAACATGTACCCCAAAGTTTAGTGGATCCCGCACTTAAGATTTCTTTTCAGACTGGTTGCCTTATCTCCAGATCCACAGCCATCCCATGGCTATGTACTAATGTTAAAGCCCTCCTTTGTTAGCGCACTCAACTTTTAGATTCAAGGCACTCTATTTTCTGTCCCCTCTGGGTCCTTCTGCTTTCTTGCATCTCCACAGCTATGAGGCAGAGTACAGGGGAAACTAGAAAATGTTTCTTTCCAACAGCAATGGAGGCAAGGCAATAAACGCGGCTCTGTGCACCACTGTGCCTTTATTAAGTAGTGGAGCTGACCCCCCCCGCACCCCAACCCCCAATTCTGCCAGAAAACCTTTAGTCTAGGTCCGACCACTCATGTGTATGGAAAGAGAACTGGGCTTCTTGTCCAGGAAGTCAGGAATTCTCCTTTCCCAAACACTGATGTTAGACTTGTGGCTGCTTTCCTGCAAGACCGGACTTCATTGGGGTCCAGGACCAGGGAGGCTCCTCTACCCGGCAACTATACAACCTACGCCGAGTGAGGTGCTTTTAAGGTGCTACTGGTTTCCAGGATACATGACGCTTTCCTGCTTTCCAGCTTGACCGGCCTTCTTTGGGGACCATGACCACAAGTCACAGCTCCTCCACCCGGCAACTACACAAACTCCGCCGAGCGAGGCACCTTTAAGCGACCACTGGCTTCTGTGGTGCAGGACGCTTTCCTGCTTGACTGGGATTCATAGGGTGCCAGAACCACAAGCCCAAGGCTCCAAAACATGGCAACAACACAACATGTGCTGAGCGGGGTGCATTTAAGACACCACTGGTTATCGTGGCATCCAACGCTTTCCTGCTAGACCAGGCTTCATCGGGGGCCAGGACCACAAGCCCCAGGCTCCTCCACTTGGCAATGACACAACCTGCACCGAGTGGGAATGGGGTGCATTTAAAGGCCCCTGGTTTCCACGGCACTGGATATGTTTGGGACACACTCCGGTGCATACCCAGGCAAGTACTGGCCAAGTGCAGGGCTATCTGCGCCGTCCGCAGCTGGACATGGCTGTGCTGGACACCTCTCTTGGCACCCATATTTGTATTTGTACTATTTCTCACCAGGATCTTCTGAGAGTGGAAAATATGGGTAAGAGGAAATCTGTGGCCTCGACCAGGTCTGGTAAGAGCCGTCCACTAACAGCTTCAATAACAGTTTTTTTAACTCATGCCATGGATGCAATCAACTCTGATATTGAGTGTGTGGAACAAATGTTGGGCGTCACCAAAAAAGCTTTATCACAGGCCCTGGCCAATGATCCAGACCCCACCCCTGACCATATAGCTAATGAGAATATACAACAAGAACAGGAGGGAGAGGAATCTAAGCCTTGTATCTTTAATCGTGATTTATAGACGGACCGGATATTAGACTCTCTAATAGTAAAGAATTTGTGCGATCTCCACCACCTAGGAAGAAAAAAAATACTCCACGGCCCATGAATACTCATGCAAGAAGACTGTCCACTGGATCCAAGCCGCCATCCATGTCAGTACCTAAGAGTTTAGAGAACCTGAAACAGGAGCTTTCTTGAGTCAAGTATTAAGCACTGAACGACCAGAAAGCTACGTGCCAGACAATCCCAGCAAGGCACTTGATTGAGGAAGTTCTCAAGACTCTTATCAACCCCATACTATTAATACTTAAGGGTATAGATTCAACACTCAAGGAGCTACTAGAACAAGGGTCACACAAGATGTCACCTATTGGTGTGGGGAAGACGGGGCTGCGAAGCACGGGCGGCAATAATGGGTCAGCGGGAAGACACTAAGAAAATTTAACTGCAGAACCTCTACTGATTATTAGCATACCAGAGGTCCCTTGTGCAATTTAAAATATGCATATAGACGTATCCAACAATCATTGCATACAGAGCCTACCCCGTCTTACTCAAAATTAGAAATAATAATGCCTTAGAACGGTAATTTTTGTCATGCGGACAATGGTAATGGACAGCACCCTAAGATACTGCAGTTACCCCCAGAAGCTGCCCCCCCCCCTTGTGATGGTGCTCGCATATATCCCTATTTTAGACCCAAATCAAAATGAAGATGAATCTCAATTAAAAAATAGCGTCACTCACTGGATGGGAAAGGCACTCAGAAACTGTAGTAGCGGCGATCTGTACGAAGATATTGTTGTCCGGAGAGTACCATGGGTGGGGAATAGCCCCAAAAGGGAAACGAGGGAGCGTGTTGTCATCAACTTTAGGGACCCAAATCCAAAACTTTGAAAAGTTGTCTGACGTAAAATAAACATCGCTAAGACCAATTTACTTTAAGGGGGTTTCATTTAGGTAACATAGATATCTTTGCACCCTTAATAAGTGGAGACACCAGAAATATATAAACATGAATTTCATTAATTTTCAAGGGAAATATTCAAGTACCAATGGTTCTTTGCTCCCTTCATGCGGAGTGGCAGAGGGTAAAGGCAGGTCAAGGCATGTGGGGAAAATGTTACACATATCTCCAGCGCTCTTTTAAAAGTGCATGTGTACATTAAGAGGAAGGGCGAGCTGCCAAAAAACATACACCTCATGCCAGTTTTAATAAAATGCAGCTTCCAATATCACACCAGTAAGTAAGGAAAGCCTGCTGATGTGTTAGAAGATGGAAACTATTGTGGAGAATCACTCAAGGCCTATGCCAGGTAATACACCCAGGCCGTAGCCCAGGGTGGAGGTTGAAAAGAAGGGTCCAGTCAAGCAAACCAATCTTTGGATTAACATAAGGACAGATGGATTTCCTCTCAGAAATTATGGAAGAGCGGTGCATTCTCTATAATGCTAGTACAATGGGGTTTTGAACCACCTACACACACACCAAACAAGTTTTATATGCAACGACAAATTGACCACTCATCAGATAAAGGGGTGTAGAGGGCACTACGGCCTAGCAAGTTTAGTGCCACACAAAACCAACTATTTAGACGCTTCTTTGATGGTTGGAGGACTCGTGATAACAAGGGTGAGTATGGAAAGATAGAGGACCAACTATACTAGTGAGAAAGCACAGCCAGTCACAGTAGCATGTAATGGTTATTAGATGGCTTAACGCATGGCCCCTCAGATCAAACCCATCTTCATGGATATTGGAGCTGTAGCCCATCTCTGATGATCCTAAACGTATTCGTGTTATGCTGGTGAGAACAGAGATGGCTAATAATTTGAAGCTTTTTTTAAAATTTAAGTTAATTTGCTCCGAACTGGGTCATTGGTGGACACAAGGCTTATCCTGCATAAACATCAACATCATGGCATTAAATGCGTATTCATTCAGCATGTCGGAATAATAATAGCAGTTAATCCCTAAAAGACGTGGACACCGATGTTTCATACAATCAAGCTACATAGCAATAATTTAGTCACTGGCAATATAGAAAACAAATGTGTTCGTTCTAACACCACTTCTGAAGAAACCTGATAGATTTCAGACAAATATTAACTACGCAGTTTATATTGAAACAGGATGGAATGGATCATGACAGAGCATGACCAAGAAGTTGCAGGGAATAATAATCATCTTGACCCATTTAAGCAAACACCACCTCATGGATAGTACATCATTTGTGGTGGTGTGTATCCAACTCAACATGCTGGTTGTATCTGTTCGTGACGGTAGTTGTGCTTGGTGCCAAATACTGCAAAGACTTTCAGTGGCAGTTGACTAATCTCTTGTTCTATACCATCTCCCAGTGAACATTTCTGGGATGGACAATTCTGAAATGGCCTTTGGAAAAAAGATGTTATCAGGGGCGGCTCCTCCATAATGGCAGAGGTGCGCCGCCCCCTGCTAAAAATAAAAAATAAAATGATAATAAAAGCATTTTATTATCATTTTATTTTTGCCTGCCTGATCGTCGCCAACGCGAGTCTTCAGCGGGCGGGGTCTGGCAATCCCCTGTGACAGGCATGGCAGTGGGAGTGGTGGTGGGCACTTTTAAGTGCGCATGACTGTTTGGTCGGCCGTCTTATGCCGGCCAAACTATGATGCGCACGTAGGTTTCTCCAACTCCGCTGTGTTGCACAGCCGGGTTGGAGAAACGACACAGACTCCCAGTTACTGCTTGAGTGGCAAACCAGGCCGCTCAGACCAATCCCAGCGCTTCTCTCATGCTGGGAAAAGTATTGCCAGCATGAGCGAAACACTGGGATTGGCATCTGGTAGCCTGCAGTGTGCAGCTGGAGTCGACGATTGTCAGAGAGGAGCGAGGCGGGGTCTGCCGAAGTGGCAAGTAAAAACAATTTTATTTATTTTAATTATGTTCCATTTTGTTTGTATTCCCTCCCCCTCACCCCCTACTAACAAATGCCAGGCGCCACCACTGAATGTTGTTTGCTTTCTTATTTCTTGTCGTCATTACTGTGTAATCTTCATCAGCACCCACTTTCCTTCCACATCTAATTTTTCAGTGTGTGTGTGTGTGTATGTGTGTGTGCTATTAATCACTTCCTGTTTAGAGATTTCCCTCTGCTGGTGACTGGGGGTGAGTGTCTGAAAAGTTTCAGCGCTCCGTCCATCATCTCCTTGTGTTTGCTTTGTTCGCCCTAAGTTGGCAGGGTATGCCCAGACGTGGGTCCCTTGCTCACTTTGCCACTGGATTCAAGCTAGCCTGGCTGATGAAGGGTGTTACCCAGAAACCGGTCCCAGGATGCTTGTTTCCGGTTCAGGGAAGACCTGGCTTGGCAGTTCGGGCTGGACTGTTCCCATGAGGCACAGGGTCAAGACTGATTTGCATATAGCTGGGTCTGAACTGAGGTGGCGAAGTGAGCTAAAGAATGATGATGGATTCAACCCAGATCTGTGACTGGGGGTGAGTGTCTGAAAAGTTTCAGCGCTCCGTCCATCATCTCCTTGTGTTTGCTTAACAATTGGTTACAGCTAAAAAGCAAAGGGAAAGTCATCTTTAAGACCTTATTTTTAGAGACTCCAGATATTCCAGTTTCTGACCAAATATATTATCTGCTGGCTCTACCCATCTAATGACCTCCACAATGAATTTCGATGGACGTTAGTCTCCTACCTCAACAAAGTAGTACAAAGCTATATCTACCATCGCCGTACATTGATGACAACTCTACCATCCTTACCTTCCCACATGAAGTATTTGTGACCATGCTGAAATCTCATTCATGCATTCAGACTCCACTACAACGTTAATCTATATCGTGATCTTGTCTCCAGACAGTATAGAATGCCTGATTGCCCCTTTCTTAAATAAAAAGATGTAGATAAATCCAGTCATTGCCTATGTGAATGGAATGCCTGTGACAATGGGCATACACTTGAATTCCATGTGTGCGGCATACAGATGTATAATCCACAGGAACTTTCTTCTTTCTTGTCCACAGTCCCATACTATGGGAAACCACATTGTTCCAGATCTTGGAATTTAAAGATGGTTTCCACCACCATGAGGCAGGAGCAAGTCAGACCCTCTTCAGTCCTCCCTGCAACATTCTGTGACATACTCGTCTCCACCTGGGAAAGGGCCATATTTATGGCAAAGTAACACAACGCAGTGCAGAAAGTCACCTTGCTGTGCTGCGCTGCATTACAGGGAAAGGTCATTAATGCACTGTGTTTAAAAGAATACGATGCATTCCTGTCCTTTCCCCTGTGCTGGTGCACAATGGACTGTCTAGCACCAACGCAGGCACCCTTGCAACAGGTGCCTGCACCATGGTGCAAGGGTGCCTGCGTTGCATGCAGGATTGCTTTTGTGCAGGAAGGGGTAACTTCATGCACAATAACAATCCTGAGAGGCTTTTTCCTCTTTCTAGGAGTGCTGCAGAATGCAGCACACCTAGAAAGAGGAAAAACGAGGAGAAATAAAGATATTTCTCCATGTCACGCTTTTCCTAGGGAGGCGTATCTTTTTGGCACATTCCCACGTTTACCTTTTCTTGTAAATCTGGGAATGCGTTAGAATCCATGGATGTTGCGTGGGAACACCTATGCAACACCCATGGAAACGCCTCCCTGGCGCTGAGTAATGCAACGCAGTAATTTGTGCTGCGTTGCATTACTCGAGATTTATGAAGCCACGCAGGGAGGCCTTGCGTGGCATTATAAATCTCTTTTTTGTGTTGCGTCGATCTTGCACCACGTTGGGTGACACTACGGAGTTTGTAAATATAGCCCTCTATGTGGTAAATCCTTGTCGACTTAGTTTATTCTCTAGTAGAACATTCCCAGTGATTGCACAAACCTTGGTTAATTTTCAAATGTGCTCTGAAAATGCCAATATTTATTTCTTTTATTTCTAGATGCGGTCAGTCAGCAGAGTGTTTCGCTTCATTGACCTGCCAGAAGAAGAGACAGATAAAAAGCCCAAAGAATTCAAAGATGACAAACTTTCAAGTGTTCTCATCATTGAGAATGAGTACGCAAAGATGAAGCAGGAATGGCCAAATGGTGGCAAAATGACTGTCAAAGATCTTTCAGCAAAATATGTCGATGGAGGGCACGCGGTGCTCGAGAACATATCCTTCTCAGTAAACCCAGGACAAAGGGTGAGACCGGAATATTCTCTTTCTTTTCATGTTCACTCTTTGCCTCCTAAACTTTGGGCTAAATTCATTGAGTTCCTTTGTTAACTTAGCTCCACTAACAACAGTATAACGTGTCTGTGTCTGGGCCTTCATTCTTTAATGTACTAGTTTCGCAGAATTTTTGCAGGAAATACAAGTGACCACAACTCCTCTCCATCAGCACCACCCCCAGCAGCAGGATGTCTTCCAGAGCGAACCATTTCAGAGTTCTTCAGTAAGTCATTCGTGGTTTGCTGATGTGTTGCATTTAAAAAGGGCAGGCAAAACCAGTGCTTATTTTGAGCCTGTGGTTGACGTTTGGTGCCACCGTCACGTATTTTTCGGACCGGCCACCTATTTTTCCACATGAGACATTTGCTGATAGCAAGAGAGGGAAAAACACCAAATGGAAAGGCGGAGGAAGAGAAAGAGGGATACAATAAACCATCACAAATTGAAAAAGCAGGAACCAGCAAGAGTGAGATGAGGTGGGAGGGATGGAATGTCTGGTAGTGGATTAAAGAGGTCTGAGGTGAACTGAAGACCATACAGCTTTGGTATCGGGCACACTGGCATTAAATTGCACCCATTCACAGGACCAGGTTTAGTGCTGGTGGCGCCTTGTCCGATGGCCTTTTTTGATTCCTCCCCCCCATGACCTCCTCCTCCATGAATTCCCTCACTACCACTCTCCAACAGTGCCCTGTAGTGTAGCTCCTATTTCCCTAAAGGCTCTGCGCATTGGAATAATATACCCTATAGGTTTGACATAGGACTGAGGTCGGTATGCCCCTATCGAGTATATTAAACTTAATTACTTGTGCCAGCTAGCTCAGAGGCCACTAGAAACTCCTTGATAAACAAGAAGGGAGTAGTTTCTGGCAGCCGCAAAACATGACAACTTTGTTTCCCTTTTAGAATCAGAACGTGTCCCAGAGTCGTGGAAACAATAGATAACTATTTCACTCAGCTCAATCGTGCATGCTTAGTTTTCCTCAAAGTTACACAGAAAGAAATAGACGGGCGTTTCAATAAAGGATTTATTGAACAGTCTTGTTTCTCGTGTAAGTAACATGTGCTGTTACGATCACAAGACAGTATGCAAGATAAATAATGTACAGTGTAAGCAGTAGAAATAAATAATACTGCGCTAGCATGATGTTTAGTAGATATTCATTTACATAAATAACATAGACTAAAAATGCGAGTACTCCTAAGATGCGTTTCTAAGCTAGTTCTACCCCAATGTACCTAACCTAACCTAGGTGTAGGGAGAGGTATGAAGTAGGTGGAGTATTCCTTACTATGGTATACTAAGAGTATGTTAAGCCTAGTATGCCTAGTATGCCAAGAGTCCCTCTAGGTTTCTAGTCGGCTCCATACTTTAAGAATGAGAGAGGTGGGAATCTCTTGCCAGACTCGAACTCCAACACCCCGCGAGGGAAGTCAGATCACTGGAAGCTGGACTCTCTGCGTGCAGGGATGACAGCGTCTTTTCAGTGCGTCAGGCCGGGAAACGGGCTCCTCTGAAGTCGAAGTCTCCTCTGATTTACAAGGGCTAGGGAAGGTATATTTATACCTGAGAGGTACCTCAGAATGTTAGCATTGACGTGAATCGGACAGCGGAAGCGTCATGAATGAACCCCTAAGGTATAACGGTTCATGCATAATAGATGAGTACTTGAAGAAATCAATAGTCCTGTGCTAGGGAAACTCCCGAAGCCTAAGGGTCTGTTCTTCAAGAACTCGTTGTGACGTTAGGGTGGATGGATGTCGGAGACCATGCCTGTATTTGGAGTGCACGGTTTAATGCCTAAATAAGGACTGGGATTTTATGCCTATATAAGGGCAGGGCGAATTGTGCCTATATAAGGACATGATACAGGAAAACCCATGTACGGACACCCTAAGAGGAATACAACACCCACTCCACTTTCGTGTGTACGATAATACTAAAATGCTAAACATTTAATATGCTAAACATAAAATGGAGTACCACATATTGCTAAAAATATTTCTTAAAAGCATTAAAAAGCATTTAAAAAACCTATTAAACTGCAAAAGGTACTGTACATTTTAAGCATTGCTTTTCTCAATTCAGGCATATATTTAGAAATAAAATGCAATTTGAATTAAATAAGCAGTAATATTTACATGTGACAGAAAAATGATCGATAAGTTGTTCAAAAATCAAAGTCATTTTATGTCATGAAAATTAATGAACTTTTTAGACAAATAAGATGACAAAGTGTCCGAGGAAGTACAGCGAATTCTGTACTATAAGGCTAGTTCTACTTCAAGCGGATTGAATTGCCATTCAATTTGAAAAAAGAAAAAAAGTTCAATTTGGGAAAAGTTCCAAGTTTTTGAAATATGAAGGCCACATTTTACTGTGGCTCTGGTACACTGTGGGTTGAATCATAGTCAGTGTACGGGTCTGGTGTAAACATGAGATCATCTATTTCTGTAGACAAAATATCGTCCACTGAAGTTGGTGTCAGTTGGAACACCTCGTGTAGTAGATTAATTGCACAGAGATGTGAAGCATCGCTTTCAGCATAGGATGCCTCAGCAATGTTCGCGTCCGTTGTTACCTGTGTGCCTGTAGATCCATCTCGTACCTCAGCAGCAGCGGGAAGCGTCTGTGAGATCTCAATGAATGCCGTCATCAGGATTGGTAGCCTCTGGGGACAACACAGAGCATGGACCGTTATCGGGTCCAGCAGAGTATCAATATCCGTTGGCGTTGCTGATGGAAATGTTAGACAGGTGTCTAACACGCATTCTTCACCGCATAGCAGGCATCGTAGGATAGGTAAGATGCAATCTTGCCAGATTGGTCTGAATGACAGGAACCACGTGGTATTAAGGTCCCGTAGACGAGTCATGCCCAAAAGCTGTACTATTCGCTCCCGGCACTTTCGTTCAAGGAGAGCTTTCTCCATTTCGCTCGGAGTGATGTCTGCGAATAGGCTGGCCATAGCATAATAGCAGGAAGTGAAATAGAATTCCGGCAACAAGTGCTAGAATTAATGGTATGCCACCAAACACCGAATGTGCAAAGTTCGGGATGATTCCGAGTATTGCCTGGAAAGGTGCTAAGAGACCGGAACAGATGCTCTTAAATACATGTACAATTCCGCTTGTATCAGACATGTTAAAGATACGTCCTATCATTTCCTCGAAATGTATAGGGCAGTTTGTACGTATTAAAGTCTGTATCTCAGCCGAAGTCCTTGCTACTTGTAGATCATAGGTTTCTTTGGCCGAGGTCAAAGGCACTGTTTGCTGTAAAAGCATGGCTTTCATTCTGCTTAAAGTATCAAATCTTATAAAAGAGACGTTCAGCGAAGGCCACAAAGGCGACTCCCTGACTGTGTCTATTGGGGCAAACAATACTTGCATACAGCAAGTGACCCTGGAGTTGACCGTTACTAGATATGGGATGCCTGGCAACATGCCGCAGCAACTCTGATCATTCAACATGAGGTAACTCCCATTAGAAAGTTGTCCAAACGTTGGATTAATCACAGCAGCTGGTGTACCCTGCTGATGGCAAGACAAATTTGCCACAGAACCATTACAAGCCCCGTGTAAAGAAATGTCCTGACATATAAGTGAACCGCTCAGTGCACTCTTACAGTGTGTACTGCTCAAAAACACTTCACGATCCCCACTCCAACATCTATATGTATACGGTAAATTCCAAGATGTCTTAATGTATTCCTTACCCAACCTTTCATATTTGCCTGTTTGCATTTGTCTGAGGCAATACTGAAACTGAAAAGTAGGTACAGGTAGTGTGATTTTGCCATGAATGAGCCATTCTGTAGCTGGTTTTTCTGCCACTGTGAATGGTAACTTTTCCAGTTTTTCAATGCTCAGCACTGTATACCTTGCTCCTCTTTGTGCCAGTTCGATCTGTTTATCAGTTAGATTGTATTCTGCAAACAGAGGCGACGTGTTGATGAAACGCCAAGGCCATAGCCCGCACGCAAAGATTGCAGCGTCCAGCTTAATAACACAATAGAACGTAATTGAGATTGGCCTTGCTGTAACATCGCCAAATCTTGTTCTAGTATGTCGATAGCAGAGGATACAACGCTGTCCAATGAATATATTCTGGAGGACAAAGTTGTTAACCCATTGTCGACCACAGTGAGTGTTTTCTCTAAATTAATACGATCAAGTTCACGTATTCGTTCTGCGGCCTCCATCTGTGACACTTTCCATGCTTCATTATAGGCAGCATAAATGCCGGCATATATGAAACGTTTTTGACGCGGTTTTCTTGGTCCAAGCAAGAATTCCCTAAGGTCTGCGTGTTCTTTAAGTAAGGATAAGTGTTGTTTCACATCCTGTAGTGTAGATTTCTGTAGCCATTCGAGGCATAATTTTCCTACACTGTATGTTGTTACTACCCCCGGATGCTGTCTTTGGACGTATCTTGGGTCTGGCCTATGAATAGTAAATCCCTGAGTTTTATTCAGGAATCTTTCCTGACAGTTGTTCGTGTCTGTGGGCCAGATCAACCATTTTCTCCAATCAGGATTAGATCTGTTGAGTTGTAGTATTTTGTCAACTGTAACCGCTGCCTGTGTATTGTTATCACTTGCAGGTGTTGGTACAGAAGGTGTTTTCATCTCTTTGATCTTGGCTAGTCCAAGACAAGATGTTTGTTGGACAGTTTCATTCAAAAACATTATTTGTTCAGGGATGATACAGGCTCTAAATAAAGCTTCTATCCCCTGCACTTGCCAATCTTTAGTACCCCAGACAGTTTTTGTGTCTATTGTGTCTTTCCATAAGTCGAAACCCTGTCTAGACAGTTGGGCAATAAATGTTGCAGAGTAAATCTGTTTTGTATTAGTTAACATAATTTTCAGTCCTGTTTTGTTTACATTTTTATAGTAAAACGTTTCTGGATCAGATGTATTGTAACCTGAAAAATATGGAAACTTGTTAGCAAATGTTTTTGAACTACCTTTTGGTGGTGTAGGACAATGCTCCCATTGGTTAAACATAAACACATTTCTAGGGTATGCAGATTTATGCAAATAATGATGACCATAGTGGTTATAGCAATACAGCTGTTCATAGTCTGATGAACCCTCTAAATATTCATTTTTAGAAAATGCAGCAGATTTTTCTAGGTCAAACATTGTCGTTAACAGTCTCAAAGTCCCAATCATCAGAAAAGGTACTGGACGAAATGAGATCACTTAGTGAAATTTTAAACAAATGTGGAATGTTCAATTGTTCCATCGGGCCAAAGATATCAAAATCTGTTTTGTCCCACAGTATACCATCCTGTATAGGAACGGCTGTGATGTTCACTGTTGACAAGTCTCTTGCTTCACGATGGGGAGATTTATGACATTTCAGATGTACGTTCACATCTTTTCCTTCAGGGTTTACATGGATGTATCTGCCATTTATAAGCATGCTCACAGTTATAACCAAAGCTAGCCAAAGCAGGAAAACAAATATTCCAGAAATAATCCAGAGTTCAATCCATGGGGAAACCAGATAAGTCTTTTTCAGAAAGTGAAGAAAGTCTTGTACTTGCTGCTTGAATGTTAATGATGCTGGCGTCGTTTCAGGTTCACTCGGATCTTCTGAGAACGTATCAAAGTTCATGAAATAGCCAGAAGCAGTTCTGTCAATTGTTGGAATTGCATCAGGATTTGTAGAAATCGCTGGAATCAGTTGATCACTTGCTACATTGGTGTAGACAGGTGTATTTGGACGAACTGTTACTTGATTTTCAAGAGGGATGAGTTCCATAGCATTGTTGCTTAGTCCTTCATCTGTTACTGCTGAATTCTCGGTGGTTATCAGTCTTTCAGTCTGAACCGCTTGGATAGTAGCGAGAGGAGTGCATCTGCTACTAGGTCGGAGTCCACGAGGCCTACTACTTAGTATTGGCCACATACTGTGGTTTGATGAGGTCGATGGACACAAATCTTTTCTCCTTTCTTCCAGCAAGGGGCGGCAGAAGTACTGTTCTTGTTCCTTGAACTGCTAGGACAGGTACTGGTTGTCTGTAAGAAGGTCCAAATTCCTTCTTGTCCGCAATCTTTTCTCTGACTAGATCCCCAACTTTTGGAATCCAGACTGGCCTTGCTGGGACCGCCGGTTTTTGCCCAGTGGTGGTTGGCTGCAGGAATACGTTGCTTTGTTTTGATCTTAGTTCATTGCGTTCCTGTAAAACAGCCAGACGATCTTTGATATCAAACGGTTTATTTTCCACCACTGTGCCTACGTGATCGAGGTCTGGTACCCACATTCTTGTCCCAAATAGGACCTCATATGGAGTGACCCCCTAGAGAACTTCTTGGCAGGTTATTTAATGAGCGTTGGACCCCATAAAGATGTTTGACCCACCCATCACCCGAACCTAATACCCTAGCTGTTATAGACTGCTTTATGTCCCGGTTTTTCCTTTCCACAACCGAATTTCCCTCAGGATGGAATGGAGAGGAGTACCGCAATGCAACGCCCAGACTGGCCATGGCTTCTTTGTAAGCCCGAGAGCTAAACGCAGGGCCCTGGTCAGAATGTAGCGTGCCTATTGCGTATGTGCCGATAAAGACTCGCAAATCTTTTATAACAGTTCGAGCGTCAGCCGAGCGCTGAGGCCATATCCATAGGAACCTTGATTCAGTATTTGTGGAATTGCATTTGTCCAGAAGGACGCCTGCGCATAGATAGTCTAATGCTGTCTAGTGGTGTCTGTACTGGGCAGCTACATTCGTAGCATTGTGTCTGGTGGCTTTCTCGCTATAATCTACAGTCTATGCAGTTATTGATGAATATGTGTATTTCTGTATTCATTCCAGGCCACCAGTACTCTTTTAACGTCAAAATTGTTTTAGAGATCCCTTGATGTGACAGACCCTCCCCCAAATGTGCTTCATAAATCAAAGCTGCTCTACGTTCCATGTTTGGAATTACCCTATCCCCCACTCCAGGGATTCGAGCAAAAGGAACGTTGTTTGCATCAATTACATAAGAGTACTTGAGTGGAAACTTTTTTGGTAAAGCTGCACCACTGCCTTTGCTTGTAGCATTGACAGCCAACATTATCTCACTGTCTATTCTCATTTTCGAACGAGTGATCGCAGCTACGGAAGCCGTCTGAACAGCCCCCTTTGCGGCTTCGTCAGCCAATGAATTCCCTGCAACTTGAACGCCATCACGTTGATGACTCAGTGTGTGGATCACGTGAGCCTTTGGTAGTTCGTTTTTCAACTGAACTACTTGTTCCCAAAGCGTTTTGTGCTTTATTGTGCCACCTTTCGCATCTTTGAAACCATTTTCAAGCCAGTTTTGTATATATTCATTATACGACTGAACACAGTAAAAGGAATCGCACACTATTAGTGTGGGGAATTCTCGATCTATACTTTCAAGTGCCAGTTTGAATGCTTGTAGTTCAGCTCGCTGAGCTGTACAATCTCCTAGAGATTGAGTTTTTGTGACCATAGGTCTGAAGATGCCATCTCGCATGCGACCTTTAACGATTGCACACGCTGCACTGTAAGCTTGCTTACTCCCTGTTGCGGGCTGTGCGGATCCGTCAGTGTAAATTATGAATTCGTACTGATCGAGAGGCAGAATTTCAGTGGGCAGAGGACATTCTTGTTCATATTGCAGGAACGCTTGTGTTTTTAAATCAGGATCAAAAACATATTCAACATCTGTTGCAGCAAGAGAATTAACCCATTGTATCCATCTTGGATGTAATGCTTTAGCATTTGGAATGCTTGCTTTTGTGACCGCTTCTAAAGCTGGTACTGGGGTTACGACAATAATGCGTTTCCCTTGGGCTAGGGCTCTTTCTTTTGCTACAGCGGTTTGAACTGCTGTCAGAATTTTTTCAGTTGAAGTGAAGCGCATTTTTGCTTGTGTATACAAATGAGATTTGTATGCGATTGGTACTTTTTCACCCTCGTTAAATGTTAAGTAGGTGAATCCGCATTGACCCGAAATTATTCGCATCACCAGGTTGCGTTGACTTACGCATGTTTGTAAGTGATTTGTTGCTAACATGTTAGCTTGGAGTGAACGCAAGATTTCTGTGTGTTCATTTGTCCAATTTTTGATTGAAAAATCAGGTTTGATTAATGTGTAGAGAGGTTTAACCCTTTCTGCGTAATTTAGAATGTATGTTCTTCCAAAATTAGGAAACCCAGGATGGATTGTAAGTTTTTTAGCGTTTTTGGAGGTTGGAGCAGCGCACATTTCTCTAGAAAGTTAGCTGCCAAGCTCTTGCCTTCACTTGAAAGCTCATATCCTAGAAATAGGACATTGAGATGGGCAATTCTGGACTTTTTGAAGTTGAATTTGTAGCCCTCAGAGGTGAATCCCAATATAATGGTGTTCACCCTGTTCAAGTGTTTATCCAGGTCATCGTCTGTCAGATAGATGTCATCGACATAGGACAATGCCTCGTTGTCATAAATTTGTAGTAACTCCGTTACCCTCACTGAGAATAAACCTGGGCTGTTCTTGAACCCTTGTGGGAGTCGACAAAATTGACGATGGGTCCCCATTATTGAGAAAGCTGTTAAGTACCTGCTTTCAGGTGCTATGTTTTGACAAAAGAAACCATTTGAGATATCTAATGTGGTCTTATATTTTTTACGCACAATGTTATTCATTAATGCTGTGCAATGTGCATTTTGCACTGCAAATGTTTTAGAACAAGTGTTTAAGAGTCTGTAATCCAAAACTAGACGATATGTATTGTCTGGTTTGGAGACAGGAAACAAAGGATTGTTCATTGAGGAGGTGCATGTTTCAATCACCCCTTGGTATTCAAGTTGATCTAAGATCTCCCTGACCTGTTTTTTAGCTTCTTGCTTTATTGGGTACTGCCTTTGTGCAGTAGGTTCATGTTTCAGATGTATTTTATGGTGAGGGGAGTCCTCATCCCATCCTACATGATTTCTATATAATGCTGGGGCCTGGGCTACTGGCCATTTCCTGGCATATGTATATTTTAGGTGAATTGGAATATGGTTGGAGAAGGCAGACATAATAATGTCCTCGCCGTGTGGGCACTCCCTGACAAATTGTGGTGGCCAGTCTTTTTCTGCTAGAAGTATGTCATAGCCCCTTGATAGTCTTTCCCAAAAAAGTGCTTTCACCTGTCTAGGTATGTCTCCCTCCATCCGGAGTGTTATTTCATATAACTTTTGTGAAGTACTAACCCTGGTGTCTACAGTCTCAACTGCAATGTACTCATTCAAGTCCACTATCTCCAGAAGTTCCTTCAGGTTCTGGCGAGCTATTGTGACTTCTGCTGCACTGTCCAGCATTGTCTGAGCCCATTCTCCGTTCCTGAGTTGTGTTCTCAGTATTCTCGGCATGTCTGATCTTTAGACCTGCTACTTTCTTTTTGGAGAATTGAGGTTTTGTTTTGTTTTTTGTAGCGTGTTTTTCTTCCTTGGATTTCACGCGTTCTTCTCTATGTTCTGACCGTCCTCTTCTTTCCGAAGTCTGTGACGAGATCTGAAAGGTACGAGAGGAACGTGTATCAGTATCTTGATACCTGTCAGGTTTTTTCAAATTATCCCTATTCATGAGGTTATACCTCCTTTCAGAGGGCTCCTTTTGAGGAGACCTACCTCGGGATTGAGAACGTTTCTCGTTTGAATTTTGTTTAGTAATTTCCCACTAGTCAGGACTTTCAGATAGTTTCGGCTTCACTGGTCTTCCACCCAAACTATCTCTGCCTAATTCTGCATAAGATTGTTCTATAATTCTGGGTAGCTCAGTTTGATGTTCTGTAACATCAAATTCCCTTAATTTTTGGCGGATCGTCACTGCTGCTGCCTCCCCTTTAATATTAGATAATATTATTGTTGAGACCTGGTCGAAATTTTTCAGTAATTTCATACCTAAATTCAGAGCAGGCTCTGCCCCCTATTTGTTTTGAATTTGTTTCAGGACATCTGGTATTACTGCAATTGATGGAATACCATGTGTTTTAGTATAGATGGCAGCAAAGACTGAGCCCCAAGTGGTGCAGTCTTCCAGTTGTGGTGTGATCCCCATCGGTAAACTGATTGTTAGGATTCTGTGTTTCTCATACGGGCTAGTATTTGGAAATACTGCTTCGATTTGAGTAATTTTTTGAGCTATCCAGAATGGAATTTGCTCACGTTTTGTGGGCATTTTACCCATGACTGCGTATAGAGTCTGTGGTGTAATTTTTTGTGTATTCCCCGGTTGAGGAGTTTGATTTGGAAGTGTCAATGGTGGTTGGACTGTGAAAGTCCGCATGACATATTGGACTAGTTGTCTGTAGATTTTAATTAACTCTTGTAGTTGAGTAAGTAGTTCCTCATCTGACATTATATCCAGTTCAGGATGAGGTGTGTAGCCGGCTAGAATCGGCCATGTTGATCCTGGTCTACCTAGTGGACCGAGCCTGGTAATGTTTCTGTGATGTTTTAGGGCGCCTTTAAACCAGAGCTGATGCTCCTGGTATGTTAGTGGAATTTCTATATCCTCGAAAGGAATATATTCCTCTGGTGGATCATCTTCTTTGTAGAAGTGAAACAGTTTTGTAACTGAATTTGATTCAGGAAATATTACCCAAGAATAGAATACCTCTGTCTGAAAGGATTCGTGTGCCTCTATCACGAAAACTGCTCTACCGCCTCTTGGTGGTAGGCCATGTTTTATAAGTTTTAGAGTGATGGCTCTTCTTAAGTTTTGAGGGATGTCTATAACACCCTCCTCGGTTTCAATAAAACCTGTGATGTTATAAGCTGTTACAGCTGGGTGACCCGCAACTTCACCGTTGTCGGAGTCAGGCATTTTGTTTTTTGAAAAATGTAGAACAAGTTTCAAGGAAACAAAGATAAGGTGCCCAATATTTTGGAACACTGTATCCTTCAACGTTGAGCAAACCAAACAGCTAATATATAGGGTGCTTCCCTATATAGCTGTGGCGGATACTTAACCCTGCCCACTCCAGGCGTCTTTTGGAGTATATGGGTAGGGGTCTCTGAGAGAAAAAGCACGGCTGAGTTACTCAGTATCTAGCGTTAAATTACCGCCTTACCAAACTGTTGGGCACCATGTAGTGTAGCTCCTATTTCCCTAATAGGCTCTGCGCATTGGAATAATATACCCTATAGGTTTGACATAGGACTGAGGTCGGTATGTCCCTATCGAGTATATTAAACTTAATTACTTGTGCCAGCTAGCTCAGAGGCCACTAGAAACTCCATGATAAACAAGAAGGGAGTAGTTTCTGGCAGCCGCAAAACATGACAACTTTGTTTCCCTTTTAGAATCAGAACATGTCCCAGAGTCGTGGAAACAATAGATAACTATTTCACTCAGCTCAATCGTGCATGCTTAGTTTTCCTCAAGGTTACACAGAAAGAAATAGACGGGCGTTTCAATAAAGGATTTATTGAACAGTCTTGTTTCTCGTGTAAGTAACATGTGCTGTTACGATCACAAGACAGTATGCAAGATAAATAATGTACAGTGTAAGCAGTAGAAATAAATAATACTGAGCTAGCATGATCTTTAGTAGATATTTATTTACATAAATAACATAGACTAAAAATGCGAGTACTCATAAGATGCGTTTCTAAGTTAGTTCTACCCCAATGTACCTAACCTAACCTAGGTGTAGGGAGAGGTATGAAGTAGGTGGAGTATTCCTTACTATGGTATACTAAGAGTATGTTAAGCCTAGTATGCCTAGTATGCCAAGAGTCCCTCTAGGTTTCTAGTCAGCTCCATACCTTAAGAATGAGAGAGGTGGGAATCTCTTGCCAGACTCGAACTCCAACACCCCGCGAGGGAAGTCAGATCACTGGAAGCTGGACTCTCTGCGTGCAGGGATGACAGCATCTTCTCAGTGCGTCAGGCCGGGAAACGGGCTCCTCTGAAGTCGAGGTCTCCTCTGATTTACAAGGGCTAGGGAAGGTATATTTATACCTGAGAGGTACCTCAGAATGTTAGCATTGACGTGAATCGGACAGCGGAAGACGTCATGAATGAACCCCTAAGGTATAACGGTTTATGCATAATAGATGAGTCCTTGAAGAAATCAATAGCCCTGTGCTAGTGAAATTCCCGAAGCCTAAGGGTCTGTTCTTCAAGAACTCGTTGTGACGTTAGGGTGGACGGATGTCGGAGACCATGCCTGTATTTGGAGTGCACGGTTTAATGCCTAAATAAGGACTGGGATTTTATGCCTATATAAGGGCAGGGCGAATTGTGCCTATATAAGGACATGATACAGGCAAACCCATGTACGGACACCCTAAGAGGAATACAACAGCCCTTCATCTCTCCATAGTCCTCTCTGACATATATTTCATTTTTTGATAGCGCTACTCATAGTTCACTCACACTCCGTTCTGTGATCTGCATGGTACACGCTCTTTGCAGCAGGCACATTAACCTCTGCGCTACTTTGAGATGATTCAAAACTGCAACCAGACAAAATTCCGATCTCTCACCAGTAGGAACATGTATCACCAGAGTTATCTTGCCATTTGTATTGTTGCCTGAAAACTGCTCGGCGCACAAGGAAGCTCACCTGCTTTTAAATCAACAGTTATTTTTAAACACAGCACCCCCCACCCCCCCTACCAAAGTCAGAGCCAGCTGCGGCTGCCCCGGCCGCACCGCCCTAAAGCCGGCCCTGCTCATTCATTTCCAAACTAAGCACTGGGCAAAACGTTAGGACAGGTGAATGGCAAACATATAGGTTTGGAACACATTTCCACAACCTAAATTTAGTAATCTCTAAAGCATTCAGAATGCGCTGTATGTATAGGACCTTTTAGAGAGGGCACAAAATGATCATTTTTGAGAAAGGTAAGTTACATGAATTAATTCGATAATTTTTGGGGTTAGCAATGTGCCTACGGTGTGAGCATTACTTGCAATTTATTTAGGAAGCGGATGTTTACTTGTTTCGGCTTTCTTCAAGTATATTGTATGTTTTGGCACCTTACAATAACAAGGTGAGCAGTTTGGGCTTATGTCACAAAGTAACATTCTGCTTAGAAACTGGTTTACTAACAAAATAAATCAAAGAATGGTTGTAACTGGAGAGCATTCATATAGGGAGGGATTCTTTGCAATGTTTTAAAAAGCATTATAGCCTACAAGCTGGAAAGAAAGTTGTGCCTATTAGCAGGTGACAGCAATATGTGTAACAAATGTGAAGGTAGATGAGGCCCAAAACATTAGAAGGAATTTTGAAAATCTGATCAAAGACAGCAAATATTTGAAGCAGAAAAATTCAAATAGCTGTTTAAACTGTGAAAATAAATTGTCTGTTAGCAATATGTTTCTGGAGTCGATAGTAGGTCCTGACACAAAACACAAATTGAGGTGTTTCATCTTCCTGCTTTCACAGCGTGAGTCGGATTATTTGTGAAAGATCTGCTTCCTCCCGAGCAGTGTATTTCTAATGAAGTTCAGCGCGCCTATTCACAAGGTGCAACTGTTTTTTATACACCAGGGCCAAGATTTATCAAACTTTGATGCAACGCAGCAAGACAACTTGCTGCGCTGCGTCAGATGGAGACAACAGGAATGGTGCATTCCTGCTCTCTCCTGGCGCTGGCACACTCAGTGCAGCCTAGCGCCAATGCAGGCCCCAATGTGTCATTGTGCAAGGGGGCCTCTGTTACAGGTAGGATTGTGACACCTTCCTGCACAGAAACAATCATCCTTAGAGGTTTTTAGAATGCAGCACACTTAGAAAGAGGAAACAACCAGGAGAAATAAAGATATTTTTCCTTGTTGTGCCTCTATCAGGAAGACTTAGTATTTTGAAGTATTCCCAGGTTTACAAGTCTTGGGAGCACCCCCGCTCCACCCATGGAACGCCTTCCCAGGGCAGAGTAACATAAGACAGTGACTTGAGCCGCCTTGCATTACTCCAGATTTACCTAGCAACGCAGGGCCATGCAAGGTGGCCTTGCGTTGCTCGGTAAATCTGACTTAAGGATTTCATTGCCCTTGTGACACCATGAGTGAAGCAAGGGCAATGCAATCCAATGATAAATCTGGCCCCAGGTATTTAAATATCATCTCAAGCAAATGCAACACCAAACATGGGCAGTGTCCAACAGAGTATACATTACGCATGTGCTCCATTATTCTTCGATTTAAATTTAAACGAAACATCAATGTAGGGATCTTGTTCTATCTGCATGCATGAAAATCATAAAATATTTTAAACATGAATACTAAGATTTAGGCCAAAGATCATGAGATGGGGAGAATCTGGCCCACAATATGAAGTCTCACTCTTTTACGGAGTAAGAGTACTTGGTCTACATGCTCCATATCTTATTGTATTTATAGGGGGATCCCCATGCTTTATCACCTTCCTTCTCTATAATAGCACACCCATCCATTCCCAACATCCAGTCCCTTCAGGTTTGGTGTTGTGTCAGGGCTTCATTTATGGGCGATGTCACATTTTGCAAGGATACATCCTATCCCTATGAGCAGGCGGATACATCATGGTCCCCCCTCGTTCAATAGGCAAAGGAGAACCATTTCAGGGCAAAGACTGAGTGGCCGAACAAGGTCTCTAGCCAGGGCTGATTCTATCTGAGACCAGTACCCTTTAATTGCTGGACAGTTCCAGATTGCATGGAGAAAGGAGCCCCTTTTGACTAAACAGGCGCAAAATTATCAACCCTTCGGCCCATATACCAGAGTGTGTAAGGCGTATAGTATGTTCTATGGAAGTAGTTCAATTGAATCAGGCATAGGCCGGCTGATATACCAGTGCCCTTGAAGTCATCATCGTCCAGTGTGCCCAGATCTTCCTGACACCAGTGGGCCTGGTGTATGCTCAACAAGGGAGCTATATAATAGTGAAACCCCCCATTCACCGTGTATTCTAGAGTGAGCCTCAAGTGGATAATACTATGGGAGGGGCTATGTGTTTGTCCCAGTGACTCCTCAGCTGCAGAAATCTAAAGAATTGTGACTTATGTAAGGCAAATTTGCCCTTGAGGTCTTTATACAATTCCATGTACCTCCCAGCCTATACAGCTCCTAATTGTGAAATGCCAATTCGATCCCACCCTGTAAAACACTGGGACATCTGGGAGCCAGTCAATTCTTATCTTCCCTTTCTTAAAGAGATCTGTATTCGGATTTGGAAGGCAATTATTGACCAGGTTCATCAGACTGAATTCCTTTGACAGAGAAGGCTTCTTCCAATTCAAGAGCTTGTTCATCTTCTCATCATCCATTGTCAATACATTGGTTGACAGCACAAATCCTAAATATTCTACTGATATTGGGCCAAATTGACATTTCACAGGCTGAGTAAATATTTGATTATCCTTCAGTGCTCGGAGGACTTCTTTAACTTGAAGTTTGGGAATTTTTCAGGGTCTTTTGAAAAAAAAAATGTCATCCAGATAGACAATCATGGAATGAAGCAAAGGATCAGAAAATAATGAATCCATACATCTTTGGGGTATTTCTCAATCTAAAGGACATCACCTTGTACATACAATTTTTGGAAATGCCCCAAGGCAGGTTCCATTCCTCTGTTCTTCTGATTCGTATAAGATGATATGCTCCTTTTAAATCAAGTTTGGTAAATACCTTGGTTACCTACCTGCTCCAGGATATCTGAGAATAGTGGAATCAGATATGTATCCTGCACAGTTCTTTAATATAACCCTCGATAATCAATATACAGGTTTAACATAAAAACAATTTTCTTCAGAAAATAGTTACGTCCCAGCTAGAGAGCTGGAGGGAACAATAAGACCATTCTGTAATTTCTGATCTAAATGTTCCCTGAGCATTTACTTTTCTTTGCAAGTATAGTCTTCTGAATGGAACAATTCTATTTGGTACCAAGTCTATCGAGCAATCATATTTCGGAGGCATATCTGTGAGGCTTGAAAGTAAAATGAATCATGAAAGAATTCAAAATATTTGCATCTGCAAGGATTCGCATCAAACATGTGCTCAACCAATCCTGGTAACGGAGGATCAAGAGTGCATTGCTGAAGGATATCCAGAGAGGCTCTGAGAGACGAGTTCTCTGTAGTCATACATTTACAGCTGTCAACAATTCCTGAATAAATCCTGAACTTGATCCATATTAATTACAGAACTTGGATGATTTGGGTCCCGCAATCTGTCACTCCTTTCCAAGGCAGGTTTCTTACTGGTGGTTGAGTCATGTCTTTGCTTGATGCCCAGATATGGCCTGTGGCTTGAACTAGACAGACTCCAAGTAGATAGGAAAAATCTCTGGCGAAAGAGAAAACTGTAGACCTACTGTTAAAACCAGTCTTCTAAGGACAAAAACAATTCTGGGTAGAACAAAATACTCTTATTAATGTCAGGCAGAAAGCAAAGCAGAGTGACAGAAAGAGAAACAGGAGCCAGAGAATCGGTGCAGGATCGACTCAGAGCGAGGAACAGGAATCACATGCTGTGACGCATTGAAGTAGTCTCCTGAGCTGTTATCTGTTATATATCTATTTTTAAAGAAAGTGAAAGATATGCCCCAGAAGTACTGGTCTACATCTTGGCCTGGGAAATGAAAGGATTAGGATTGTCAAGAAAGTACTTCCTCCCAAAGGGAAACCACGTAAGGAGTCTAAATATCTAAATTCCTAATGATCATGTGCAATAGAGGCAGCCAATAAGGAGCACCCAAGCTGGAACCAGCTCATGCAGAAGTGAGCCACACTCAGCCCGACTGCCACTGGGAAGAAAGACAAGCTTGAATGCTGATTGGCTTTTCCACTCAAATGAAAATAGGTGTAGGAAATCCTACAGCTTCCCCTCATGGTAAGACTCGAGCTAGAATGGCCAAGAGTGACAAGGTGAGTATTCAGGGTAAGCATGAAGGCATTGCTGAATATAATGTGCTGCAGAGTTACAGATAATGAATTCCAGAGCTCCACCCTCGCACTCTAAGTAAATATCCACCTCTGTTAGTTTCACTTAACGTGGGAACCACCAGGGTCCCAGCCATTCCTGATCTCAGACTGTGTTCTGGCCTATGGAGATGTAAATACTTTCTTCAGTATATAAGTCCTTAAATGTGTATAGCTTTTTGCTTCATAGGGAGAATGTTAAACAGTGGCAGCTGGTATTTACCGGCGGTGGGGGGGGGTGGTTCGCGGGGGGAGGGAATTTTAAAAAAAGTAAAACACTTACCTGTTGCCGCCGCCACCTCTCGTTCCTCTTCGCCCGCTTCCAGGGCAGAAAGCAGTAAGCACCCGGCTCCAGATAGCCAATCACAATGTTGCATTGCAGCGCTCGGCCCAGGGAATAGGAGGCTGGACATGTTCTGCACCCAGGCTGTAATGCTCAGAGCAGAGCCGCCCCGCCTCACCTCTACACAGCTGAGCAAGGTCAGAAAATAAATTGATAATAACAATAAGTTATCATTTTATTTTTTCCTTGTTGTCCTGCTCAGTGGGGCGATGCTTCTCCTCCTTAGCAGAGGAGCCGCCACTGATGTAAACGTTCACTCTGGCCAGCAACGGCAGCCAGTGAAGATGTGTTATGCCAGGGGACACATGAACCATGCTTTTAGGCTGTATGTCATCTTTAGAAATAATTTCAGGCTGGCTCTATCATAGCCAGGGCAATATCCATGTATTAAGTTGCTGCAAACAGTCCTGCTAAGGGCCTTTGTTCTGATTAACTCCACTCTCATTGTCAGAAACACATAATGTTTTGCCAGTTGTAATTGAAAATTACTTGTTTTGACAACTTGCTTAATTAATTACTAGAAAGTCCCTCTAGGGAGCTGCCCTGCTGATTTTTGCCAACTAAACAACAACAGGACTGGCAGCATCCCTATTTTCAAACTATTCAGAGGCAGTGCATGCTGTATTGGTCCAGTCCAGGTTTTTTATTTGAATTCTGGGGTTTGTAGTCTTGTTTTATAATGGAATAACCAAGACTACAAGTCCCAGAATTTAAAGAAAAACCTGGACTGGAGCAGCACCTCACGCATTGACCTGGGAAACTTGACAGGGCTGCACATTGGAGCTATGTTTGAAATTTCACCAGAGAGACCAGAGAGGGTGGCCGAGCATTTGTGTTCTTGGCCCTAAACTGGCACATTCAGTGAGAGCCTGCAAACCGCTCGCAGTTTTTTCGGAAACAGCTAAAAACCTGGCTGTTTCCTTCTCTGTAATTGGTAATGTGCCTGCTGATTGTCCTTGGTTTTGTGAGGAGGCTAGCGCTTAGAAACCTTTTTTGGTAGCCATGCGCTTTACAAATCACTTAAAATAATAATAATAATAAACGTTTCAGAAATTAGACTGTTATCCACATTTCTTTCCAGTATTATGAGTTTTACCTACATCTAATATGCCTTCTGATATGCCTTCAACCGCTTCGCCATCATCTGACTTCTGTTACTAACAATTAGTTAAACCAGGCCACATCCTTCTATTTCAGACCCGCTCATTTCTCCTGTCCCAGAACATGGTCTATGGTATCAAAAGCTGCTGACATATCCAATAACATAAGGGATTCCACCCAGGATAGCTCCTCTGTGACATCAGTGAAGCCAGACTCTGCCCCATGTCTGGTGCAAAAACTTGGCTGATTTGCTGGACTTCCAGATTGTCAATGAGATGTTTACACATCATGGACTCCAGAACTTTACTGATTAAAAGCGAGTCTGAAATAAGCCATTGTTTTACTAACGCCTGTTGAAAGAGCAGCTTTTTTAGTTGGAGGGGTGAATACTACCAGGGCCGGCTTTAGGGCAGTGCGACTGGTGCGGCCGCACTGGGCGTTGACCTGGGGAGGGCGTGCTGACTTCTGCGGGGGCGCTATGCATAGCGATAACTTACGATTTCAAAACACCTTCTGCAGAGTTCCTTGTGCATCCAGCTTTCAGGCAGCAATACAAATGTCAAGATAACTCTTATGATTAATGTTCCTGTTAGAGAGGGAGATCGGATATGTTTAGCAGCATAAAGTAGCGCAGAGGGTTAGTATGTCTGTGCAAAGAACCCGTACCGTGCAGATCACAAATCTATATTTTGTATGGAGAGCTGAGTGGAATACTGCTTTTGTCACAGAGGGGCTTATATACAAGTCCCTTGCGCTGCCGATGGTCACTTTTAATATGGGAATAAAAGACGTACCGGTGGCGCAGGGGCTTGTAAATAAGCCCCTGAGATCCTTGTGTTACCGCAGTACATAAGATACATCCCTAATATAGAACAGAGACTACTACAACCTGTCATCAAAGAGCTGCATGCAAACTGCATAAAATAGTAAGGAAGTTATGTTTTTTCCCTAGGCTTTTGCTAATGTTGCTAAAAAGGGTTCCTTTTGGTATATGTACATTCTTATTAGTAAAACCAGCCTTTACCAGTGCTTTAAAATGAATGAAATGTATGTGAGAGAGGGGCTATGGAGAGATAAGGGGCATTTCTGCCCAGTGGTAGCCAGGGAATCTGTCGAGGAGGTCATGGAGGAGGGGGCGCCAAACCTGATTGCCGCATCGGGTGCCACCAACACTAAAGCCACCCAAGAATACTACTTGCTTTAGGCTCCTAGAAACCACCCTGGATAGATACAATATGTGGCACACAATCTTAGAACTGGTATTATTACCTTCACACCCAACAGGCCATTGAAAGTGTTGCAAGGTAGGGATCCCACATGGATGAGACGTGGTCCATGCGTGAAGATCTCTAGTTCTTGCAATTTATGGCAGAATGAAGGTTAGGTTACACTATTCACTATGGCAACTGTCTTGTTATGATGGCATGCAATAGGGTGGACAGTTTTAACAGTGGTGGTTTTACAGTACTAGTATTTATGGCTGACAGTAGGTCTGCATGAATGTCCATCATTCTTTCCATTTGAAATCTGCATTACTGTATGACCTGATCTGCTGATAAGTCTAAAGTGATTCTGAATATCCTTTCTTTTGCTCTTCTTTCTCCTCCTTTCCTTATGGATTGTGCCATGAGCCTGTTTTTCAATGCCTTCATAGCACACTGCAAACATGTTACCTCTTGTGTTTTCTTTTGATTTGTTAATTACCTAACACATGCACTTTTTGTGCAAAACATTTTTCACATTTTAGCAAATAAAATGATCTGATACAGTATTTGCACTTTTAGCATACTTACACTTTGCTTTTACAAATACAAATTTGTTGCAACTTTTCCTACTAACTCTTCATCTCTTGCTATTGTTTATATTTGTGTGTGAATTGACTTCTTCCATCTTGTCAAATCTCTATATGCATTTAAAGTTGTAGGAAAGTGCTACTTGAATTGTTGTGGATGCTTCTATGTGCTCTTGAAGTATTCGTTGGAAGAAGTTCTCTGAGGTAGAAACCTGCTACAATGGGGACACCATGGGCTGCTCAACAGGTTCAATTTGCCTGTGTCACAAACTCAAATGGGACCAGATTTAAACATTGTTGTTTAAATTTGATAAGTCTGACAAAAAAGGTGTAACATAGCTAAGGGTCTCAAAGACTGAAAGTGACCTGGCCACTCCGTACTTCTGAGAGTTGTCCAAAAGACTGCACGCTTCTCCATGCCCAGTAGAATCTGCTGACATTAGTTGACTTGCAGGTTGAGCACCTTGCCCCAGCATCTGTACGGCCTGTGTGTTGAAGTCAATCATTGATAATTTTGCTAGCAGCATGGTCGAGAGAGCCTGTTTCCTT
The DNA here is from genome assembly GCA_963921515.1 of Calotriton arnoldi. Taxonomy (NCBI): domain Eukaryota; kingdom Metazoa; phylum Chordata; class Amphibia; order Caudata; family Salamandridae; genus Calotriton; species Calotriton arnoldi. Next base: position 1,035,526 of record CAWUFW010006330.1, on the reverse strand, counting down.
TGCAGGAAGGGTGGATGAGGCCTGCTGAGTTACTCTTGGTTTAGGCCTACCACAGATACAGCATGGACTCCATTAATTAAAATGTAAAATTGTGATCACTTCCCTCTATTTTCAAAGCATGTCAAGGTTTTGGTTACTCAGGCTTGAATTTGAGAGAAAATTCTGACGTTACTCCCGGCTTGGCACAATTATGGTGGTAATACGGAGTTCAGTTTTCGTTTGACGCATTTTTTTTAATCAGTTCTGATCCAGCATTTCTGTGCCCACAACTTTACTTTCTCTTTTCTCTCTACTTTTGTTTCTCTGATGGACCTTTCTTGTCACAGTGAGGGGAAACAGAGTTGGTCTATCTAATCATATACATTTAACAGTGCAACCTATTGGCTACACAATGAGGACCAGGAATTGGTAGCCAGGTTTAAGAATGTATATTTCATATTAGTAATCAGATTAAAATAGATCACACTTAAGACCATACTATAAAGGTACAAAATGGCAGTCCTAAAGAAATTGAGGCAGACCAATATCAAACAGACACGCAATTCTGTAGCTGCTATGCAGAACCACAACATCAGGATGTGATGCTCAGAAAACAATCTTAAGTTATCTTTTATATACATTAGTAATGTAAATCTTCCAAGCACAGTACAAATCAAAGGAATAGTTCTGTTATCTAAAGAGTCTCAGAAATCAAAGAGTTCCATGTAAGATATAGGGACAAGGCACAGAAGCTTAAGTAGGGCAAGTGTTAGCATCTCAGAAGCTCGGTCAAGAGTCTTCAGTAGGTCAGGAATATGTGTCAGCCTAAGCCACACTTAGGGCAAGATTCAAAGGGAACATAGAGGTCTAAACCTCTCAAAGTCCATTCAAGGGGCAGTTGGGAATCATAAAAGGGATCGTCAAGGAGTCCAAGAAACGTTCTGCATAGAGTCTGCAGAAAGGTGTACAGCAAAGAGGTCTAATAGAAGTCCGGAAAGGATCAGTGGAGTTAGTCTCCTCGAAGGGGACAAGGGCTTCTCTCTTCTCAAACGAGGCGGTCAGTATATTATAATACATAAAGTTTGTAGGTGACACCCCTTTGGTCACATCACTGTCAAATGTTCACTGTCTTTGTTTCATTCTTCACGTTGCAGACTGCAACATCCATAAAAGATCTGACACTAGACATGGGAACAACCTCTTTCTCTCACACCCAAGTCTGTAAAAAATAGTCCTTTCATTTGCCTTCTGGTTTCCTATGTACTTTTGTCAAGGCCTGTTTCTCAGGCTATGTATCTATCTCTAGTACAGAAATGTATCTATTCTAAACTAACAATGTGTGTGAATACCTGCAAGAAAGCCACGTTAGCAGTAACTGAAATACAGTATTTTATAAAATGCAGAATGGTGAAATACATGCCTAAACTAGTAAGTCAAGTTAACCACTAAACTGTATGGTGCACATTTAATATGTGTGTGCACAAATGAACATAAATGAACATAATTATTTAATACATTTTAGTTCATATTGCATAAAGCATATTGTAAATAATAAAATTACTCAAAGGCAAGTGTGACTGAGAATTATGTTTGAATGTGCATACGTGTAACAGGGCATACATTACATATGGATTATCCTTTCAATTGCAATAGTATTCTACACATGTGAGGATGGTTATTAACGACTTTTCAAATCATTACTTGTTATACAGATGATGTAGCACACGTTTAGGAAAGTCGGGTTTCTTCATCCATGAAGGTACATTAGTTATTAAACGAGAATGGTTCCTAAATTAATCAAGCTTCATTAGAACATCTTAATCGACATGGTGGTTAAACACATTCTTATGAGTAAATTCTCTAAATCTACGATAAATGATAATGTTGAGTGCAACTTTTCATCAATCATTGAATTAAGTAAGAAACGTGCTAAGTGCACGTTCATGTCACATCTCTGTGGACACTTTCGGTCATATTTTGTGACGTGTAAAGAGAGGACAGCCTTACGCTGCACCATTCTTTGAAAGCCCCACTTACAAGCAGCTCCAGTCAACTCTAGTAAATGTTCATTTTGAAAGTTTGGGAGTGTGTGTGAGCGCACAGCACTGTGAACATTCAGAAGTGCACGCCTCATATCCCTATCCGTTAAGCAGGAGTTTCAACATTCTGGTTCTCTAGAGGAAAATTGCATATTAACTACTGAGCTGTACAATTTCTGTGCTTGCATACCTCTTTATTTGAAGGGGTACTACTGTCACTAGTAGGCGACAGTCCACCGCAATCCACTAAACTTTCTATTGCAAACATATTCGTACGAGTTCCGGTCATCTAAGCATTTTTCTTGCTGCTAACTAATGGTGCTTGTCGTTTCTGCTCCTGAAGTAATTATTTTTCGGTTAGAGGGGCGTATGAAAGCAGGCTTTTCCTGGCAAATATTCTTAGTCTATGGAATGCTGTAAATATTTGTGGTGGAACTGACAGGCTGGGCAGTTCTTGGAAAACTGATTTACTGTAAAATTGTAGGAAATATATCAGTGGTATGTGAAAGTACTGTACCCCAGGTTAATAAAGTCACTACAATAATTAAATTAACATGAAATATTGAAGGCCTAGAACAGAGCAACATGCACTGGAATTGCAGAAAGGACATTGTATATGGATGTGTACCGGTTGCACGAGGAAAGAGTTAGTTGAATAATGTAATCGCCAAGATGAAGTTATTTGTTTGCAAGAAAGTGCCAGATGTACAAAGCCAATTTGCATTCGCAAAGCTTGCTATATGTAAAATCGGAGGGTTTCCATCGCAAAAGGGCATTTTATTATGTACTAAACCCATTTTGCGATTCAGTAAATGGTCGCTAAATCGCAAAATGATGTAAGAAATGCATAATGAATTACTATTTGGAACGATGTGTTTAGGGCGGCCCTTCTAAATTGTGATTCACAATGCAATATGTTAAATTTGGTGATGATGATCCAGCGCGATATTAGCAAACAGCATTCATACACCAGATACTCACTTGGGCCCATACATTCATACTACGCTAATACTTACGCTGGGTTTTATCAGTTGTTACTCTTATCAAAAATCCCTGCTACCAATTACCTTCTGATTGAAGAGTAATGACTTACCGATGAATCCTTTGCTAATTGGGAAATTTAAAATGAGTGACATTCATTTATAATACATAATCCTGAAATAACCACTGAGTCAGGAAGTTTTAAAATGTTTATCTAAAGATTTAGCAGAGTAAAATACAGAGCCACATGGTACTTAATCGCAATACCCAAGATTAAGCATAGAAATGATTATTGCTAATCAATGACGGTGTTTAAAGAAGAGGAGAGGATAGAGATAGCAGCGCAACTAAAGGTTGCATTATATTTACCTAAGTGCGAGAACCAAAACCCCTTAGCCAAGGAGTTGGAAAGAATAGGACCCAGGAAGGATGATGAGCAAAGACTTCTTCCAGGATCAGGACAGGACCGGTGACCTCCCTACAACGACGCCTGCGTCGTTCCCCTCTCTGATACTCGGCTTCTCCTCGATTCTCCCGTGCCTTCCTTCTAATGGACCCCACCGCCCCCTCCTCAGGACCTCTTCTGGACAGGGATTCAGTCAGCAACCGATCAGCATGGCAGTCTGGAGCTAAGAGCTAACTAATTAGCTAATTCTATATCTGTTATATCCTTCTACGCCCATGTACCTCCCCTTAATGTTACTAAAATATGGGGCCACTACTTCTGATTGGATAGGGACAGGGGGTGGATTTTCGCACCATATCGATTTGGCCTAAATTGTAAAGCCTATTGTCTTTACGTTCCCACCCCTTCAAATTAATACATTCGCTTTATTTCCCACCCGTCTCATGACAAATGTAAACCAATTTTCATAGACATTGTATCAATGTGCGACAGGAAAAGCAATAGTACAACATCTTCGGCCATCAGGTCGCGGCCTTGGACTTCGTCCAGGTTGACTTCATTTGGCAGGCACACAAGACACATGCGCAGAACCATTTGCCTCTCGAGTTTCAGGTTACCAACCCAGGCCCAAGTTTACGAACTAATAAAAGTGCAAGAAGAAAATATTAAAATCACAAATAAAATGTTTCACTGTATGCCCACTTTTTCTATTCTATTCCCATTTAAATATATATACTATCCCGCGTTAGTAGCGTTAGGAAACGACAATTTAGTAATGACATGAGAGCAAGCTGAAGCATGTGAAAACATCAAGCAGCCATTTTAATGCACACTGCGCAGAAGCAGAAGTTTCCCACCAAGCAAAGAAAGACGTCACACCATGTGATATGGTTGCGACATGCGCATTGAGTTTTCCCGCGCATAGCGGCCATTTTGGATTACAGACAAGCGTTATTCATTAGTAAAACACATAGGCAAGCATCCTTCCCTTTCGTGTCGTGAATGCAAAGGTTAGTATTAACAATACAAGTTTTAATAAATGAATACTGTGAGGAGGATTGAATACAAGCAAGTTTCATTTATGAAACCTTGCTCCATCAATCCCCTCTCTGATGGCGTTTCTGAGCCATCAAAACACTACCCTCAATCAGATGCCAACTTCTAGCAAATTACTTCATTCTCATCTTTACACTTTCTATTTTTACAATCTCCTTTTAATTTCTTGTATAATTCACTTCTCCATTCTTCAAGTTCGATTTCATCTACCTTTCGTTTCTTTCCTCTTCTTGTCACCTTATATGTTCCATTCTTTTTACAGCATTTGCACCATATTGTTATTGCCAATATTATTATTGCTATCCCTGCTAAGGGTACTAATATTTGACCTATAAGTCCTTTTCCTACATTAGCAAACCGGGTTCCAATTGACGTAATACTATTTGTCAATCTTTCCAATACACTATCAACTTCCAGTGGTTTAAGTTCTTTCTCAAGTTTAGTTATATTCTGTATATATGTTCCAATCTCTGCACTCTTATCAGGAATATAAGTGCAACAATGTTTCGTCTTCAATAATTTACAGACTCCTCCCTCTTTTGCCAATATAATATCAAGAGCAAGTCGATTTTGCATCACCATAGATCTAATCGCAACCATTTCCGCATTAATCATTAGAAAACCTCCAGCAGTATCCGTTGATAAACGATCCACTACTGTAGACAATTTACATATTTTCCTTGAGTTCAGAATTATTCCCACTGAAGGTATCAATGCACCAAATATATCACCTACAATTTCTGAAAAACTAGCTCTTTTACTACGTATTAATTCACTATTGTTTTCATTGCTCTCAGTGTTTCTTTTTACGTGGTATATCTTTGGAAATACTATTCCAAAATAACAACTTCCATACCACCGTGCAGGAAGCCTAAAGTAAACCTTATTCCCACACACATAATAGATTCCAGGAAAAACTGAATCTGTTCCTCCTTTGAGTCCCCAACCTCCAAGAATTAAGAAATTGTGTTCACATTCACTGGTACCAATGAAAACATTGTTATAATCAGTCTTTAACCTATGAAGACAAATTTTCCCTGTCTTTACGAAATCCAGAGCCATAGCAGCTTGAGCCTTGCCAGGTGTGTAACTCCCTTCTTTCTCAGCCGAAGGTGGTAAATGAGCCTTATGCTCAGAAGATTTCCTTTGAAAATCTTGTCTTCTATTTTCTACTAAATTCAAAAATACCTTTTCTTCTTCAAGTAAAGAACATGTTAGATTGTGTCTATGTGCATGTGTTATGTCTATTGATTTCATTGTTAAGAAAAATTCTCCCATAAACTGTGCGTCTTGACTACTAAGCACTGGGTTCATACTCTTGCGAATCGGAACCTCAGAAAATATCACATTTAAGTTTGAATAATAATACTGAAGTTTCCCTGTTCTATAAAATAAACTAGACAAAACACTACATGATATGCCATATGTCAGTGGTAAATGGTGATATGTTAGACCCTCTGCTACTGATTCGGGTAACTTCATACAGACGTAACAATTACTAACTTCCATGGTATCTACATATTGAAATAATAACTTTGTGAAAACGTTCAAACTAGTGTCGTTATCAGCTATTTCATGATGAATTTCTGCCTCATCTTCTGCCATTAGTTCTACTCTATTGCCCTTCATGTTTGCTGTCCTCCCATTAGTTTCATTATTAATCTTCTTATCTATTATCATAAGGTAAGGAACTGCTACAATCAGGACTAACCATACTATAAGCACCATCACTAGACTACATATGCATATTGCACAGCATCTTCTACAACATTTCTGTTTTGGTCTCCCAGCAACTCTATCGTCAGGCATTTTTCGACAAGGAAGATTGCTCTTCTTATCTTTTCTCTTTAGCTTATTCTTTTGCTTAGTCAGGGTGGTCTTGTTTCTTCTTCGTAAGTTAGTTCTGCACTTGTTCCTTCGCCACCACTGTCACTTGACTCCGAGCTTTCAAAATCTTCAAGAATGATATAAGTCCAGTCAGGACCCTTGAATTTGTTATTCACAAGTTTCAGTCTTTTACTTCTTCTTTTCTCAGTTTTATGTTCTTGTTCAGTTTGACTTGTCACTTCATTCTCTTGATCTGGATCTTCACTTCTGGTTGTTATGTGGTACTTTACTCTTTTAATGACACTCGGCCAATGATCTCCTTTTCTTGTTTTCTTTGTTGGCAATGTTTCTTTATTTTCTTCTTCAGAGATCTCGTTAATTTCACTGCTTAGTACTGCTTTGTTTTCTTTGATTACTATTTCTTCTGTTTGCTCTTTTTCAGGTCTGATTGGTTTCTCTGTAACAGCTCCACTGTGTGTTTCCAATAATTGACCTTGTTCTTTGTTTATTTCTTCAAGTTCATGTTTTTCAACGTTTTCTTCTTCTGTGTACTCTTCTTGATCTAACTTGTTCTGATCAGGGCTTATTGCACTGTGAACTTCTGCAGCCTGACCGGATTCTTCTAAACCTGTCTGTCCCTGTTCAAAGTCTATTAGGTCTTCACTGTTTTGAGTCCAATTTTCTTTCCCTATCTGACCTTGCTCAGGTTCTCTTATTGTCTTTTCTTCTTGTACCTGAGCTGTTTCTTCTTCACCTATCTGATCTTCTTCAATTTCTTCCAATTTTGCTTGACTTCTTGTTCTGTGGTATACTTCAGGAACTTCTACCACTGGTATCCAATCCTGACTTGTGCTCGGTTGTTCTTCTTCAGCTTCTCTGAAATCTCGAACCTGAGATCCTTCAGCTGGGCAACCTTCAGCTTCTTCAGTGATCGGTGTTGTCTGAGGATTCCCTTCCTCGGGATCTGGTACTCTCTTGGTGTGACTTACATGAATCCAATTAGGAAATCCGGCACACTTCACTGCTGTATTCGTTGTCAGTATGACTTGACACGGTCTGCCCCATCTAGGCGATAGACACGTTTCTCTGGTGTGATTCTTCACTACCACCCAGTCACCAGGATTCAGATCATGTTCAGGCTGCCTGGAAACTGCGTCTTCTCCAACCTGATGAGAGACAGAACGCACTAGGTCAGCCAATCCTTTGCAATAGTCCAGAACCATATCATCAGATATATTCACCAGTTTGTTTGTGGGAACATGTGTTTGTCTCATTGCTCTTCCCATCATTATTTCGTGGGGGCTCAATCCTGTGTTTCTGTCAAGTATACTTCTGAGTCCCATTAGAACAAGTGGCAATGCATCTGGCCATTCTAATGATGTGGATGCACACATTTTTCCCAATCTTGACTTTATAGTGCCATTCAATTGTTCAACCACTCCAGAAGCTTCTGGACGATATGCACAGTGCAGTTTCTGTTTGATTTGAAATGCTTCACAGATTATTTGGATCACTTCACTGTTAAAATGTTTTCCTCTATCTGATTCCAAAGTTACTGGAAAACCAAACCTAGGAATGAGCTCTCGTAGCAACAGTTTCGCAACTGTAATGCTGTCATTTCTCCTAGTAGGGTAAGCCTCCACCCACTTTGAAAACAGACACACTATGACTAGTACATATTTCAGCCCTCTACATGATGGTAACTGTATGAAATCAAACTGAAGTCTCATAAATGGACCTTCTGCCTTTCCAATTTTTCCAAATCCAATTACTGTCTTCCTCCCCGGATTATGCATCTGGCAAGTTAGACATCTCTGGCAAAGACTCTCTGCAACAGCCCTGAATTTGGGATTGTACCAATTTTGTCTGAACAGCCTAATCATTGCATCTCTCCCTATGTATGTGTCTCCGTGATACATCCTAGCCATTTGTGAGAGTAAACAGTCTGGCATGACTGGTCTGCCATCAGCACTGATCCACACTTCATCATCTCCTCTTTGGGAGCAACCCACTTTGATCCACAAATTCTTCTCACTTTCATCAACCTCATCTTGCAATTTCTTGATGTCATTCCAAGTTTCAGGCGGCATATACAGCATAAGTTGGCAGCTGATTCCCATTCTTTCCACCCTCTTATTGACTGACATTCTGGTTTTGGCACAATGTTGAGCCACCAGATCTGCATATCTGTTGCCGACTACCACCCAGTCATCTCCTGACTGGTGTGCGGCCCATTTCACCACAGCCAATTCTTTTGGTGATTGTATTGCTTCTAGCAATTCCCTTACAAATTGTCCATTTTTAATGGGGGATCCTGAAGAAGTCATGAAATCCCTCTGCATCCACAGTTGGCCAAAATCATGCACAACCCCGTAACCATATTGGCTATCTGTAAATATGGTTACTCTCTGATTCCTCCCAATTTTGCATGCTTTTATCAACGCAATCAATTCAGCTACTTGTGCAGATTTGACTCCTGGTAAATAAGATGCTTCAATTATTCCAGTTAATTCACATACCGCATAGGCAGCAGTTAGTTTGCCATCTTCATGTCTTTGACATGAACCATCAACAAATAGCTCCCTGTCTGGCTTTTTAAGAGGCTGTTCCTCTATATCTGGGCGTGGTTTTGTACATAATCCTGTAATTTGTATACAATCATGTTCATCGTCTTCATCATCTTTAATTCTCTCATGATATGGGTCTGGTAGTAAGGTTGCTGGATTTATTATAGTACACCTTACCATGTTCACATTTTCAGCACCCATTATTATTCTTTCATATTTAGTCAGCCGACTATGAGTAAGATGCTGAGTTCGGGTTCTTGTCAACAGAATGACAACTGCATGTGGAACATACACTTTTACAGGGTGTCCCATCACAATTGACTCACTTTGTTCAATGCTCAAACAAGTAGCCGCCACTGCTTTTAGGCATCCTGGCAACGCGGCTGCTACTGGGTCCAATGTAGCAGAGAAATAGGCTATAGGACGTCTTTCTAATCCATGTCTCTGAGTTAGGACAGAAAGTGCACAATTTTCTCTCTCATGACAGAACAATGCAAATTCTCTTTTATAATCAGGCATGCCTAAGGCAGGTGCTGAACATAGGGCATTTCTCAATTTTACAAAGGCTTCTACCCTTTCATCCTCCCACTCAACAGGGTCCTTTGCTTACTTTTTTGTCATGTTAATTAAGGGCTTAGCTAACATGGAAAATCCTGGTATCCATTGTCGACAGTAACCTACTATTCCTAGGAACATTCTCACTTGTCTTTGGGTTACAGGCATTTGCATTTTCTTTATTAAAGTTACCCTTTCAGCTGTTACTCTTCTTTTTCCTCTCTCAATTTGGTGTCCCAGATACTTAACAGCTGTTGTACAGAATTGTAATTTTTCAGGTGAGACTTTATGTCCTTCTTCTGCCAAAAGATTTAATAATGCTATGGACTCAACAACACAGTCCTCTCTGGTGTTTGATGCCACCAATAAGTCGTCGATATATTGGACTAAGACTGAGCTTCCTGGCATCACTAGTTTTTCAAGGCATTTTTTCAGTATCTGGTTGAAAATAGAAGGATTTTCTGTGTACCCCTGAGGAACACGATTCCACACATAGACCTTGTTCTCAAATTTAAATGAGAAAAGATACTGGCTGTCTGGATGTAATGGTATTGAAAAGAACGCTTGACACAAATCAATTACTGTGAACCATCCTGCACTCCAAGGGATCTGGTATAGAATTACTGCAGGATTTGGCACTATAGGACAACATGGTTCCACAATCTTATTTATTTTTCTCAGGTCCTGAACAATCCTATATTTTTCACTAGGTTTCTTTAACCCCATTATTGGTGAATTACATGGGCTACTCATTACTTCTTTTAGTATGTTTTGTTCTACCATTCGATTTATTTCTTCAATGACTCCTGCTTTTACTTCTGCACTCATTTTGTACTGTCTGGTATTTGGGAAAATTGCACCTTCTTTTACAGTAATTTTAACTGGATCTATTTTAGCCATAAGTCCTACTTCTTTTCCGGTGAAATCCCATACTATGGGGTTTACTGTACCTTTTAATTCTTCTGGCAACTCATCTTTGGTTATTAACGAAAACATCTCGTCTACTTCTGTACCTTGTTTTGCAATCATAATTTTATATACATGGTCTTCATCTGGTGTCTGAACTACCACACCATCCGGTGTGCAGAAAATTGTACAATTCATCTTGCACAATAAATCCCTACCTAATAAATTTACTGGGCTAGAATCACACACTACAAATTGATGCATTTCTCTAAAGTTTCCTATTTTAACTTCCATTGGTTCGGTAAGAGGTGTCCTAATCCTTTGATTAGCTACCCCCACTACTTGGATATCTTCACCAGAGAGAGGAAGGTCTGGAATGTCTGCTGTTCTCACAGTAGACCGGGTAGCACCAGTGTCCAAAAGGAAAGTAATATCATTACCTTTCACATTCCCTTCAACATATGGACCTGACTGATCTACCTGTAAGGATGTGCCAAGTATGCACTCCTTCTTCCCCTCTCCTAGGCACCGTCATGGATTGAATTGACAGAAATCGTCCTGCAAAAGAAATTGTGATGTCATATAATCATTCTTACCACTTCCTCCCTGATATCCGATGTCTGTACCATGCTTTGCTCTGCTTACATTACCCTGAATAGGTGCAGGTGGCAACTGACTCTGAGGATTTACACCCTGCTGTGAGTCATTCTGCGTCTGTGGATTTAAATTTTGATTTGGGCCATTATTATTCCGGATCTTTTTACATTCATCCTTCCAATGCCCCAATTTTCCGCATCCATGACAAGGGAATTTCTTTTTAGCTTCTTCTCTACTCATTCGTCCTCTAAATTTTCCACTATTCCCACTTTCACCACTCGTTCCAGAATCCTTTCCTTGCTTTTCACTCGGATTTTCCAAATTAATTCCTTGCTTCTCTGCCATTTTCACCTGTGCCCACATTACTTTTTCCTGCAATTTCTTGTGTCTATCCTCAATATCGTCTCCACAATATTTTGCATACTTCAAAATCTCGTCAATGGGCTTCCCCTGCCAACACAGCATGTGCTGTTTAATCATCTGGCAAATTTCTGGCTTCAAACCGTACACAAACGGATACACAAACTGACTCATGTTTTTGTCTCCAATGTCCTCAAATCCACTATACTGTTTAAATACCTGCAATAAACGCTCATAGTAGGAATGCACTGATTCATTAGCTTCTTGGGTAGTTCGATCTATTTTTACCCAATCTGTTTCTTTTGGTGGTATTTTCCCTTTCAGGTAAGTTATCACCTGCTGATACTTTTTCATCACATCATTTGACGGGGCACCTGTCTTCGGATCTCTAGGATATTCATCACTTGGCCAATCCACTGTGATTTTGCAATCTGTCCACAAATCGGCAGGTACCACTATGTCAAACAACCCATCCAAATCCTTCAACAATACCTTCGACACCTTCACAAACCTGTCAACCTGCTTGTACCATTCAATAGGTTTTTCTCTCAACTTTGGAAAATCATTTGTAAATGACAAAATATCCTGTCTGCTCCATGGGACATGTACATATCCTCCTCCCGCAACTTCTCGCATGGGATACATTTGGTCTGCTTTCCCTGTCTCCTTCATCACATATTCAGATGCTGTTCTACTTGTTCGTGCTTCTTCCTTTTTCTTGGCCCACCTAGTTCTCCATTTATCTAGGTCTCCCCATTTTTGCAAAACTAACATTAATTCTCTTATTTGTAGTCTTCTTCCAGAGGCATTCATATTTTCTAAATCTTTGTCTGAAAATTCTGCTCTATAGGGTTTCTGTAGTACTTTTGATCTCCCTATTTCTATTCCCATCTGTAGTGCTAAATTGGATAATTTTTCATGGAATAACCTTACATTTCTGGTGATACTCCTGCACAGGAACAATAATTCTTCTTCATCATAGGTATTTAAGCATTCTAGTCCTACATTTCCTGCTATTATTTCTTCTAATTCGACTTTCAATTTATGAATGTCCATTAATTTCGGAGGTGTGCACTGTTTAACTGACCCTTGCACCCATCTTTCTAGATCTTCAGGTGTTACTATGGTGGCACTTTTTGCTCCCGATGAAGTTATAAAACTTACATCTTTTGAACATCCAGGTACATCTTTTCTGGGAGTGCTATTTACAGTACCTCGAATAGGCAAGTCCATGAGTGATATTGTGGATTCACAGTCACTAAATTGATCCTCAATTATAACTGGAGCTTCAGGTTGGGAATTTTTCACAGGAGTAGTTGCAAGTATCGGTGGAGGACAGTTTCCCTGAGTACCATATAATGGAACTACAGGACCAATCGTTACAGGTATGGTCAGCGAATCAGGATGTACTTTTATCTGAGTTATTTTCTGTATTAATTCTGTTCTGGTCTTTTCTAAGGCTTCTTTCTCTTTGTCATGCAGTATTCTACTCGGGGTGAATTCATGCATTACCTGTGGCACTAATGGAGTTTTTGGTGGTGCACTTGGGGTGCATCCACTTGTCCCTTCCTGATATGGTGGGGGGGGGTTTCTTAACATTTCCTCTATAAATTCGTCTTCAGACTCCTCATTTCTCATTAAATGTTTTGTCTTTTCTGTGCACTTACTTCCTAATTTCTCCTCTGCTGAGAACAATGGATATAATCCTTCTGTAATCATTGCCCTTCTCCATTGTTTCATCTGACCGTCCCTAGACTCATGTAAGTATCTGGGGAAAAATCCTGGATAACTCCTATTTCTCCTAGATCGGTCCCGCTCAAATGCCTCGGTTTCCCATTCCTCTAAAGCTTCGTACTGGGTTAATCTAGGTCTGGGTTCTAGGTCATTCATCCTCAATCTCAAATTTTGAAGAATTCTCGCATTGAAGGTACCATTCTCGGGAAATGCTAATACTCCATCATTTTTGGTGTATTCTATCCAATTCTCCATCCATACACAAGTATGATAACCTCTTTTCATCATCATGAATGATGCGGGCGTTTTAGCTGGTGGAATAATAATTCCTTCTCTAGTTTTGATTGGTTTGTCCTTTTTAAAATAATTCTTAATCTTTTGTAAAAATGAAATTTTTCTCCTTTCTCCGTACATCTTGGGTAAGTACCGATGTATAAAATTATATTCTGCAAAGCCTAAATATCTCCTATCCTGACGAATTCCTGTTAAAGTCGGATTGCGTTTTAACATGCAATCCTTTCACCACTAAGAATTTCGCTTCTAAAATTTCGACCAATCAAATGTCTGCTATCTTTTATTTCCGAGCCAATCCTTGCGCGGCCTTTTGGTGACGTTTGTCTGTCAACCCCTCCTTTACAATCTGCTCTTTTCTGTCTTCACTGGTTTACCCAATCCCAGCGCGGCACCTGTGACGTCAGTACTACTCCTGACTACTGACCCCTCCTTTACAAGAGTCTCTCCACACCCGCTGTTTCAACCTATCCCAGCGCGGCGTTTTGTGACGTCAGCTCCCTCTCCGGTAACTGACCCTCCCTTTACAAAAATGTACGTAAACTTATTTTCTCTATAAATCTTAATTAGATTTCAGTAACAACATAAAACATTCGCTATCGTGCCAGTTTCTCTAAACTAGAAAAGATAGTTTCCTCCCATACTTAGTAAAACCCTTTCCGTTTACTAACATACACTACGAGTAAAACCCTTCCGTTTACTCTTCACACAAGCTCCAGAAATACCTGTTACTTCTTCAATGTTACCCTTACTAGGTGATATAACATCAAATTTTCACCAGCGTACTCTTTTGCTATTACTCACACACATAGAGTCCCTAACGAGTACTGAAAGTCCTGCTTAACCTTTCAGTACTATTTCTGCCTGACAGATAACCTCACTGCAGTATGGCTTCCACTTACCACCCGCTATTCTTTTTACCCCGGGGTATTCTGAACAACATAAAACAAAAACTCCAAAATAAGCGGATGTTAGTTCATAAAAATACAAATAAAAATTCTCATTACCCAATTAACAAAGAGTAACCATCCTCTGAGTACCAGAAAACTGATCCAGCGCGATATTAGCAAACAGCATTCATACACCAGATACTCACTTGGGCCCATACATTCATACTACGCTAATACTTACGCTGGGTTTTATCAGTTGTTACTCTTATCAAAAATCCCTGCTACCAATTACCTTCTGATTGAAGAGTAATGACTTACCGATGAATCCTTTGCTAATTGGGAAATTTAAAATGAGTGACATTCATTTATAATACATAATCCTGAAATAACCACTGAGTCAGGAAGTTTTAAAATGTTTATCTAAAGATTTAGCAGAGTAAAATACAGAGCCACATGGTACTTAATCGCAATACCCAAGATTAAGCATAGAAATGATTATTGCTAATCAATGACGGTGTTTAAAGAAGAGGAGAGGATAGAGATAGCAGCGCAACTAAAGGTTGCATTATATTTACCTAAGTGCGAGAACCAAAACCCCTTAGCCAAGGAGTTGGAAAGAATAGGACCCAGGAAGGATGATGAGCAAAGACTTCTTCCAGGATCAGGACAGGACCGGTGACCTCTCTACAACGACGCCTGCGTCGTTCCCCTCTCTGATACTCAGCTTCTCCTCGATTCTCCCGTGCCTTCCTTCTAATGGACTCCACTGCCCCCTCCTCAGGACCTCTTCTGGACAGGGATTCAGTCAGCAACCGATCAGCATGGCAGTCTGGAGCTAAGAGCTAACTAATTAGCTAATTCTATATCTGTTATATCCTTCTACGCCCATGTACCTCCCCTTAATGTTACTAAAATATGGGGCCACTACTTCTGATTGGATAGGGACAGGGGGTGGATTCTCGCACCATATCGATTTGGCCTAAATTGTGAAGCCTATTGTCTTTACGTTCCCACCCCTTCAAATTAATACATTCGCTTTATTTCCCACCCGTCTCATGACAAATGTAAACCAATTTTCATAGACATTGTATCAATGTGCGACAGGAAAAGCAATAGTACAACATCTTCGGGCCATCAGGTCGCGGCCTTGGACTTCGTCCAGGTTGACTTCATTTGGCAGGCACACAAGACACATGCGCAGAACCATTTGCCTCTCGAGTTTCAGGTTACCAACCCAGGCCCAAGTTTACGAACTAATAAAAGTGCAAGAAGAAAATATTAAAATCACAAATAAAATGTTTTACTGCATGCCCACTTTTTCTATTCTATTCCCATTTAAATATATATACTATCCCGCGTTAGTAGCGTTAGGAAACGACAATTTAGTAATGACATGAGAGCAAGCTGAAGCATGTGAAAACATCAAGCAGCCATTTTAATGCACACTGCGCAGAAGCAGAAGTTTCCCACCAAGCAAAGAAAGACGTCACACCATGTGATATGGTTGCGACATGCGCATTTAGTTTTCTCGCGCATAGCGGCCATTTTGGATTACAGACAAGCGTTATTCATTAGTAAAACACATAGGCAAGCATCCTTCCCTTTCGTGTCGTGAATGCAAAGGTTAGTATTAACAATACAAGTTTTAATAAATTACTACTGTGAGGAGGATTGAATACAAGCAAGTTTCATTTATGAAACCTTGCTCCATCAATGATAATACGGTTGGAAAACATTGAAAAGTTACTGACTCCAGAGTTTCAGTGGTAACCCATTCCTTTTTGTGAATGTTAAAATGCTTTTTGTGAACCATTCTCAAACGCAATTTTCCCCAGATATTTCTTCAAATGGAGACATGCTGATCATTCCAGCAGGCCACAATCCCTTTGATGGCAACCAATCGGAGTGAGTCTCATTTTGCGACCTAGCTCATGAATAGAAAGGAAATAGGTCAAATTATGACCCACTCTGAATAATAATTTTGTGAACTGACCTGTTAGTACATAGACCAGTTCACAAAATTATATTGCATTTGTAAAATTTCAGTGTACAATATGCAACCACTTTTTGCAAACAAACTTTTGTACATCTGACTCTAAGTTTCAAAGAAAGTTTTTGAACCCATAAATCTTAAAAGTCAAAAAGGACAAGTAAGTGGAAAGGTATGTTTGTAGAAGTTTTCTAAAATATTGAAAAATTCTGAATAATTTGAGTTTTCAGAGAAAGTAAGTTCCAGTTTAGAACAATAAGACAGGAGAAGACTCAACCATCTGAATGAGTCTTCTAGACATGGGGGAGATCAGTAAGGTCTGAGAGGACAAGCACAGGAGGTGGAGAAGGAAATATGGTTTTAGTCTCTCTCTCTCCCATAATCAGGACCCAAAATGATTATGGATTGGGGTGCTATACAAAAGCTTATATCTACTAAGGGCTGCATGGGTGGGCGTTCAGCACTGCACAGTTTTGTGCTCCATCCACTCGTTTTTATAACGGTGAGTAAATTATTGCTATACTTTGCACCACTTTGTGCCATGAAGGTGCCCTTGCAAAATCTTAGGAAATCTACTTCACGGAGTCTTAAACAAAATTTGTTTGGGCGCTGGGAGCCAGTGTAGTTTTACTAATTGCAGAGATCAACCCTTGAGTTTGCTTAAACTATTAAGAATTGAGAGCATTCCAAATGTCTGCTGTATTCTGAATAATCTGGATTAATTCAGTAAACCAAAAATAATGTATAGCCATACCCCAATTAAAATTACACAATCACCTGTATCACCAAACATTTGCCATTAAGAATTAGAAATGGATAAATGTTCCTCAGGATCCCAGTATTAGAAAACAAATGGAAGCCAGTTTGTCAATATTAGGGGCAAGTTTAAGGCCTCTGCCTAAAGCAATACTCAGTTTTGAGCTGCCTAAACCGATATGTGAAGTGGTCCAAATTGTGAGGCCCACCATGCAGCGGTCTATAGTTCTAGGCTGGCATCCAAACAACAACTCTTTTTTTGTCTGAGTTTAGTTTTAGAGAGGCTGATATAGAGGTTGACAGAGAGAGTACTTCATCACAACGGCGACAGAGCCCCTCCCCCAAACTAACGGTCCGTCCACCTGATATAGAGACAAGCAGGCCAAACGTATGTCAATGACTGAGCCTTCTCTGGCTCTTTCGCTGACCTATTCCTCCGATAGCCCAACAGAGTACAGGACATCTGATGTAGGGGGACAAATGTGGCATAACGGCCAGAGCTGCCAACTTTGAATTTGGGTATTTGGAGTCTTGGCGTCGGCTCAACATCCTGTGAATCTCCTCGTGCCTACCAATAATAAATGTGGCTATGAGTAATGTAACTGGTGCTCATGTAAAGCGCTCCAATACCTTTGGGTTGAGTTTGCGATCTGTAAAACTGCTGCCCGCCCAATTTATTAGAGTGGGAAATCAATAGGCTTTGTTTTGCAGTCTGTCACTGCAAGGTAAAACCTGGCTTTGAGGGATAATTCCTGAAAGGAACGAAGAGGAAGTGTATCTGTGTTCTGATACCTATCAAGTTGTTTAATTGAATTACGGTTATGTAAGTTATAGTGCTTCTCAGAGGGCTCGTGTTGAGGAGATCCACCCCGTGGTTTAATCTTTTATTTATTTTTCTTTTGATCCCATCGTTTTTAGAAGACTCTGGTGCCTGTTCCGAGTTATCCTTTTCAGAATTACCCTTAACTTGTGATTTGTTAGGTCTGCTTCAAAATTATCTCAACCTATTGAGGAATAGGTTTCTGCAATATTTTTAGGTAGTTTGCGCTCTTGGTCTACTGGAGCAACCTGTGCGAACCGCTGTGGTACTGCCAACACTGCTACTTCCCCTTTTATGTTACTTAATATCATTGAGGATACTGTAGCAAAATAACCAATTAATTTCATCCCCAAATCCAGGGCAGGTGCGGCCCTGTATTCATTTTGAATTTGTTTAAGCACCTCTGGCGAAACATCTAATGATGGCGTATCTTGCATTATGGTATAGACTGCAGCAAAGTGTCCCAGTCTTCCATCCGGTGAACCATCTCTAATGGTAGACACATTGTGAGATTTCTGTGTGTTTTCCATATGGTGAAACACTGCTTCAAGCCTATTTGTTTTTTGTGCAATTCAGAAGAAAATCTCATCCCACCAGACGGGAACTTTACCAATAATTGTATTAATAGTCACTGGACTAATTCCAGGCATCACAAATTGTGGTTGAGCAGCTTGAACAGCCCTTGCTGGAGGTTGCTGTAATGGTTCGCATAATGAATTGCATTAGTTGTCTATATAATGTAACTATACCTGTGTATAGTACACGCAGCTCTTGAGCCGTAAGGTTTCTAATATCTGGATAAGGTGTGTAACCAGCTAGCACTGGCAATGTTTCTCTCTCATAACTGAGAGAACCTAATTAGACATTTTCTATTGTATGTGGTAGGGTGCCTAGGAACCAGTTCATGTGTTCCTAATATGTTAATGGGATTTCTAAATCCTCATATGGTTTATAGTTGTTTGGCACTTGTGCTTCAGTTTAGGTTTGAAAATTCCCTGCATTGGAATATGCTGCCCGGAGTGTGATTCATGAATAGAATACCTCTATTCTATACGCTTTGTGGGTCTCTACCATGAAGGTAACATCCACATCCATCAGCATGAGCCCATGGTGTAATAATATTTGTGTAATAACATTTATGTTAGTGCATGTCTGCAATTTAGTGGCAACACCACTTGTGCTGGATTAGCCATGGGAAAATCTGGAATTCAGAGAGGGTACCTCTGTGGGGTTATCTTTTTAAAGATTCAAGCTTTAACAACCTACAGCCAGAAAATGGGGTTCCCTATTTAGCTGAGGAGGATTTTTTCCCTAACACCATGGACGTCTCCGGTTAATTGGTAATTAGGGTCTTTGGGCACACAAAAGGAAATCTACTCAGGAGACCAATTAAATAAGTACCCAAGCTAGAACGTTGGCAGTGCCAAGTCATAAGGTTCATACTACATCAGTAAGACTGTGTGTTTGGACAACATAAACATCAAAACTGTGCGAGACTGAGTCCATGCACACCATCAGGATATGTTGGGCTTATTCCTGGCTAGCTCACAGTGCATCATCTGGTCCTCTAAGCTTACGAGGTACCAAATAGTATATGCAACCTCAGAACATGACAACTCTGACTTCTCAAGGAAGTCATGGAAACCGATCAGTCCCTTTTGTTAGTAACTCATTCATGCCCAAGAGGAGATACAAGAAATACTCAAATTGGCATTTCAATTATTTATTGAAGAAATATGATTCTTATGTAAAATTTGTGCACTGCAATGATTAATAGAAGCCAGCAGAATAGAGTAATCAGCTTTATGAGAATGGTAAAGAAGATAAACAATTCAACCATTGTGGTGTTACATTGATTATATACATACATATCTAATAATATCTATACTCCTACCTAACGCTTCCTAACCTAGTGGGTTTAGGGGGTGCGAATCTGCCAGAATACCCTAGGGTGATCTAACTCCCCAGTTGCCTGTGAGTATCTTTCATCTGGGAGCCCGTTGTTGTGCAGAGCAGGTCATCGTTCTTCTCAGGAAGGTAAACACGATTCAGCTGGGCTGAAATTCCAGCATGGAGCGACCTAGTCAGTGACAGCAAAATGCTCCTCTGTCTAAACAAAGGTTTGGTGTCGTTTATATAATAAACTTCACCCATGTTGCCATGCCAGAGCTCTAGTCAGGCAGGCCGTCATTATTAAATCAATTCTTGCAAGGCTTTCGCCGACTGGACAGCAACAAACATGAACATTTTGCACAGTGAACTTAAGCCTTGTACAGAATGTTCAAGGCCCTGATAACATGCCTATAGAGAAGTGTAAATCTAAGCCAATCTATTTCATAGAATATTATCCTATATATGCGCACATGCAAATGTATGGCAAGAGTCAACATTTAAGAAAGATGTTAACTTTAAAAGTGAACATGTAAAATGGTGGTGTTCCCTGTCTGAGGCCTATGTAAAAACATGACACCTTCATACCAGTTGTGAAATCTCCCTTGGTGCAGGGGTCATTAGTTTATACTTTTTTTTAAAAAACTCCTGCTTTTGGAGTTTGTTTTTGAAAAATGAAAAACAGAGTAAAGGTTTGACAGGTAGCTGTACTGTTTGATGGAGCCATCCGTCAAACTTTTACAACATTGACCGGAAGTGCTGTAATGGCAGTTCCTGGAAATGTTAAGCGATGTCTGTGAGCCCGGCAGACATCTCTAAATTTGGTGGACACGATGTCCACAAAGTAATGTACTATGGCGCCCTGATGGACATTATTCTGTCCTCTGAAATCAAAATTTGGCCCGAGTGTTTGTTGTCATTCAATCTGCCCTTGCCTCCAAGTAGGACAAAAACATGTTGGAACGTATGCTATTTAGGCGAGAAGCTGCCTCTTAATATGAATATTATAGTATGCCAAAACTTGTGAAAAGAGAGATGAGTAGAGAAATTCCTACATTTAACAGAGCATGGCTTAGGTAGTAGCCCTAAGGTACTCCATTTATTAGCAGATTGTACTCTGACAGAAAGGTTTACAACATGACTGCCTGAGTTATTCAGAAAGGAACTTATCAATTCCAATGCTAAGGATATAACCCAAGTTAAAAAAAACTCTTGATCACCATTGATTGATCAACAATGTCAAACACTTAAGAGAGATCTAATAATATCATGGCTGAGACACTAACCTTACAGTACCAACCTAAAGTCATCAAGGACCTTAGCCAGTGCAGTCTTCATTCCATAGTGCAATCTGAAACCAGCTTGAGTATTATCGAGTAGCTCTTCACATTCATGGTAATGTAACAACTGAGTATTTACGACTTTCCATAGAGTTAGACTCAAGTGAGAATTAGGTCTAAACTGTTCATGCTTGCTGGACCAACGTTTGGTTTCATCAGCAGTGATAGCACTACTACTTGTTTGTAAAAAGTAGGCACAATAGCAATGTCTAAAGATTGATGTTCGCAAATTGGGAAACAATAATACGGACAACTTCAGCTTGATGGTTCAAAGAGAATGGATCATGTAGGAATCTTGAATTAGGTAAAGTTAAGTCTGAAATAACATCTTCGAAAGTGAGAGTTTGAACCTTTACCAAGCAGTTTTGTCATGGGGAAGTGGCATTAGATGGCATTTGTCTAATGCTAAAACTGTCAAATACGAATGAAAATATTAGCTAATGTTATCAGTTTTGGAGATGAAGTAGTCCGAGACACTTGCAAAGCTCTACAGAAGTGGGAAGAGGCACAATAAGAGCAGTTAGACTATTCGTTTAAAAAATAAATCTGAAGTAATTTGCAAGTAGAAAACCATATTTTTGCAACATGATTGGAGCCCATCTCCAAATGTCACATATGACACTGAAATACGTTCCACAGAAGCACTGATTATGAGTCAGGCAGAGCAGAATTATCTCAATGAATTCCGCTCCACCTGATTGCGAGTGGATCTTTTTTCCAAACTCATTTTTTCTGGGTGAAAACACCAAACCTGATTGTTGCAGCCGACAATTCCATATTGAAAATAAGCCTCATTTCCCGTTATTCTTCTGACAAAGGGGAGTTTATTTAATGCTAGGTCCATCATGGTTTGCTCTGCCTGTTTGGAAATCTCGTTGATGCCTAGGCATTCATGGATATGTTTCTCTGAGACAAAACCTGATTTTGATGATTTGTGCAAATAAATATTTCTATGAGTTTCTGTGTCCTTCGACATAACCAGGCCTTCTATGACATCACACTTTAGTCAGAAACAAGTTAATGCCTTTTTTAAGGGGTAACCCTCTTAATAAATTATGGAGAAAATCTAAATTCCTAAACTTGTGGATTTACCCTGGCATGTGTTTG
The DNA here is from genome assembly GCA_963921515.1 of Calotriton arnoldi. Taxonomy (NCBI): domain Eukaryota; kingdom Metazoa; phylum Chordata; class Amphibia; order Caudata; family Salamandridae; genus Calotriton; species Calotriton arnoldi. Next base: position 1,013,435 of record CAWUFW010006330.1, on the reverse strand, counting down.
AATACAATGGCACTCAATAAGTTCATTTCGTTCAGCCATCTTCAGTATATACAGATAACTAAAATATTTATATAGTTTGATATAAAGAGAAGGGCAGGAGACCAGATATATGGCAGTTTAGAGGAATCCAAGGAGAAAACTGGAGTCAAAAGGTTGTTTGAACTTGAACCCTTGTATTCGAATTATGTTTTATTGTTTACTAAGTGATGACATTGAAACAAAAATATTATATATAACCCTACATCATCCTTAGTTAAGATGTGCCTTGAGGATGACCTTAGGATATTTTGTACAATATGCACAGTTCAAGCAAGGAATAACACTCAATAGTGCATAGGTCATGTCTAGTTCTTCATATGTTTATTTTATTTGATCTTGACTGCTTTTCAAATGCACTTTCTTTTTATATGAATTTCAACCTTCTGAGGTGTGATATTTTTGTTATATTTTGTTACACTGAAATAGACATTGTAATTTTCTTTTTTTTACTTTTGTAATGTGCCTTGTAATTTCATGGTCCACAACCAAAACATCCAGCAAAAGTCTTACACCTGGCACACTCAGTGGAACCTAGGTATTAATAACTGGTGTTGTGCAACAGGTCAGTGCCTATTATCCGTTAAAATTAATGGCTCAATATTAATCATATTTATTTTACATATTCTAGGTTGGTTTACTTGGAAGAACTGGCGCAGGGAAAAGTACACTGCTGTCTGCCTTTCTGAAGCTGCTGTTGACACAGGGAGACATTGAAATTGATGGAGTATCATGGGATAAAATCTCTCTACCTAAATGGAGAAAAGCATTTGGAGTCATACCACAGGTAAGAATTGTGGATTATCAAACATTTGACCAGCTCCAAGTAGACTTTCTAGATTTAACAGTACAAATGATATAACTAAAGTAGCCATTTTATAAAGAAAAACCAACCAAGTGTACTCACCTGCCAGCAAGACGCCCAAGATCAATTCGTAAAATTCAAGGCCGCACCTTTAGGCATAATAAAACACATCTTTGGAAATTTCTGCCATGTGAATTCTACCTTTACCCCTCATTTCTTTGCCCCCTCTTTCATTTTCTCACACTTCCTTCCTAGTTGGCTCACCATATTCTATGATGGTGACCATGCATTTAAAAGGGGCTTACAATGGCAGGAGTGCATACCAATAACAAATATTATATGAATAAAATATACAGTTGTATTTAAAGCACTGAAAAAAGATGTTTGAGGGAAATAATTTGCATATTATTTAGCAATATTAATTAGTAGTCAGTTGTTAGTGTAGTGAAGAGGAAAGTCCAACACAATCAAAATTACACATGCTTTAAAAATGGAAATATTATATTATGTAGTACAAGGCTATCGGCAGGGATGTCACAAGGTGGAATAGAGAGGGCATAATGCCCCATTCCCTGTGCTGTGCAGCACATCACTCATCTTGAGCAATATTTATTTGTAGATTTTAAATTGCAAGCAAACTTGCTGCCTTCAATAATAATGAGGCAGTTGAGGTTTCCAGACCCCTATGTGGGCCTAACACCCTCTTTTCTCTTAACATGGACAACATTATTTTATAATACTTAGAAACAGGTGTTTATAGCATCCAGAAGGTACGTTTAGCTCCAGTCCTTGTAAAAATGTCTGGCAAGCCTGGCCATCATTAGTAAGTTAAGGAATTGTCAAACAAAACTGTAAAATGTAAGGATGGGCAAAATAATTTTGATCATCTTATTATTTTTCAATGAACAGCTGAAAACCCAAGGGTGATTTAATGTGAAAGCTGCTAAATGGAGTTTCTCCACTGAAGCATCGGAGAAAAGAATGGAAGGGAATGGTGTGCCTTAAGAACAAAAAGCAAAAGTAAAAGGACAAAAGAATGCATTTTGACCACATGTGTTTAACATCTATATTTCCCCTTTTGCGGATGAAGTAGAGAGTAGTGGCTTGTCCCTTTTTTCTTATGCTAATCACACCCAATCATCTTATTCTGTCTTCTGCTCATAATCATGGACCTTCTGATCTCAGTTCGGGTTTGAGTCGTTTCTCCCTATGGAACAATAACAACTCACTCAAGCTCAATGGGAACAAAACTGAGGTTAGGATTTTAGGCAAGAACCCTGCTCTCTGGGGCCCACCAAATTGGCTTGCTTCCTTAGGTGCTCTGCCTACTCCATCCTCAAAGGTCAAGAACCTGGGCTTCCTTCTCGATGACACGTTATCTATTAAGTCGCATGTGACTAAGGTGATGGCCACTTGTTTTGCAGTGCTCAAGTGGCTAAAAAAGATCCTTTGGTTCTGTGCAAAGGACTGTAATTCAGGCCCTAATCATCTCCAGATCAGATTATGGCAATGTGCTAGATTTGGGAGCCGACAAAGCCACTATCCGTTGACAGCAGCTAGTGCAGAATGCCTCTGCTATGTTTCTTTAACGGCTGCCCAAATCTGCTTCAGTTTCGAATCTTCTTAATGAGCTGCATTGGCTCACGATCTTTAATCGTATAAAATTCAAAGGACTATGTTACATGTTTAAGGGGAAGACCGGACTTGGTCCTCACTACATTCAGGATTTGGTACTTCCGTATCATCCTTCTCGTTCCCTGAGATCCTCACATCGGGCCTTGTTCACGGTGCCTAGGTTCTGTTTATCTCGCATGAAAGGGTGTGCTTTTGCTTATCTAGGCCCGAAATTATCGAATTCCCTTCCAGATTCTCTGACGAACTGCATTTCACTCCTTGCTTTTCGCAAAGGCCTGAAGACCTGGCTTTTTTACTTTTTTAATTCATGGCTATTCTGCACCCTCCTTACCCGCTTTACACCGGAAAACCCCTAGGGATAGCTGTGCTCATTATACATTTCTAATACTACTACTAATAATAATGTGCGTTATTATATTAAGTTGCTAAAATCTTATCTTTGTATTGCTCTGGTGGCCATATCTGGGTTAATTTTTTGTGTGTGAATTTTTGGTTTTCTTAATAACATTGGCACAATTTGATGAATCTGCACAATATCAAAAAACACATTCACTTTGGGTTCTTTATGGTAAGTTTTGAGTATATCCCGCAAGCAGGGAGGGGGGCAAAAATGTTTTCCATTTTAACTCAACAACAAATGAGATTACTCGAAGCTTGCCATTTAAATAGAACTTTACTCAAATAAAAACCTTCATTTAGTTTGGTGTAAATCTATTCGGTGGTTTTTCAAGAAAGTAGTGTTTAAAAAGTGTCCTGTCTGGACATGAAACTGTAAGATTTTAGACATTTTGGGATAGTTAATCTATAGATCCTCCATTGTTTGGTAAACTCATGGAGGATTCACAAATCCATTAAAAAATGAAACCCACACCAATAGAAGAGGGAGCTTTTTCTCCTGTCATGCATTGCGGATTCACAATTCGTATCTTATACAGACGACATACAGCTAATACTCTTCATCTTGGACCCTACACTAGGACCATGCTTTCTGCCTTGCATGACCGATGTCACTGCCTGAATGAAAACCAACTGCCTCAAAGTTAAAATAGACAAGACAGAAGTTGTGATGATAGACAAGACAGAAGTTTTTGTCATAGACAAGACCACTTTGCAGAACAACTTCACTGAGAGACTCCAACTGATAGGCAGCTGTTGGGAAATGGGCTGGGCTGGAGAGGCTTGGAATGCAGGGTAGGTAACGTGCTTTGTGTTCCATGTGTTCCCTGCGTGGAACTCAGAGTGGGTTCTATTCAGGGGTTCTGGTGGCAGTTTCTGCTTGGATGTCGCAGTTGGTAGAGGAATAAAGTAGAGCTCCTACCAGTATGTTGTGGGCCTTCTTTCAGCTTCCTTTCAGCAGCAAAACTTGATCCCTCCCCCAAACCCAATGCCCATGTCAAGAACCTCGCATTATTGTTGACAATCAACTGACCATGAGTCCCTAAGCAATTGCCATATCCTCCTCCTGCTTCCACACCCTGAAGATGATCCTCAAATGGCTTCCCACCAGCACACACACATCTGTCACCCAAGACCTCATCAAGATCAAACTGGACTATGGAAACACTCTCTACACCAGAATCTGCATGCAACTGACCAGATGCCTCCAAACCATAGAGAACTTGGGAGCCAGATCACACTCAACCTTACATGATACATGCACATCTCCCAACATCGCAGGGAACTTCACTGACTGCCCATGCACAAACAAGCTCTTTTCAAACTCCTCACACCCACACCTTCAGGGCCTCAAACAACATTGCCGCATCCTACCTAACCACCACATCACTTTCCCCAAACTCACCAGTCACCTCCACTCAGCCGGACCTCCGCTTACACACACCTTATGCATATGCAGAACCAGAGCCGGCAGTCGGGCATTCTCCTACATCGCTCTTAAATACTGAACCAACCTGCTGCTGCACCTCACGACATGAACCTCACGACATGGCTCTTTGAATAGGCTCCACCAAATTAGCCCTAGGCCTGACCCTGCTGCTCCTGTTTAAGTGTAGGATACACCTCCCCCCGAATGATTGAGTGCTCTACATATACACATAATATAACAAATCTGGCTGTGGATTTGTGAAACCTCTGCATTCTGATTGGCAGACTATCACAGGAATATTTCCATTGCAGCCACTATTACTCAACATGGTGCACCAAGCAACAAAGAAGAAAAAGAAAATGGACCTAAGGTGACATTTATTTATTTAGTTTTATAGTTTATAAACCGCACTGCCACCTAAAAGGCATCTTGGTGCTAGAGCATTCAACTGGGAGTCAGTCAGCAGCTCAGAAGAGGAAAGTGATACAAAAGGGGATGATGGACGGAACGTTTGAGCCAATCAAACACTCACCCCCAGTCAACTGATCTGGGTTTAATCCATCATCATTCTTTAGCTTACTCCACCACCCCAGTTCAGACATGGCCATATGCAAATCAGTCTGACCCTGTGCCTCATGGGAACAGTCCAGCCCGAACTGCCAAGCCATGTCTTCCTGGACCGGAAATCGAGCATCCTAGGACCGGTTTCTGGCATTTCAGCCGTCATCAGCCAGGCTTGCTTGAATCCAGTGGCAAAGTGAGCAGGGACCCACGCCTGGGCATACCCCGCCAACTTAGGCGACAAGCCGATACAAAAGGGGATGATGGACGGAACGCTTGAGCCAATCAAACACTCACCCCCAGTCAACTGATCTGGGTTTAATCCATCATCATTCTTAGCTCACTCCACCACCCCAGTTCAGACATGGCCATATGCAAATCAGTCTGACCCTGTGCCTCATGGGAACAGTCCAGCCCGAACTGCCAAGCCATGTCTTCCCTGGACCGGAAACAAGCATCCTAGGACCGGTTTCTGGCATTTCAGCCGTCATCAGCCAGGCTTCGCTTGAATCCAGTGGCAAAGTGAGCAAGGACCCACGCCTGGGCATACCCCGCCAACTTAGGGCGACAAAGCGATACAAAAGGGGATGATGGACGGAACGCTTGAGCCAATCAAACACTCACTCCCAGTCAACTGATCTGTGTTTAATCCATCATCATTCTTTAGCTCACTCCACCACCCCAGTTCAGACATGGCCATATGCAAATCAGTCTGACCCTGTGCCTCATGGGAACAGTCCAGCCCGAACTGCCAAGCCATGTCTTCCCTGGACCGGAAACAAGCATCCTAGGACCGGTTTCTGGCATTTCAGCCGTCATCAGCCAGGCTTGCTTGAATTCAGTGGCAAAGTGAGCAAGGGACTCACGTCTGGGCATACCCCCGCCAACTTAGGGCGACAAAGCGATACAAAAGGGGATGATGGACGGAACGTTTGAGCCAATCAAACACTCACCCCCAGTCAACTGATCTGGGTTTAATCCATCATCATTCTTTAGCTCACTCCACCACCCCAGTTCAGACATGGCCATATGCAAATCAGTCTGACCCTGTGCCTCATGGGAACAGTCCAGCCCGAACTGCCAAGCCATGTCTTCCCTGGACCGGAAACAAGCATCCTAGGACCGGTTTCTGGCATTTCAGCCGTCATCAGCCAGGCTTGCTCGGGCTGTTCCCATGAGGCACAGGGTCAGACTGATTTGCATATGGCCATGTCTGCACTGGGGTGGTGGAGTGAGCTAAAGAATGATGATGGATTAAACCCAGATCAGTTGACTGGGGTGAGTGTTTGATTGGCTCAAGCTGCTCCGTCCATCATCCCCTTTGTATCGCTTTGGTCGCCCTAAGTTGGCGGGGGTATGCCCAGACGTGGGTCCCTTGCTCACTTTGCCACTGGATTCAAGCAAGCCTGGCTGATGACGGCTGAAATGCCAGAAACCGGTCCCAGGATGCTTGTTTCCCGGTCCAGGAAGACATGGCTTGGCAGTTCGGGCTGGACTGTTCCCATGAGGCACAGGGTCAGACTGATTTGCATATGGCCATGTCTGAACTGGGGTGGTGGAGTGAGCTAAAGAATGATGATGGATTAAACCCAGATCAGTTGACTGGGGGTGAGTGTTTGATTGGCTCAAGCTTTCCGTCCATCATCCCCTTTGTATCGCTTTGGTCGCCCTAAGTTGGCGGGGGTATGCCCAGACGTGGGTCCCTTGCTCACTTTGCCACTGGATTCAAGCAAGCCTGGCTGATGACGGCTGAAATGCCAGAAACCGGTCCTAGGATGCTTGTTTCCGGTCCAGGGAAGACATGGCTTGGCAGTTCGGGCTGGACTGTTCCCATGAGGCACAGGGTCAGACTGATTTGCATATGGCCATGTCTGAACTGGGGTGGTGGAGTGAGCTAAAGAATGATGATGGATTAAACCCAGATCAGTTGACTGGGGGTGAGTGTTTGATTGGCTCAAGCTGCTCCGTCCATCATCCCCTTTTGTATCGCTTTGGTCGCCCTAAGTTGGCGGGGTATGCCCAGACGTGGGTCCCTTGCTCACTTTGCCACTGGATTCAAGCAAGCCTGGCTGATGACGGCTGAAATGCCAGAAACCGGTCCTAGGATGCTTGTTTCCGGTCCAGGGAAGACATGGCTTGGCAGTTCGGGCTGGACTGTTCCCATGAGGCACAGGGTCAGACTGATTTGCATATGGCCATGTCTGAACTGGGGTGGTGGAGTGAGCTAAAGAATGATGATGGATTAAACCCAGATCAGTTGACTGGGGGTGAGTGTTTGATTGGCTCAAGCGCTCCGTCCATCATCCCCTTTTGTATCGCTTTGGTCGCCCTAAGTTGGCGGGGGTATGCCCAGACGTGGGTCCCTTGCTCACTTTGCCACTGGATTCAAGCAAGCCTGGCTGATGACGGCTGAAATGCCAGAAACCGGTCCTAGGATGCTTGTTTCCGGTCCAGGGAAGACATGGCTTGGCAGTTCGGGCTGGACTGTTCCCATGAGGCACAGGGTCAGACTGATTTGCATATGGCCATGTCTGAACTGGGGTGGTGGAGTGAGCTAAAGAATGATGATGGATTAAACCCAGATCAGTTGACTGGGGGTGAGTGTTTGATTGGCTCAAGCGTTCCGTCCATCATCCCCTTTTGTATCGCTTTGGTCGCCCTAAGTTGGCGGGGGTATGCCCAGACGTGGGTCCCTTGCTCACTTTGCCACTGGATTCAAGCAAGCCTGGCTGATGACGGCTGAAATGCCAGAAACCGGTCCTAGGATGCTTGTTTCCGGTCCAGGGAAGACATGGTTTGGCAGTTCGGGCTGGACTGTTCCCATGAGGCACAGGGTCAGACTGATTTGCATATGGCCATGTCTGAACTGGGGTGGTGGAGTGAGCTAAAGAATGATGATGGATTAAACCCAGATCAGTTGACTGGGGGTGAGTGTTTGATTGGCTCAAGCGTTCCGTCCATCATCCCCTTTTGTATCGCTTTGGTCGCCCTAAGTTGGCGGGGTATGCCCAGACGTGGGTCCCTTGCTCACTTTGCCACTGGATTCAAGCAAGCCTGGCTGATGACGGCTGAAATGCCAGAAACCGGTCCTAGGATGCTTGTTTCCGGTCCAGGGAAGACATGGCTTGGCAGTTCGGGCTGGACTGTTCCCATGAGGCACAGGGTCAGACTGATTTGCATATGGCCATGTCTGAACTGGGGTGGTGGAGTGAGCTAAAGAATGATGATGGATTAAACCCAGATCAGTTGACTGGGGGTGAGTGTTTGATTGGCTCAAGCGTTCCGTCCATCATCTCCTTTTGTATCGCTTTGGTCGCCCTAAGTTGGCGGGGGTATGCCCAGACGTGGGTCCCTTGCTCACTTTGCCACTGGATTCAAGCAAGCCTGGCTGATGATGGCTGAAATGCCAGAAACCGGTCCTAGAATGCTTGTTTCCGGTCCAGGGAAGACATGGCTTGGCAGTTCGGGCTGGACTGTTCCCATGAGGCACAGGGTCAGACTGATTTGCATATGGCCATGTCTGAACTGGGGTGGTGGAGTGAGCTAAAGAATGATGATGGATTAAACCCAGATCAGTTGACTGGGGGTGAGTGTTTGATTGGCTCAAGCGTTCCGTCCATCATCCCCTTTTGTATCGCTTTGGTCGCCCTAAGTTGGCGGGGGTATGCCCAGACGTGGGTCCCTTGCTCACTTTGCCACTGGATTCAAGCAAGCCTGGCTGATGACGGCTGAAATGCCAGAAACCGGTCCTAGGATGCTTGTTTCCGGGTCCAGGGAAGACATGGCTTGGCAGTTCGGGCTGGACTGTTCCCATGAGGCACAGGGTCAGACTGATTTGCATATGGCCATGTCTGAACTGGGGTGGTGGAGTGAGCTAAAGAATGATGATGGATTAAACCCAGATCAGTTGACTGGGGGTGAGTGTTTGATTGGCTCAAGCGTTCCGTCCATCATCCCCTTTTGTATCGAAGAGGAAAGTGGCAGTGGGAGTTAGTGGGAGAAACGCCTGGTTTTCCAAGACTTCCTGAACTATAGGAGATCAGTTGAAAGCCTAAGAGAGGCTGGGAGCCAGTTCCAAAGCTGGGCGGCCATCACTGAGAATGCACATCCTCCCTATCTAGTCTTCTTGAAATTTGAAATACAAACACGATTAGCTGATGAGGAGTGGAGGTATCTCCCCGGAGCATATTTCTGAAAGGCATACTGAAAGTGGACTTGACCACGGCCCTGAAGAGCATTAAAGACAGTACAAACAGCCTTAAAGGTGATTCTTTGCCCAATGTGGAGCTAATGAAGCTCCTTCAATGCATCTGATGTGGAGGATCTTCAAGGCCTATCCAAATTACGGACCAAGTCCGAGGGGGATGGTTCTTCCTGAGTAGGTAAAGGCCAAAAGTTGGCTGGGAGACTTACAGGAATTTTATCAGCAGAGCAACACAGAAGCTCTGTCTTGTCTCCGTTAAGTTCCAATGAATTGGCATTTAGCCATATAGCGATGTCCTTCATGCAGTTGTGGAAAGTCTTGGTCTCTATCTGATGGTCACTATCCAGTGCCAGAATCAGCTGGGTGACATGGCAAGACTTTGCTTTAAAAAGTCATGGATCAGATTACACCGATTTACCTAGAGGCAGTTTTTTTTATTTCAGTTTGAGGGATTCTTGCATCATGGTTCCCTGACAAGGTTCTGCAAGCTGACTTCATGTCTGCCATTCCCACACTTTCTAATGCTGGCAAGTGAAGTGAAGGATTGCAAACTTTGCTACAGCGATTTGTCTTCTTATGATTGCTTCTGACATTTGCTGTTGCTGCTATTTGCTAAAAAAAGATATAATTGTTCTGGCCGAGGATTCATTTAACCTAAATACTATACAATTAGAAAGATGAGATACAAACCAACCATCCTGAAATTAGCATGCCTTATTATTCTTTCGAAATCTTTGTGCGACTGTATTTTATTAATGACGGAGCGGTGCTTGAAATGCAATGCATATTTTGTGGATGGCCACAAATTACTAGACTTTAGACAGTTACAGACTTTTTAAAATATGTTTGCTACAATTATTTGAATCCTCAATTTACACTTCAATGGACTAGGCATACATCAGTGAAAAGTGGGATGATCTGCAGTAATCCATTCAGCACTCATAAGGGGTGAATGTGGAAATATTCCTTGATATTTGAAGGGTTATTACCTACTTCATCGCCCCACATTGTTTTCAGACATGACAAGAGACACCACTTAAATAAACACTTATTTGGTAACTCTAAGTCATTTTTATCTCTCACTTTACCAATTTAGACTCTTAGCACCTTCACTTTAAACTTATCACGGTTATCAATATCTAAAAGATGTCTGGCAAAAAGCCCCCTCGAGGGTCCAGTTTGGCATTGCAGTGCCGGCCCAACGAGGAGCTGCCCGATGATGAAGCATCCCACCCAATTGTGTGGGTGAGGACTCGTGCTTCTGAATTATCAGATTCCTCTGACCTGCCTTTACAATAGTGTAACATTCCCGTTCTGTAATATCATAGGAACTGCATACTCTTAATTTAATTGATGTGTGTAGACATGTCTTTATTGGAGAGTATAAGAACGAACCAGCAATAAAAGCATTCTATTTTAAAAATGTTAAACTCAATATATGATTAAGTTCTGCATGAGTAAAGTTAGTGTTGGTGGGGCTATGGAAATGCAAATAGATGCATGAATGCCATGTGTACATTCTGTATTTTAAGATGGAACTGGTGTTGAATCACCAAAAGTTGCAACTTACAAGTAGGTAAAATTATGATCTAGGTAAGTTATGACATTTTGCCTATATATTAACGAACGTGAACTATTTTTTTTGCTTGTAAGTGCTCTAATTTTGGTTATTTCGGTGTAAAGTGAGATTTTTACAATACATTTTGAATAAACAAATGCTTTATATCCTTTTTGTCATTTTATCCTAACAGAAAGTCTTTATATTTTCTGGGAGTATCCGAAAGAACCTAGATCCTTATGGAAATTGGAGTGATGAAGAAATATGGAAAGTTACAGAGGAGGTAATGTTTTGCACCAATATTGTTAAAAGAATTATCTACACCAATACAATGCAAACTCACACAGTTATATCTGTTTTCAAGAGCATGTATCCTTCCAAAAAAGCATGCACAATGAAATATTATCTAAATATAGACTTTTTAAAACTGTAATTCCACTTTCTGAAAGTGTGGTCATCTTGAAACGCTCTTTTCATATTTTAAATCAAGATGTTGAAAAGTTGAGTTGTGTATCAACATCACACTAGTTACTCATGGTCCTCTATTATAGCTAGAAAAGCCTGAAACAAATCTACCTGCTGAAGATACTATGGTGTAATTTCTATTGAACAAGTTTATTGTAGATAATTCCTTTTAGGTTTAGGTCATCGTATTATATGAAACACTGGATTTACATGATTATGGGGTTTTCTTCCTTTACAGAATATATATTAACATAATTACTACACTAGATAGCAGACACAAGGGGTTAGAGCGTGAAATGGGGCAGTATGTTTCTATGTATTGGTGGGTGTAATACTACCCTCAGCTGTGACTGTTAGGAGCCTCAGACGGTAAACAGTGCCTGATGGATTTGTATAGGCTTCTATTGGGAATGAATAATGATTTGCCATTACTTACTTAGCATTGACAGGAAAAAGATTGTTTCACATTTAGATCATCTTATTCCTGCAAATATATGTGGGTGGTGATAGTAGTGCCAATCCCAAGTTGCTCTTAGATAAACTGCACTGTTTAAGGGAAGGATCCCAGGGTTCTCCATCCACCTTGGGAGAATAAAGATGCTTCTTGCCATGGAGAAGCCACACATGGCCCAGTTCTGGTTGGGTTGGCATCTCCATATGGGATTAGGGGAACTTTGTATATTTCCTCATTGCAGGGCCTACCACGTACTGGGAGAATCATCCTAATGTGTACAAATTACTTTCTCAGGTTAGTTTGTCCTACATATTTATTAATTAACTCAGTTGTGGATCATCTGCAAACAAGGCAACGTTGATCCATACTATATCCTCTCATGAATGTCTGAAAATATTTTATACCTAATTGTGCTACCTGATCTGTACTATATGCTTCACACCACTTGAGTTCCATATTTATTCACTGTCCTATGTAGCCTACCATTACAATCTCAAATTAAAGTTATTAAAAAACAATAGTCATATGTCACTCTTAAGTGCCTTTTCATATTCCAAGTGTGTAGATAAACAATAACATTTTAAAAATATTTCAGCCACAACAAAACATTTGAACAATCTTAGCTCAAAGAAGACTGAGGAGCACCTGTGAACTCTGCCATTGCAGTAGTTTAGCATCCACATTTTGAGCCGCACTATCACCACCCCCTTTTTTCTTCCTATGTTGTATGTAAATTTGTAGGAATGATCTTTGAATGTCAGAATGCACTAACCTGAATTCTGGATCCAGTAAGAGTGATGTATTGTTCTACACTTTTCCAAATCCAAGGACAGCCATGCATAATAGGAATATGACGGTTAGCAGTAGACCTAGGAAAAGGGGAATGGAATAAAGAAAAAGCTGTGCAACTAGATATTACCACTCTTACTCATTACTCTGCTGGCCGCTGATGTTTACTTGAGTCATAGTGAACATATAAAACAGGATTTATATCTATAATATCTTGTTTCTGTGTTCGCCCATCAAACACTTGTTACATCATTTGATATTCCACCAGAATATATCTACACATCAGTCTCTCTGGGATAACATTCCTGAAACTGATACATAAATGACATCTTTGTAATTTACATTGCTTGGGTCATTCTCTTCTCTGGTAAAGACAACTTTCTCACTGCTAAAATGTATTGGCTAACTCTGCTCTATGGCTCCCTCTGCTGACCAATATTTTAAGTTGCATAGCTACCCAGGGCCCTCCTAAATCATGGGGATCCGTGATACTAGTCCCCATTTTTAAAAAAGGGGATAGGTCGGACCCAAAATGTTATCGGCCCATCTCATTAATCGACTGTACCTGTAAACTGATGGACAGGGTCATATTAGAAAGGTTGTAGGCCTGCACCTGGTCATAAGCAAGTACACAATAGCCAAGCCCGGATCTCTCTACCTCGGGTTTATGGACCTTACGTTGGCTTTTGACTGGGTGCAGAGAGAGAGATTATGGGAAAAGATGTTGAACCTGGGCATTGAACCACCCATAGTCCATTTTTTAGCCAAAATGCATCAAGATGTGACTGGGAGGGTCAGATATGGAGTGGGTGGGGAGCTTTCCGCTCCCATAAAAATGAATCGTGGGGTCCGTCAAGGCTGTGTCCTTGCCCCCTTTTTATTCTGTTTATACATTAATGATCTAGAAAGTTATATTAATCATGGGAATGTGGATGCCCCCAAGATAGGTACCAGAAATCTCCCGGCATTACTTTATGCAGATGATTGTGTTTTAATGTCCAGAACTAGTGTGGGTTTGCAGAAGCTTGTGACCAGGTTTAATGATTTTATGAACGAACTGGGTCTAAAGACCAATATAGCAAAATCTTACACCATGGTGGTGGGCAAATCCCCCACCATTTTAAAATCATGTTTTATCAAAAATGAAAAGCTGATATGTCCCTACTTTTTCTTACTTGGGAATCCCGTTCGATCAGAAAAGCACCTGGCACCACCTAGTCGAAACAAGGATCAGTAGTTTTAATCAAAACCTGGAGGAGGTATTCAGATTTACGAAAAAGCTAGGCTCAAGACCGATTAACACAATAATTAACATCTATAAGGCTCGCTCGTGTTCTGTCATTTTGTATGGGGCTGGAGTATGGGGTTCTTGTAACCCGGTGGGTCTACAAAGAGCTGAGAACGCCTTTATGAGACGTTTTCTGACAGTTCCTAATAGTCTTCCCGCTACCGTCTGTCACAGCGAACTCGGTTTGATCCCCTTGTCCTTCCACAAACAAATCGCACCAACTTTATTGTGGCATTCCATTTGGGCGAAGGAAGAGCCAGCCCTTAATCGCGTAATTATCTTAGACTGTTTTAAACTGGATCATATGTCGAAGATACCTTGGCTCAGTTATATAAAAAAACAACTAGAGTCACTGGGGCTGGCGGTTTGTTTTTATAATCCAGCTAATATTGCCAAGATCCCAAAAGTAAAATTGAAAAAGGATCTCCTAACCGGTCTAAAATCAACTAGAGAAAACTTAGAGACGGCAAAAAAGAGAGTCTTAGAACACTCGCTTTTAGTACGCTCTCCAGGTGTTGTGCCTTACCTTTCCTTTTATTTTAGTCATACCAAATTGTTTTATCTCATTCGATTTAGGTTTTGTATTTCGCACCTCCTGGTCTCTTATCCCCGCAAAGCTTATTGTGACGCTAAACTGGAACTGTGCCCTTGCAATTCCAAGTCCACGCAGAGCACGCTCCATTTCCTTTTCTTTTGTCAACTTTACATTAAGCCAAGGCGTGATTTTATCATTCCTCTCCTAAAGTTTTTAAACATTAGGAAGTGTCGGCCAGCTTTATATCATCTCCAGCTTTTAAATGATGAATTCACTTGTTTAATGATTTATAGATACATCTCTGCAGCTGTTCGTTTGCGTGATATTGTTAGGAAATGATTTTATTTGTTTTAACGAGTTATCTCTGGATCTTATTGTATATGGGACAGGGGTTTTGTTATGAATTTATTATATTCTGTCCCCAGTTCATGCTGCTATTTTGTAGAAATGTTAATTTATTGATTACTTCTACTACATCCTGATTATGAATTACCACCGTTGCGAAACATATCATCTACTGTCTGCATTACATTTTTTTAACTTATGTTTTAAATGTTTTTATGATGTATTCTTTTATGGCTGTAAGTCAGCCGAATAAAGATATTTTGACTGACTGACTGGCATCGAAGATAGTTTATTAAACTAAAATGTAAACAAACATTCATCAGGATTTTATAGTTGGCACCAATCCCAATGAATCACTTGTGTAAACACATTTGACTTCCTTAACCACCAACATATGCATCCTACAATTTAAACAGCCCTAAAAGATGATGAAGATCTTTTCCTTTCCCTCACATAACATAAGCATTGAAATGTGTTACAGAAATGTTTATATTCCTTAACAAATATTTCTGAAGCACCATATTAAACTCCTCACGTTTGGTTCCAAAACACAACTTAATTCCTTACAATACAACTCTGTATTACCCTTTGACTTCCAATCATGCTTCAAAGGGAAAAAAACAATCTCCAGGTTTTTTGCAAGCGGTGGTAAAAAAAAAGGTCCTAGCTGTAGCAGGAAAGTAACTCAATGGTCTTGCAAGGACTTTCTGGACAGCTATTATATTTAATTATCAATATCTTCAATGTGGCAACCGTCATTATCAAACATTTTGAGTTGTGTAGCCGCGTGGAAAATATTGTTCCTGATGTTTGCATTGGTTGCTATGTCTAATGCATCCTCCACAAATGCAAAGCCTTTTGCCAAATGGCACGAACATGCACTCCTATCTTCCTCAGAATAAGCACAGCACTTGTGAGTTCAAACTATAAACACCTAAGACTCTGCCACAGATCACGACACTAACACTGTGTCGTATAAGTACAGAACAAAAATTTTAATTTTTACTTTATGAGACACACCTTAAAGAGAAATTTGATTATAGAAATAACAGATGGCAATCATTAAAATTAATAAGAAAAATAGAATAAAGTAAAGCAGGACATTTAAATCCATGAGTTTTTGAAATTAGAGAGGTTTTTCCATTTCTTAACACTTATTTATTACATTGTGTTATGCATACTGCATTAACACACTTTGGTTAAACAGGAAAATAAATTTAGAGTTTAACACTTCCACTCATTAGGAAAAAGCTATCCCTAAAGCTGTCTGGTAATGTGATTTGAAATTAATGCATTTGAATGTTAGCAGGTTCACTTCTCACTACAGTTTGTGTTGTTGTCTACATTGCAATTATGTCAGCTATTCTTTACTTTTTCATTCTAATCACCCTCAGTCCTATTTTTGGATTCTACCCAAACAAGCCCTCTAGGTAATATGCACAGATTCATATTCAAAATGTCCCTCAGGTCAGCTAGTGGTGAGCAAAATCAAAATTCTCGATCTTGATATTTGAAGACACTATCTTCCTTTATTATACATTCACAGTCACACTTGCACACTCTACAAAAGTGAAAAGTGGATACAAATCTAGATCCACACCAAATGTTCCTGTGGAAAGCATATGGGATGCTATTTTTAAACTAAGAAAAAACATGAGTTACATGTTGTGTATGCTAATATTAAAAAAAAAAAAAAGAGTTGACCGATTTAAACCATGTGGCTGTAATTGGTCAAAGGTAAATGTATGATTGTACCATGATTAGTTTGATTTTTCTGCTTAGATGAAAAAAGCACTAAAGATATTTCAAAATGGAGTTTTAACCTGAGGGTTTTCACCATACTAGAAAGAGGTTGGCATTTAGCCTGTGTCAAAAATCAACCTTGGTTCAAAAGCACAAAGGAGACAGTCAGTCAAAAAATATGTTTATTTAGATCTTAGTCCTTAAAACAGCCCTTAGTTACAAATACAATATTAATACATTATCCTTAAAAACTAATCAATTACAGTTTTTTTTAAAGAATTTCACAGCTAATAAGTATCTTTCTATTGCATGTTTCACATCATCACATAAAGGTTGAAAACTGATTAATTAAAATCCTTTCAAAAATCCTTCATGGCAAATACATTTCTTCCTATTGCACAAGTCACATACCTCAGGTCCATTAAAACTTCAGTGGCTTGCTTATGATATAATATTCCATATTTTCTAAGAATTGACCTTAAAAGTGCTTTTCATGCCAACAATAACCACAAACAGTCTAATAAAATATGTAAAGAATCACAGCTTGCATTCAAACCACATATACATTTTCTCTTGTATCTGAAAGTTCAGTATTTGCAGAATAACACAAAAGAAATGGATTCATCCCAATTCTAAACTTTAGCACACCTAGTCTTAATGCTGAATTTGGTAAGGCATCAATATATGGAATCGCCTCATTATTTTACAAGGGGCATCTCAAAACATTGTGGATACATTAATACTAAGGTACCTCAGATTTTTTCTATGGCACATTTTTTTGTTGGTAAGCAAACCTCAACTTTAGAGATCCTTACCAGTATATTTGAGTTTCCTGTATTTATTGATAGTCTCCTACATATATCACTGAATATCCTTCTGACTTCTTGTACCCACCGTACACAGGAGACAGGATTAGGCTTGTGGATACTTTGGACATTCAACATGCATGCAGCCTGCGTGATTATTAAAATAGGATTCAATTGAGATTTTATCTGCTTTGATGCCACTGTGGCATGGTATGTCTACATCCTGCCTGTTCTGTGCACAGCATTGTGCTCATTGTTTTTTTTTTATTTTTTTAAACTCTTTTTATTAACATTGCTCAATAGACCATACACTACAGGAATTGCTTGCAGTGGTATACAGTAAGGTGGATACACTACATCAATGCTAGGAATCATCCCGAGGGAACATGAGACAAGGAGAGCCTAGGAATCGTTTCTCCCGGTGAACCTGCACACCATAACAAATATATGTAGCTAGTAGCACTACCCGGGTCACACAACACAGTGCCCCTCCATACCCTTACGGCTGCATTGTGCTCATTGTTGAAGCAAATGCTTTGTGAATGTTCCACATTTTAAGATAGAAAAATGTGGTTGGTGTTTAAGGAAAACACATTGGTCTTAGTGCACTTCACCTAAAGCTAAAGATATCCATCATTTATGCATCGATTACATTTTGCCACAGCAATAAGGATGGAAGTATGCAATAACCTGGTGTTTTGTTTATTTTTTACATTTTTGAATCAAAGCAACATATTTTGTACAAAGAATAAAGGAACTAAGGTATGTGACTCCTTCTTCAAGGCAATCAGATTTAGGGAAAGTCTTTCCTGCAAAGAACCTTTTTCATATGAGTCACAAATACGGCCTCGGCGTTACAGTATTTGGGCAACTGAACTCTCCAACAGGATGGTGTCTTCTTTCCTGAATTATATTTACAATTCATGCCTCTCTGGCCACATGCAAAGCCGAACTTATCTTTAATCCCCTTACTTCTTATGGTTCCGTGCCAGCAACAGGCATAGCAGTAAACAAGAAACTGAAGTTCAACTCCCATTTAGTGGAACTCTGTTCTAATATGGTCAGCAAACACAACCTTCATTCTAGAATGGCCATCAAGCACATAGCCATTCAGTTAAGGCCACTGAATATGAACACCATTTCAGCATATTCATTTTTGGGACAAAACTCTTTCTGTCATGTGGAAATTGTTCTGAGATTATTAACTTCCTGTTAGTTGGTTCCTGTTCAGAGACCAGCCCCTTCCATTCAAGTTTTTCCTATTTTCCAGTGTACAAGAGTTTCCGGTCAGTGTACCATTGCGTTGTAAATCCTTTGGCTTACTACTGCTATTGGATTCTTCGCTCCTGCTCTGCTCTAGTCCTGCCAGCTCCAGCCCTACTCCAGTACTACTTGTTCCAGGCCTGCAAATTCCAGCTCTTTCCCAGACCTGTCTGATCTGGCTCTACTCCAGTCTTGATGTTACCCAGATCTAAAGAGTCAGCCTTGCAAGAAGTGTCCTACAATTGGGTACCCAGGAATGCTATTATGTCTTTGGGATTTTTCCTTCTGGTGCTTCTTGCCACTGCTTTTCAGAGGGCACCCTCTTCGTAACCTGTTGCACTCAGGGCAGGCAGTGTGACTTCTGAAAGGGGCCACCTTTTTTCTAAAAGCTTTTAAGAATGAGGTGAATGAACCATAGTCACATCTACAAAGTTGCATTCACTCCAATGGTAGCTTTTCTCCATCCAGTAGACTATTTTACATCTATACTCAGCATCAGCGTAGGAGACAAGGATGGCCATGAGGAAGGGCCATGTAGACATTGAAGAGAGTGGGGCTCAGGGAGGAGCCCTGGGGCACTCCGCAGCTGATCCCTGTAGGTTCTGAGAGGAACGGTTGTAGTCTGACTCCCTGTCTTTGGCCGGTGAGGAAGGAGTGGATCCAGTCCAGTGCCTTGTCACAGATGCCGGCATCACAGAGTCTCGGTGGGAGACGGTGTCAAAGGTGGCCAAGAGGTCCAGTAGGATGATGGCTGCGGTTTCGCCCCGGTCGAGGAGGGAGCGGATGTCATCGGTGGCAGTGAGGAGTGCGGTCTTGGTGCTGTGGTTGCTTTGGAAGCCGATTGGGAGTTGTCCAGGACGTGGTTCTCTTCGATGAACTTGGAGAGTTGGGTGTTGATGGCCTTTTCGATTACCTTGGCTAGGAAGGGAGGCGGGAGATAGGTCTAAGTTCTTGAGGTCTGTCGGGTGGGCGGATGGCTTCTTCAGCAGGGGGTTGATCTCAGCATGTTTCCAGTCATTGGGGAAGGTGACGGTTTTGATGGAGCTGTTGATGGTGCGGCGAAGCTCGCGGCAATGGAGGCAGCTGCTCTATGGAAAATGTGGTACGGGCAAGGATCAGATGGGGCTCCTGAGTGGATGCTCTTCATGGTCTTTAGTGTGTCATCTGTGATGAGCGGAGATCTGTTGGGGTGCCGCGTGGTTGCGTGCTGTGGTGGCGGCTGTTGTGGCAGGGTCTTGGGTGTCGAAGCTGTCATAGATCTGCCTGATCTCGCGGTAGAAGAAGGTGCCGGATTTGTTGCAGAGGTCTTGGGAGGGTGGGACGTCTGTGGTCTCGCTGTTGGGCCTCGCGTACTCCTTGACGATGGCAAAGAGTTCTTTGCTGTTGTGTGCATTGGCGTTGGTTCTGTCTTGGAGGGCCATTTTCTTTGTGGTTTTGAGTAGTTCCTTTTAATGCTAGGGACTACTAAAGCAATGTATGTTTATTTTTAAGCCCCAAAAATATTTTAGCTTTTAGCCAATGTTCATTTTTTATATTGGTGACGGCTCAGCAGTTTCCCCAACCAATAATGTCAACAAAATCCAGTGCAAACAAAAATATTGACAAAAGTCAAATTCTTGGCAGCTAATGCCAGACCTATTGGCTTTACGAAAGCGAGAACATTCCACTTGTGCATCACTGCTATCAAGTGAGTACTTCAATACAATGAGCCTTCAGAATTTTAAACTTGGACTTTTCCTTTCGAGAGTCCACTCTGCTGATTCATCATCAAATAAACAGCATGATCAGCATTTCCGTGTTCAGTTTTTCAATGTTTTTACCATAGCTTCAAAAGGGAACATGCCAGCTAACTGGGTAACCTAAACAGAAATGAAAATGGTGTTTTGTCCTCCCATAGAATAACGAATCCGGAAATCTAATCGGATTAGCAGTGCAGGTTGGTCAGGTAGAATAGCTAACACGGGCACAGCGCCAGGAGACGGGAGGTCAATGATGTGTCATGGAACCAATGAGTGGAGTGCACGTAATTACACCATCACTTATTCTGTCAGCGGTACTAGTTGTTTCAGTGCCAACTCTTATCTTGCTTAGTACTGGAAATGACCAACACAGGTTTCCTTCTCTATTTTGATGGGAAATTGGAACAAATAATCAGAAGAGATTCGTTTCCAGCCTTTGTACAAATGGATTGCGGTTTGGATTTCGTCTAGCTTCCCTTTCCCTCTTTGTGACGTGCATTCTCACTTTCTCTCTGAATCACAAAGTGTTATCGTATCACATCCAAATCTCTTTTTTTTCTGGGCTCAAAAAGTGAAATGACCACAATTTATCCTCATATCTGTACCTGCCAAGTTACATATTTATCACGTTTCGTCACTTTGTATCCACCAGTACAATGTGCTCCTTGTATTAATGAGAGTCGAATCAGTGGACATATTTACACAGCACATCCTGTAAGTGAAATAGATTTTTCGGCGACTGATACCCACCTCCCAGTTCACAACTATCACATCACTTCACATCACTTCACTTCTTTCCTGTGTATTCAGCCCTCTCCGTTCTGAGTCAGTCACCCGAATATTCACGCTGGGATTCATGCAGCACATATCATGCATAGATGTCCTCTTCTTGCTTCAAGCTTCTCCCAATTTACAACTAAGTCAAGAGACACATATGCATGTATTTATTTAGGTGCTGTAAAGCAAGTAAAGTCGTGGCATTATATATATACTAATACCGTACAATAGAAATAAATCACGTCCATAGAGTATGGCATTATTTTGGGGAGTGAATAAGAGGGATGGCTCAAAGACAATCCCGTATTTATTATTTTCTGAGTAGTGGCGGGGTTGGACCAAGGGAGGGCGGACAACAAAATGGTAAATAGGTAGTGTAGTGTCCTCGTAGAAGAAGAATTTCCATTTTGCCACAGTTTAATCAGAGAAAATGCCCATGTTTGACCAGTGTTGTATGTAGTCTAGGCAGGCAGTAATGTTGGCATCGTTTTTAGAGTTGTTATCCAGGTGAACGTAGATTTGTGTGAGTGAACAATAAGTGAAGTCTGGGAGTTCAGTCACTTGTGAGGGTGGCCAGATTTACACTTATAATGTTTGAGCATTGTGGTCCTTAGAGAGGCACGGCTAATTCGTATTTCTCAATTGCGTAGGGTTTGAGCAGTTATTATGCCAGGATGCAAATGTAGAAAGACAAGGCAGTCTTCTTTTTTTGTTCTTTTTGCTCATATTTGTTTCTAGTATGACAATTCCATAGCTCATAGTATGACACTGTCTGCCTGAGGAAGTTATTTTCGTGGCCTGGTAAGACAAGGTATTGTTCATCATTGCCATGTAGGTTTTGCAGCTGCTGGTCTTGAAGATGATATTAGCCTGAATGTATTTCCTTCAGTGTTGGGGTGATGTTGAATTTCTTCAAACCCACGATGAGACATGCCACGGTATAATTTAACAATAATAGGCCAATACTTGAGGGCCTGTGGAATTTTACAATGGTGGGGAAACTAATTAATATTTTGTGTATGTGTGAGATATTTCTGTAGTGCAAGCAAATCCAAAAAACAGGGGTGCACTGTACAGGTTCAAAGACAAAGGTACAGTTAACAAGGGACTCGCGGGGAGCAGGGTTTAAGGGTGAAAGTAGACTGTTACTTCTTCTTCAGCTCTTTTCTAAATTGCAGAAAGGATGGGGCAGTTCGGAAGGACACAGTGATATTTTTCCAAACCATAAGTGCATAAATGGAGAAGGCCTGTTGCATTGGCTTTTTTCTTTTTTGCCCGTATTTGTCTCCAGTCTGATACTGTCATGGCTGTGGATTTTCTGAGAGCCAACAGAAGTGGTGAGCTTGTCTGCAAAATAAGTAGGGCGCCAACTATATGGCTGACCAGATATTCAAGGCATCACCCATTGAAATCGAAAATTTTATCAGGATGGTATTGTTGTATGGCAAGGATCAAAAGACTTGTTTTCAAATACAATGTTGGAAAAATGACCCACAAGCGTATTATGTGCTTTGTTACTAGATGCTAGTTTGGTATTTTCCTCTGCAAGATGGTTTCAAGGTAGAAAATGCATCAATTACTTACCGGTAATTGCATTACTCTGAGTCCTACTCCCTCGCTTCCATTACTTACTTATTGAGGCATCCCTGCCTCACCAGACACCCATACCACGTGGCTCCAACACGTGGAGTATATATAGCCCCCACCCCCCTCCAACCACCTGTAATACCACATAGACCAAAACCATACCAAAAAGGTTGGCCTGGACTACCAGGGAGGGAGGGACGTAAGTAATGGAAGCGAGGGAGTAGGACTCAGAGTAATGCAATTACCGGTAAGTAATTGATGCATTACCTCATCGTCCCTCCCTTGCTTCCTTTCCTTACTTATTGAGATGTACAAAGCCAAACAGGACAACCAAAGCAGGTATGCACAAAAACTGGTTTATTAACAAACACAGACAACAAGGAAGCACCACTATTCAGGAACCATAGTGAAAAGAACCTTGGACCCAAAAACCTCAGCACAGTCAACCTCCTGGCCAATCCTGTAATGAGAGGCAAAGGTCAACGGTGAAGCCCAGGTGGCAGCACGGCAAATCTCAGAAATGGATGCCCCCTGGATCTCTGCACAAGACGCCGCCATGGACCGAGTGGAACGACCCTGAACCCCCAAGGGAGAAAGGTGCCCCGCAGGCTCGTAAGCCAGAGAAATCAGAGACCGAATCCAACGACTCAAAGAAGGAGTGGAAGGACGCAAACCCAGATTCACAGCCCCAAAATTCACAAAAAGGGAATCAGAAAGACGAAAAGGAGTGACCCGCTCCAAACAGATCAGGAGAGCCCTCCTGACATCCAACGAGTGCAGCCACACCTCCGATTCTGAGGAAGGGGAATCAAAAAAGGAAGGAAGGATTAATTCCTGATCACGATGGAACTGAGAATCCACCTTAGGACGAAAGGAAAGAACTGGCCTCAAAATGATCCTGTCCTCAAAGACCCCACAAAAAGGATGTTTGGAAGACAGAGCACCCAGTTCACTCAGGCGGCGAGCAGAGGAAATAGCCACCAAAAAGAAGGTCTTAAAGGACAAGAGACTCAGCTCCACAGAGACCAGAGGCTCAAAGGGAGGCGGCATCAAGGCCTCCAAAACCAGAGACCGATCCCAGGAAGGAAAGCCCTGCCGAGGGGCAGGGAGAACATTACGCAACCCCTTGAAAAGGCACCCAATCAACCCATCAGGATCCAAGAGATTATCCCAAGAGCTCCGGAAAGCCTTAATCGCAGCCCACTGTGGACGAAGGGAGGAAACCTTCAAACCCAACGCAGCCCCCTCCTGGAGAAACAACATCACGTCAAACAAAGAAGAGGAAGCAGGGTCCAAACCCTTCCCACGACACCATCTACCGAAAGAACGCCAGTGCCTCAGGTAAGATTTGATGGTAGAAGAGCGCATAGACGCCTGCAGAGTAGAAGTCAAACCAGCCGGGACCCCCTTACGCAGTAGACCTAAGCATTCAACCTCAAGGCCACCAAACGCATCCTGGACAGAACATCCTGCTGCAGCACCTGGAACAACAAAGGGAACGGAGTCAGAGGCAGCAACCACTCCACCTCTGACCGCATCTCTCCACCAAGAGAGGAAACTAAGAGGCACGAGGCCAAGCCGGAGCCACTAGAATCACAGGAGCCAGCAAGAACCGGACCCGCAGAAGGAACCGGAGAAGAAGGGGAAAGGGAGGAAAGGCATACAGAAGCCCGCGAGGCCATGGGCAGGAGAGAGCGTCCACCGCCCAGGCCGAACCCTCCCGACTGCGGGAGCAAAACCTGTCCACCTTGGCATTGCCCACACTGGCAAAGAGGTCCACCACCGGAACACCCCAGCGCCCAGTTACAGTCACAAACAACTCCTGACGGAGGCAGAAATCCACTGAGGATGGGATGGCCCTGCTGAGAGCATCCGCCAGGGAATTGGACACCCCCTGAATATGAATCGCTGATAGAGCCACTAGATGGGATTCCACCCAACGGAACAACTGCACTGCCATCAGAGCCAGAGACAAGGACCTGGTCCCCCCCTGCCTGTTCACATAAGACATGGCTGTGACGTTGCCTGTCCTGATAAGAACGACCGAACCCCGCAGAAACCGGGAGAAGGCCCTCAGAGCCAACCGGACAGCTTCCAACTCCCTCCAATTCAAAGACCTCCTGCTCTGCGAGGGGGACCAGAAGCCCCAGGTCCGATGATCCCCCAACCAGGCCCCCACCCCGAGAGGCTGGCATCCGTGGTGACCACCAAAGATGACGGAGGAGAGAGAGAGAGACCCCCGCAGTAGGTGATCCCGAACCAGCCACCAACCCTGATCCTCCCTGATCAGAGGGGAAACCGGAATTGGAAAAGAGAGGGGGAGACAATGGGGAGACCAATGTGCCAGAATGTGAGCCATCAGAGTGTGCAAATAAAACCGGGCCCATTGAACCAGAAAAACTGTGGCAGCCAGATCCCCTTGCACCTGGAGCCAATGAGCCGCCACCTGGACCGGGCCTGACAGAAGAGACAGAATGTGAGAGTGGATTTTGGACACCCAAACCTCGGGCAGAGTGACCAACCCCAAATCTGTACGAAATCGAGCCCCAATAAAGAGACGATCTTGGGAAGGAACAAGGAAGGATTTTCCCACATTGATAAGAAAGCTGTGCCCCCTCAAAACGTCCAGAACCACCCTCGTGTGACGGAGAGCCAACTGGAACGAGGGAGCGTGAACCAACCAATCGTCCAAGTAGGGATGGAGAAAAATCCCCTGACTGTGAATCAAGGCCACCAACGGAGCCAGAAGCTTGGTGAAGACTCGAGGGGCAGACTTCAGCCCGGATGGCAACACTGCAAACTGGAAGTGGAAGTCGCCTATCGCAAAACGCAGGAACCTCTGATGCTCCCGAGCCAGGCAAACATGCAGATAAGCATCTTGCAGATCTATAGAAGTCAGGAAGACCCGGACCCCCACCAAAGGAATGATGGACTGAAAAGTCACCATCTTGAAGTGAACGGTCCGAACCCAACCATTCACCCTCTTGAGGTCCAGAACCAGCCGGAACCCCCCTGACACCTTCTGAACTAGAAACAAAACGGAATAGCAACCCATTCCCTGCTGCGCCAGGGGGACCGGCACGATTGCCTTCTTTGCCAGAAGATCCTGAATGCCCTCCAGAAGAGCCCTCCTCTTCACTGGATGCCTGGGGACAGGAGTACGGATGGTGCCCCAGCCGGGCGGCAGAGCGACAAAGTCGATAAGATAACCGCTCCTGACAACGCTCAAAGCCCAGTGATCCTTCACGTCCAGACTCCAAGTCTCCAGAAAATACAACAGCCTCCCAACCACAGGCCTCGAAGCTGCCTCGCCATCATTGTCAGGACTTCCGCTTGTAGGAATCCTATTGACCCTTGGAACCTGGCAGGGAAGACGCCTTCTTGGGCTGAAACTTACACTGACGGTCCGAAAAGGGCCTGGAGGACTGACGGGAGGAATGGAACGAAGAAGTGGAAGAAGGAGGATTCCAGAAGCGACGGGAGTGGGAAGACGAAGCTATTCCCTTGTAAGGCAGAGCATGTTTGCGATCTTTGAAGGCCCTCGTGATCATGCTGTCCAGATGCTCACCAAACAGCATTTTGCCATCAAAGGGAATTTTAAGGAGAGAAGACTTCTCGGAGGAATCCGCCTTCCAGTCCTGCATCCACAGGTTCCTACGAGCCAAAACCAAGCAACCCCAGGCCTTGGAAGAAGATTTAAGAACATCCGAAGAGACATCAGTCAACAACTTGGCCTGCTGTTCCATGTGGACAAGCAAGTCCGAGCAGTCCGTCTCCTCCTGAATAGCCGTGGAAAGCTTCTCAAAGGCAGACACCAATGACTGTGCTGCATAAGCAGAGTATATGCCAGCCCGCAATGTCAAATTACCAGCAGAGAAGGCCTTCTTCAGAGCCCCATCCACTTTCTTATCAGTTGCATCTGTAGGGGAACAATCCTCCGGATTGATCGCCGTACGACCAATCAGAGTTGCCAACATAGCATCCACCTTTACAGAGTGCGGAAGAGAGTCCTCACCCTCTTCCAGCGAGTACAGTTTCTGCAAAAAGCGCGGAACTGAGGAGCGCTCCAGATCACGCCATTCCCCAGAAATCAAGTCTTTGATGCGACCATGAAAGGGCATAGCAAATACTGGAGGCTTAACATATTGAGGAAAGATGTCCTCCGACCCCTCGGGGAAAGAGAAAGGAGAAAATCCCAAGTTCTCCCTAATGTGCTGAAGAATCACAGGGACCTCTTCCCTACGAACAAACTTCCCCGAGGATGTAGAAGGCAGGCTAGTCTCTGAAGCCGAGGAGTCCTCAGAGGGTGAGTCCACCGGACCCACCACAGCACGAGAAGCCCTGCGTTTAGCCGGAGCCCTGGCATCCAGAGCACGAGCCACAGCCGCCTCAATCATATTCTCAGAGGCCGACAGCAGGGCAGAAGAATCCCCCGGACCCTTGGACCTGCTCCGGCGAGCCGGTATCGGCTCATCATCGTCAGAGGAGAGCACATTCTTGCGCTTGGTAGTACGCTTTCCCACCATAATGACCACAGACAGAAGTACAGCTGAAAGCCACCCCTAAATAGGTGCAACCCAGGAAACCAAGGACCAACCAAAATCAGGCACAAAAACTGGTGGGAAAAAGATTCCCAATCAACAATGAGCAAACATAGTAAAAAAATCGCAATCCAATCAGCAATTGACAGAAAACGATAAAAAACTGCCTTTTTATGAGGCCCTTACTTATACAGGAACCAGAAACAGCCAGCCGAGGAACACTGCAGTTCCCAACGCCGCTGCTTCCCTTTCCGGCCTTCAACCAGGAAAGACAGCCCCAGCCACGCAGGGCCGGTGACTCCGTCAGCCGGACCCGCCCGCTCTGCCGCTAAGAGCGCACCGCGGCTCCAGATGCGGTGAGGGAAGGCACCGCAAAGCCCCGCAGGCATAAAGATCATCAGAAGAGCAGTGAAGAGCATCCGATGAGCGTTTGTCCATAAATGAAAATAAGAAGACCGCAGCACTGCAAACGGCCAGCGCGTGGTACGCGCGTCTCACAGGTGAGACACAGAAAAAAACAGGTGGTTGGAGGGGGTGGGGGCTATATATACTCAACGCGTTGGAGTCACGTGGTATGGGTGTCTGGTGAGGCAGGGATGCCTCAATAAGTAAGGAAGGGAAGCGAGGGAGGGACGATGAGGTAATGGTTAATTTACTGGGATAGGTTACTTTGTTCAATAGGGTGAACTTGAGGGTGGTTTAGACTTGAGTCCTAGATCTGGATAATTTTTTATTTTTATTTTTAATGTAGCGGGTCTTCCCATTGTTGTGGTGATGTACCAGTAGTGTTTTAAGGCCTATGGCCTTGTCATTTCATGTAGATCCTGAAAACCTCGCTGGTTTGATTCACATCATTAGAGCCCTTCTTTTTCTTCCAAACATTCAAAAGGGTTTGCAGTGATGTTTTAGTGTGGCTAGGTCATGACTGAACCCCTTCTTATTGCTTTGTGTCTCTGTTTCCTCCTTTTCTAGATGCTAGCATTTTCAGGACAGAGGAAATGATTGTTATGTAGCTCCAAGTTGGGAATTCTGGTCATTCTTGCTTGCTTTTAGAGGTTGTGCAACTTCCATTAAGATGTTTGAGAGTATGTGTGGGGATGAGAATTTGCATGGTTCTAGTGTGAGTTCAATGAGAGTACTATACGTTCAGGAAAAAAAAGGTAATCATAGAGAAATATTGCCAAATTTGCTGTTGGTCTTGAATAATGTTAGTGTTGATGTTACTGGTGAAAATTTAATTGAGTATGTGTCCTAATGTCAGTGTGAGATCATTTTAATGAAACCCAGAGCATATATATTTTCAAACAAATCAACAGCAGAATTATTGTTTGGTGTATTCACTTCTGTATTGAAATTGTGAATTAGGACACTTTCTGGAGCTAAATAAATGTTGCAGAATGTAGGTGAAAATAAGGATTTAGAGTTCCATCCAAGAGATCAATAAAGTATTGCAAAGATGGAGGAGTTATTAAACTTAAACTTGGATTTTGCAATCGGACATTCAAACAAAAAGTAGATTGGAATGTGCTTTCCTTGCAGATCAGCAAGTGGAGTAGACCAGGGTGACCCCTTCCCCTTTTTATGTTCATGAATTACTTTGATTCTAGAGCAAATGAGGAATTTGAAATCTGTGTCAGATCCATCATTGACTCATGTTTCGATAAAAGCTAGTATGTTATCATTGCTCACTTTGCCACTGGATTCAAGCAAGCCTGGCTGATGACGGCTGGAATGCCAGAAACCGGTCCTAGGATGCTTGTTTCCGGTCCAGGGAAGACATGGCTTGGCAGTTCGGGCTGGACTGTTCCCATGAGGCACAGGGTCAGACTGATTTGCATATGGCCATGTCTGAACTGGGGTGGTGGAGTGAGCTAAAGAATGATGATGGATTAAACCCAGATCAGTTGACTGGGGGTGAGTGTTTGATTGGCTCAAACGTTCCGTCCATCATCCCCTTTTGTATCGCTTTGTTCGCCCTAAGTTGGCGGGGTATGCCCAGACGTGGGTCCCTTGCTCACTTTGCCACTGGATTCAAGCAAGCCTGGCTGATGACGGCTGGAATGCCAGAAACCGGTCCTAGGATGCTTGTTTCTGGTCCAGGGAAGACATGGCTTGGCAGTTCGGGCTGGACTGTTCCCATGAGGCACAGGGTCAGACTGATTTGCATATGGCCATGTCTGAACTGGGGTGGTGGAGTGAGCTAAAGAATGATGATGGATTAAACCCAGATCAGTTGACTGGGGGTGAGTGTTTGATTGGCTCAAACGTTCCGTCCATCATCCCCTTTTGTATCGCTTTGTTCGCCCTAAGTTGGCGGGGGTATGCCCAGACGTGGGTCCCTTGCTCACTTTGCCACTGGATTCAAGCAAGCCTGGCTGATGACGGCTGGAATGCCAGAAACCGGTCCTAGGATGCTTGTTTCCGGTCCAGGGAAGACATGGCTTGGCAGTTCGGGCTGGACTGTTCCCATGAGGCACAGGGTCAGACTGATTTGCATATGGCCATGTCTGAACTGGGGTGGTGGAGTGAGCTAAAGAATGATGATGGATTAAACCCAGATCAGTTGACTGGGGGTGAGTGTTTGATTGGCTCAAACGTTCCGTCCATCATCCCCTTTTGTATCGCTTTGTTCGCCCTAAGTTGGCGGGGTATGCCCAGACGTGGGTCCCTTGCTCACTTTGCCACTGGATTCAAGCAAGCCTGGCTGATGGCGGCTGGAATGCCAGAAACCGGTCCTAGGATGCTTGTTTCCGGTCCAGGGAAGACATGGCTTGGCAGTTCGGGCTGGACTGTTCCCATGAGGCACAGGGTCAGACTGATTTGCATATGGCCATGTCTGAACTGGGGTGGTGGAGTGAGCTAAAGAATGATGATGGATTAAACCCAGATCAGTTGACTGGGGGTGAGTGTTTGATTGGCTCAAATGTTCCGTCCATCATCCCCTTTTGTATCGCTTTGTTCGCCCTAAGTTGGCGGGGTATGCCCAGACGTGGGTCCCTTGCTCACTTTGCCACTGGATTCAAGCAAGCCTGGCTGATGACGGCTGGAATGCCAGAAACCGGTCCTAGGATGCTTGTTTCCGGTCCAGGGAAGACATGGCTTGGCAGTTCGGGCTGGACTGTTCCCATGAGGCACAGGGTCAGACTGATTTGCATATGGCCATGTCTGAACTGGGGTGGTGGAGTGAGCTAAAGAATGATGATGGATTAAACCCAGATCAGTTGACTGGGGGTGAGTGTTTGATTGGCTCAAACGTTCCGTCCATCATCCCCTTTTGTATCGCTTTGTTCGCCCTAAGTTGGCGGGAGTATGCCCAGACGTGGGTCCCTTGCTCACTTTGCCACTGGATTCAAGCAAGCCTGGCTGTTGACGGCTGGAATGCCAGAAACCGGTCCTAGGATGCTTGTTTCCGGTCCAGGGAAGACATGGCTTGGCAGTTCGGGCTGGACTGTTCCCATGAGGCACAGGGTCAGACTGATTTGCATATGGCCATGTCTGAACTGGGGTGGTGGAGTGAGCTAAAGAATGATGATGGATTAAACCCAGATCAGTTGACTGGGGGTGAGTGTTTGATTGGCTCAAACGTTCCGTCCATCATCCCCTTTTGTATCGCTTTGTTCGCCCTAAGTTGGCGGGGGTATGCCCAGACGTGGGTCCCTTGCTCACTTTGCCACTGGATTCAAGCAAGCCTGGCTGATGACGGCTGGAATGCCAGAAACCGGTCCTAGGATGCTTGTTTCCGGTCCAGGGAAGACATGGCTTGGCAGTTCGGGCTGGACTGTTCCCATGAGGCACAGGGTCAGACTGATTTGCATATGGCCATGTCTGAACTGGGGTGGTGGAGTGAGCTAAAGAATGATGATGGATTAAACCCAGATCAGTTGACTGGGGGTGAGTGTTTGATTGGCTCAAATGTTCCGTCCATCATCCCCTTTTGTATCGCTTTGTTCGCCCCTAAGTTGGTGGGGGTATGCCCAGACGTGGGTCCCTTGCTCACTTTGCCACTGGATTCAAGCAAGCCTGGCTGATGACGGCTGGAATGCCAGAAACCGGTCCTAGGATGCTTGTTTCCGGTCCAGGGAAGACATGGCTTGGCAGTTCGGGCTGGACTGTTCCCATGAGGCACAGGGTCAGACTGATTTGCATATGGCCATGTCTGAACTGGGGTGGTGGAGTGAGCTAAAGAATGATGATGGATTAAACCCAGATCAGTTGACTGGGGGTGAGTGTTTGATTGGCTCAAACGTTCCGTCCATCATCCCCTTTTGTATCGCTTTGTTCGCCCTAAGTTGGCGGGGGTATGCCCAGACGTGGGTCCCTTGCTCACTTTGCCACTGGATTCAAGCAAGCCTGGCTGATGACGGCTGGAATGCCAGAAACCGGTCCTAGGATGCTTGTTTCCGGTCCAGGGAAGACATGGCTTGGCAGTTCGGGCTGGACTGTTCCCATGAGGCACAGGGTCAGACTGATTTGCATATGGCCATGTCTGAACTGGGGTGGTGGAGTGAGCTAAAGAATGATGATGGATTAAACCCAGATCAGTTGACTGGGGGTGAGTGTTTGATTGGCTCAAGCGTTCCGTCCATCATCCCCTTTTGTATCGCTTTGTTCGCCCTAAGTTGGCGGGGGTATGCCCAGACGTGGGTCCCTTGCTCACTTTGCCACTGGATTCAAGCAAGCCTGGCTGATGATGGCTGGAATGCCAGAAACCGGTCCTAGGATGCTTGTTTCCGGTCCAGGGAAGACATGGCTTGGCAGTTTGGGCTGGACTGTTCCCATGAGGCACAGGGTCAGACTGATTTGCATATGGCCATGTCTGAACTGGGGTGGTGGAGTGAGCTAAAGAATGATGATGGATTAAACCCAGATCAGTTGACTGGGGGTGAGTGTTTGATTGGCTCAAACGTTCCGTCCATCATCCCCTTTTGTATCGCTTTGTTCGCCCTAAGTTGGCGGGGGTATGCCCAGACGTGGGTCCCTTGCTCACTTTGCCACTGGATTCAAGCAAGCCTGGCTGATGACGGCTGGAATGCCAGAAACCGGTCCTAGGATGCTTGTTTCCGGTCCAGGGAAGACATGGCTTGGCAGTTCGGGCTGGACTGTTCCCATGAGGCACAGGGTCAGACTGATTTGCATATGGCCATGTCTGAACTGGGGTGGTGGAGTGAGCTAAAGAATGATGATGGATTAAACCCAGATCAGTTGACTGGGGGTGAGTGTTTGATTGGCTCAAACGTTCCGTCCATCATCCCCTTTTGTATCGCTTTGTTCGCCCTAAGTTGGCGGGGGTATGCCCAGACGTGGGTCCCTTGCTCACTTTGCCACTGGATTCAAGCAAGCCTGGCTGATGACGGCTGGAATGCCAGAAACCGGTCCTAGGATGCTTGTTTCTGGTCCAGGGAAGACATGGCTTGGCAGTTCGGGCTGGACTGTTCCCATGAGGCACAGGGTCAGACTGATTTGCATATGGCCATGTCTGAACTGGGGTGGTGGAGTGAGCTAAAGAATGATGATGGATTAAACCCAGATCAGTTGACTGGGGGTGAGTGTTTGATTGGCTCAAGCGTTCCGTCCATCATCCCCTTTTGTATCGCTTTGTTCGCCCTAAGTTGGCGGGGGTATGCCCAGACGTGGGTCCCTTGCTCACTTTGCCACTGGATTCAAGCAAGCCTGGCTGATGACGGCTGGAATGCCAGAAACCGGTCCTAGGATGCTTGTTTCCGGTCCAGGGAAGACATGGCTTGGCAGTTCGGGCTGGACTGTTCCCATGAGGCACAGGGTCAGACTGATTTGCATATGGCCATGTCTGAACTGGGGTGGTGGAGTGAGCTAAAGAATGATGATGGATTAAACCCAGATCAGTTGACTGGGGGTGAGTGTTTGATTGGCTCAAACGTTCCGTCCATCATCCCCTTTTGTATCGCTTTGTTCGCCCTAAGTTGGCGGGGTATGCCCAGACGTGGGTCCCTTGCTCACTTTGCCACTGGATTCAAGCAAGCCTGGCTGATGATGGCTGGAATGCCAGAAACCGGTCCTAGGATGCTTGTTTCCGGTCCAGGGAAGACATGGCTTGGCAGTTCGGGCTGGACTGTTCCCATGAGGCACAGGGTCAGACTGATTTGCATATGGCCATGTCTGAACTGGGGTGGTGGAGTGAGCTAAAGAATGATGATGGATTAAACCCAGATCAGTTGACTGGGGGTGAGTGTTTGATTGGCTCAAACGTTCCGTCCATCATCCCCTTTTGTATCGCTTTGTTCGCCCTAAGTTGGCGGGGGTATGCCCAGACGTGGGTCCCTTGCTCACTTTGCCACTGGATTCAAGCAAGCCTGGCTGATGACGGCTGGAATGCCAGAAACCGGTCCTAGGATGCTTGTTTCCGGTCCAGGGAAGACATGGCTTGGCAGTTCGGGCTGGACTGTTCCCATGAGGCACAGGGTCAGACTGATTTGCATATGGCCATGTCTGAACTGGGGTGGTGGAGTGAGCTAAAGAATGATGATGGATTAAACCCAGATCAGTTGACTGGGGGTGAGTGTTTGATTGGCTCAAGCGTTCCGTCCATCATCCCCTTTGTATCGCTTTGTTCGCCCTAAGTTGGCGGGGTATGCCCAGACGTGGGTCCCTTGCTCACTTTGCCACTGGATTCAAGCAAGCCTGGCTGATGACGGCTGGAATGCCAGAAACCGGTCCTAGGATGCTTGTTTCCGGTCCAGGGAAGACATGGCTTGGCAGTTCGGGCTGGACTGTTCCCATGAGGCACAGGGTCAGACTGATTTGCATATGGCCATGTCTGAACTGGGGTGGTGGAGTGAGCTAAAGAATGATGATGGATTAAACCCAGATCAGTTGACTGGGGGTGAGTGTTTGATTGGCTCAAGCGTTCCGTCCATCATCCCCTTTTGTATCGCTTTGTTCGCCCTAAGTTGGCGGGGGTATGCCCAGACGTGGGTCCCTTGCTCACTTTGCCACTGGATTCAAGCAAGCCTGGCTGATGACGGCTGGAATGCCAGAAACCGGTCCTAGGATGCTTGTTTCCGGTCCAGGGAAGACATGGCTTGGCAGTTCGGGCTGGACTGTTCCCATGAGGCACAGGGTCAGACTGATTTGCATATGGCCATGTCTGAACTGGGGTGGTGGAGTGAGCTAAAGAATGATGATGGATTAAACCCAGATCAGTTGACTGGGGGTGAGTGTTTGATTGGCTCAAACGTTCCGTCCATCATCCCCTTTTGTATCGCTTTGTTCGCCCTAAGTTGGCGGGGGTATGCCCAGACGTGGGTCCCTTGCTCACTTTGCCACTGGATTCAAGCAAGCCTGGCTGATGACGGCTGGAATGCCAGAAACCGGTCCTAGGATGCTTGTTTCCGGTCCAGGGAAGACATGGCTTGGCAGTTCGGGCTGGACTGTTCCCATGAGGCACAGGGTCAGACTGATTTGCATATGGCCATGTCTGAACTGGGGTGGTGGAGTGAGCTAAAGAATGATGATGGATTAAACCCAGATCAGTTGACTGGGGGTGAGTGTTTGATTGGCTCAAGCGTTCCGTCCATCATCCCCTTTTGTATCGCTTTGTTCGCCCTAAGTTGGCGGGGGTATGCCCAGACGTGGGTCCCTTGCTCACTTTGCCACTGGATTCAAGCAAGCCTGGCTGATGACGGCTGGAATGCCAGAAACCGGTCCTAGGATGCTTGTTTCCGGTCCAGGGAAGACATGGCTTGGCAGTTCGGGCTGGACTGTTCCCATGAGGCACAGGGTCAGACTGATTTGCATATGGCCATGTCTGAACTGGGGTGGTGGAGTGAGCTAAAGAATGATGATGGATTAAACCCAGATCAGTTGACTGGGGGTGAGTGTTTGATTGGCTCAAACGTTCCGTCCATCATCCCCTTTTGTATCGCTTTGTTCGCCCTAAGTTGGCGGGGGTATGCCCAGACGTGGGTCCCTTGCTCACTTTGCCACTGGATTCAAGCAAGCCTGGCTGATGACGGCTGGAATGCCAGAAACCGGTCCTAGGATGCTTGTTTCCGGTCCAGGGAAGACATGGCTTGGCAGTTCGGGCTGGACTGTTCCCATGAGGCACAGGGTCAGACTGATTTGCATATGGCCATGTCTGAACTGGGGTGGTGGAGTGAGCTAAAGAATGATGATGGATTAAACCCAGATCAGTTGACTGGGGGTGAGTGTTTGATTGGCTCAAACGTTCCGTCCATCATCCCCTTTTGTATCGCATCATTGTTAATGTATGTCAGTTGGATTTTTCCATACCAATTGGGTGTTCGATGAGAATGAATTTAAGTATATAATTGGGTTTTCTGGTGCATATCTGGGTGTTTTAGAATACTAAGGAATTTAGGTTAGTGTTCTAAGCACATCAGTTTTGAGAAATATATCTGTTTCTGTGGAGGTGTATGTGGAATCTCTATCATGGGTGGCTGGGATGCAGTTGCAGTCTCTTGAGAGGACCTCTGGATGCTCGGGTGATTTGGGACCAATGGTTCTTAGGGTTGTTGTCTGTTGGAATTGTGATAACTTTCATGTGGGTGATGGATGGGTTCAGTGATGGGTGCTTTGGATGTCTATCTGATTTCATTATTAAGGACAGCAGGTTGTTGGAAATTATTAAATATGGCTGAAGTGTGGGAGTAGATCATTTACATTTGAAGTCCCAGGATGTGTTTCAGTATGTGTATTAGTGTTACATGTAAAGGAATTAGAAGTACCAAGTACAGGAGTACTTTGCTTTGAGTTTTTGAAGTTTGGGAAATCAGTTCAAAGGTCAGAAAGTTCCTCTTGTCAGCTAGTATCACAGTAGTACCATAATTGTAAATGCTAAAGGTGAGTTTTCTGAGAACACCACAATAGATGAGTGTCATGTTTAAAGCTAACTTGGATTTCTGAGATGTGGCTTGTGTCCCGTCTAAAGCAACCTTGGATTTCTGAGATGTGACTGGTTTTGAGCTTTGACTGGAATGTGTCTCACTAAGTTCCAGACTTGGTCACGAAGAAAAGAAAGTCATTTTTGGTATTTTTCTGTCATTGGACTTGTATAAACCTCAGCAAATAGAGCTTTTAGGTTTGAATGCATTGTAGTGATTTTTAGTCATTTTTAGTGTTGTTGGATAAAGATATTGGTGGATACAGTATACGGAAACTATGCATTGTAAGGGTTTGTGGCATTCTCATGTGCTGTTGAGCTTTCAATTTTGAAGGTGTTTGAAAGGACTGTCAGAGTTTTCTGAGAAACTAAAAATGTCACTTGCATTTACAAGTTGTCTGGAACAGAACCGCACAGCTACGGAAAAAAATGTTAATACGCCAAATGCTGTCAATCAAGGTTGTTATCTCTCACCAGACAAATTGATGAGGGAAAAATTGCTGACACAGTCATAGAAATTGACTTTGGTTTGAGAGAGGGAGTATTTGCTGCCATCATCCAATAGGTTTTTATTGCTGCAAATACAATTTGTTATTGCCATTCCCAACGGTGCTCGTGTTGTACACATGGGTATTGTCAAAAGCAGCATCCATCACATTCCGATTTCTATTTGTGACCCTCAAATTTCACATAAATCACTGCACCAATCACAGTAGCCTACCAACCCACCAAACTATATGCGAAGAAGCACAAAAATTGTAAAAATATTAATCTGATGCCTTAATTACAAGCCCATTTGACTCACAGCCCTATCTTCACTCTAGCTCTCTACCAAATAAGGAAGAAAAGATGGTCGCCCAACTATCCTAGTAACTCCACAAGTATGAAACAAACATTTGTCCCACTTTATTACACAGATTTAAAGATTACATTACCTCTACCTCTTGACATAATTTCTCATTTTCCTTTTTCCCATGGCAGGTACTGTCAATAATGACAAATTAATATTAATGCTGAACTATCGCCCTGCCTCAGCTAACTGTATACCACAAAATGTTCTATCTTAGACTCAATTTAAGTTCTTTCTCATAGAAATAGTACTATACACTGATGACTACAAATACTAGGCTGTTCAATTGATATTACTTTGTTGTGCCTGTGAGCAGATGCCATTGATCTCTGGGGTATATTTACAAGAATTGCCGCTAACTAGCGTTAGCGGCAATTTTCTTACCGCTGCGTATCGCCGAAAAGTATCCCCATGCTACCGACGTATTTAGAACAGGTCGCTACATGGTTATAAGATTTGCTTGCGGCGGCGAAAACTGCTGCTAACACTAGCGTCAAGGCGATAAAAACGTTGCTGCTAGAAAGAGAAAAGTGACAAAAAGCCAATTAGAGGCAAAAAAACTTACGTTAGCCAGCCCAGCGCTTCTAGAGGCAAAAATAGCCTATAAGTACACCATCCCACCCCCCCCCTCTAGCGCCTTGAGACCCTCACGGGTGAGTAGCGCGCTCTACAAATGTTTGATTGATTGATTGATTGTTTTGGCGCAGGGCAGCGCAGCAATGTTCCTTGCAGCGCTGTCCAGCACCCAAACATATGTGGACCCAAGTGTTTGCACCAATTTTAAGACCAGCTATTTTCTGGTCTTAAAAAACTGCCTCTAACTGGACTTAGCGGCAGTTTTGTGGGGTTATCACTGTACAGGAATTTCATTGTTAATATTGTGATATGTGGTTAGCAGCAGTTTTATCACGGGAATGCCTACCTTGCATCTCATTTTTATTAAGTCCCGCTAACACCAGTGGCAATCCTGAAAATTCACATTTCCGCAGTTAGCGGCCACTTGTAAATACGGCGATTAAAAAATGCCGCCGTAATGTCGAAAAATTGATGCTACGGCGGCGTTAAGTTCTTGTAAATATGCCCCTCTGTGTGCTAGCTTTAGCAGGAAGAATGTTTTTGTTGGTTCCTTGGAAATGGGCCACCCACTGCAATGTCTATGACTCATGGTTAGGTACATATTAGTATGTTCATTTTGCTATTACATAGATCTCGAAGTATGGCAAAAAAGCATTAAATCGTCCAGGTTTGAAGAAAGCTAAAATGTGCTTTACAACAAGCGTAGACCATTCAGTCTACTTTAAAACTGATGACTGAATTATGACATGTGGTAAGTACAGTTCCACGATGGAATGTGTGTGTGTCATTGAGACTCATCCTAAATTTACCAATTACTTTCGGGAAAGTGAATATTACACTTAAAAATGTGGCTCACTAGCCATGATAAGTCAAGACTTTAGAATGAGATCTGAATTACTGAAGAATCTCATAGAACTGATTTCTTGTGCTTTTTGTCTAATCTTTTGTGCAGGTTGGACTGAAGTCTGTGATTGAGCAGTTTCCGGGTCAGCTGGATTTTGTCCTTCTTGACGGTGGTTGTGTCTTGAGCCACGGTCACAAACAACTGATGTGTCTTGCCAGATCAGTTCTCAGCAAAGCAAAAATCTTGCTTCTCGATGAACCCAGTGCTCATCTAGATCCTATGTAAGCTCTAAAGTTTAATTTTGCTATGTTGCTAGTTTTAGGCCATAGTTGTTAAAAATATTAACATAATTATAGTATTGAAATGTCTGCACATCTGCTTGGCATATAACATTTAAATTCTTGAAACAATATTTGCATTTCAGCACATTTCAAATTATTCGCAAAACTCTGAAGCACGCCTTTGCAGACTGCACAGTGATACTCTGTGAGCACAGACTTGAAGCCATGCTGGAGTGCCAGTACTTTCTGGTGAGTGTGGTGTACCGTCTTTCCTTTACTGATTGTTGAAAATTGAAAAACAGCATACCCTAAAAGTGCAGGTTGTTTCAAAGCAGGATGGGTCTTTCATTTTCTGACTTCACAGCAATGCAAATGTGCAATCCTTGCTTAGTCTCGGAGGTCAGATCCCATTTGCAAGCATTCTTTGTTGCAACTCTAAAGTGCACAGCGGATCACTTCACCAATGGTAATAAATGGATTTCTTTCTTTTGCCTTTTAAAATAATAATTTTAACATTTTATCAGAATGATATTTAACAGAGCACACTCCCCTGCAGTATGTGGGCAAGGATGTGTAGTTAATGGATCTGGCTGGTTTTCATTCTAATGACTCAAAGGCCCATAGGAGACTCAAAGCTTCTGTTCATAAATCTCTCAGATGTATCTCTCAGGTCAACGCATGCCGGTGGGACAACAGGAACAAAGAGAGGAAACAAGAGTTAAAAAACGCTGCTTGGGAGTCACTACTTGAAGCAAGCAAAACTAAGTACTGCTCAGCTTCAGGCGTGTGATTAATATCCCTCTTTGAAAGGACAAAACTGTCCCCAGATTGGAGACTGCTATTAGTGAAGCTGACTGGGTTGTTCATTTTTCGAAGATCTATTGTGCCCCTCAGTTGGAAACATTGAGACCTGATCATGCCACCGTTGAGGAACTACAAGGAGACCATAGTTGTCTATCTCGTTAGAGGAGGTCAACAGGGCTCCTATTAATATGAAGGACGGGAAAGCGCCGGGACCAGGCGGTGTTCCTATTGACCTTTTTATGGCTAATATACCTTTCTGGAGTCCAATATTAAACATGGTACATGGGGCTTGTTTTAGATCGGGTATTTTGAACTCATGGTGGGATTCTTTGATAGTCCCTATTATAAGAAGGTGACCATTCTAATCCAGTTTGTACTGCCCCATTTCCCTACTTGATTATCTGGTGAAAGTCACAGGTAGACTGGATGAATGGGAAAACAATGATATTCTATCCGATCTACAGTATGGCTTTCGTAGGGAAATGGGGACTATTGAGTAGGGTCTTAACATAAACCTGTCAATTGTGAAATATACTCAAACTAAAAAAGGGCAATTGTTTTTGACATATGTTGACTTATCGAGTGTGTTTGATTGCGTGGTGCACGACAAATTGTGGAAAGTATTATTGAAGTTAGAGGTTGACCCGCCGATAATTTATTTTCTTAGAGAGATGTACACGGGGATCAGGGCTAGGGTATGCTATGGACTCAGAGGTGAATGCACTTGCAAATTCAACATAGAGAGAGGGGGTAGGCAGGGTTGTTTTCTAGCACTGTTCTTATTCACACTGTACATTAACAGCTTGGGTACAGTCTTGAGTGAGCGGTGCGGGGTCTTCCCTCAGATTGGACATCAGCCGATTCCAGCCCTCCTCTATGCCGACGACACAGTGCACATGTCTCGTACCCCCATGGGGTTGCAGAGGTTACACACGTGCTTTGTCAATTATATACAGGCTTTGGGCTTAAATGTGAATTTGGGTAAAACGTTTATAATGTTATGCGGGCCTAAAGCTATGAAGTGCCCTAATTTCAAGGTTGGTGATTTTAGGCTACGTTTTGCTCCCACCTTTTTTTACTTAGGTGTTTTATTTGAGGCACAGAGTTCATGGAAACAGGCCATTTATTCCAGAAAATTGCACTTTGTATAAGCTTCATTGGTGCTGCTTAATTTCACAACTAAGCTCGGCAAGAGAACCCTGAGTGAAAAGGGTACTATCTAAAAGGCTAAGTGTGTACCTGTGGCATTGTATGAGGTGGGGATGTGAGGATACAGCAACATCAAACCCCTCCAATTAGCTGAGAATGCCTTCTTTAGGAGGCTCCTTGCCGTTACTAAAGGTAGTTACCTACTTTGTTTGCCACAATGAGCTCAGCATTCTGGTTTTAGCCGATATGATTAAAGTCCAACCAATTTTGCTATGGCATAAGATCTAGACCTGCGAGGACACCGCCCTAAATTGAAAGATTGCCAATGACTGTCTTAAGTCAGCACTGTCTTTACAAATCCCATGGTTGAAATGCATAAGACAGACCTGTTTGGAATTAGGCCGACCAGAACATTTTGATAACCCTGACTCTTTACACCATATAAGCAGGAGGGAGTTTAAAAAGTGTTGTATATCACTGTTTGGAGGTCAAAGGCTATCTGTGGAACTAGCTAAACCCAGTATCATCAACAACCAAATGATGCTTCCTACTGATAGTATGCAACCCTATCTTAAATACGTTTAGAATCACCAACACAGGTTTGTTCTGACAAGATTCAGATTTGATATCATCTATCGACTTGTAACTTTTCCTGAAACAAATGATTGGTCTTTTACCTTATCTAAAGGCCTGAGCGATGGCTTATCTGATCAATGCACTTTTCACGTTATGTTTTTTTGTACATTTTATAAGATACCTCGGAAGCATTTTATCCTGCCCATTTTACGAGGACATCAATGTTGCCCTGCCTTATTGGTTTTGCAAAAATTGATATCTTTACCAATCTGTTGTAATATATCTAGTTACCTATAGTCTGTGATTCGTGTCAGGAAAATATTTGATTATGAGTATTGACCAGGCTACGTTGTGGTGACAATCCCCTTTTCAATCATGTGAAATATTGTTATGCTGTATTTTCAATATATTGCTGTTATATTTTATTGTATGATTTTTAATGTATCTGTACAATATTGTGCTGCTTCACTTTTAAAGTATTATTATAATTTAATGTCTGTTTTTATGATTTTTTGTCTAAAATGAATGGGTGTAATTGATGGAACATTATAACGTGAGCAGTCGGGCTCTTCTGAAAACAGGTAATAGTTTAATTGAAACTACTGGTATTAAGATACCAGATAGCATTGCAAATTGTGTATAGGAAAGATTGCGCCTTTAAAAACCAGGAGTGTTATAATTCTGTAAAGTTGTCACCCACCTTTCTTTGGCTGTATTAAGTGTGAGTGTAATGAAGATGGATAAAGGCCTCTTCACAAAGTCTGAGGGTCTGTTGTTGTGAAGCAGGTAGAATCCATGTGACAATCTACAATGTTTAAAAAAAAAACAACAATTGCCTAAGCATGTTATCAAGAAATCATTACTAAGATTTGGTTTTATGTGTCTCAAATGCCAAGTTTTTTGGTGGGGGAAGATCGTTGACAGAGCTTGACTGGCCATTTATTATACCCAGCTTTTTCCTGGGGTGGGGAAATGCGGGTGGAAGGTGGAGGAGGAGGTCTGGAGCTACAGCCACCTATGTCACTCAGTGGCAGCTGCTACCGAATGGGGGTGGTGAGGCGGGGAGGGGGTGTTGGGGGTAGGAATCAAATATAAATACCCTTACTTGGGTACGAATGCCGCCTCTCCTCTTCCTCTTCTCTTCTGACTCCCGGTCCGAAGCAGGAAGCACACAGGCTCCCCTAAGCCAATCGCGATGCTGCTGTCACCATGACAGCAGCATCGTGATTGGTCTGAGCACAGTGGTTCGGTGCTCAGACAGGGACTGGGAGCCTATGTATGTTCTCCAACCAGGCTGTGCAATACAGCCAGGTGGAGAACATGCAAAGTGCACATGACTGTTTGGTCGGCCCAAGACGGCCAGCCAAACCGTCATGCGCACTTAGAGAGTGCCCACCACTCCTCCCCCTGCTCTGCACAGCGCAGCCCCGCCCGCACCTAGAATTGAGCCCGTATGGAAAAATAAAATGATAATAACATTGTGTTATTATCATTTTATTTTTCCTTTATTAACTGCTCGGAGAGCAGTTAGGTGACGCTCCTCCACCTTAGTAGAGGAGATGCCACTGATGTCACTCCCTACAAGCAAAGGAGAAAGAGAGAGTGAGAGAGAGAGAGAGAGAGAGAGTGAGATGGACAGAGGAAGAGTGGAAAAAAAAAGCGGACTGGTTAGAATATTTTTGGCAAGGCTGCTTTTAGTTCCCTCCAGGCGGTGATCCCTTAACCACCCTTCTCTGTGCAGCCTACACTTATTCATTTGCAGGTTACACTTCACTTCTGAAAAAAGACGAGGCTGTTGTAGAATTCTTGGTAATGGTGTTGCGGTAACAATTTCCTTGATTAAATATTTGTGCTTTTCACATAACACCAAGGTACTTGTTCTCAGATTTGCTCTTCTATGCAGAAGAATTATTTGTCTGCAAATTATATTACCCTATTGCTTCCTAAAGGTTAGTGGTCCTCAACATTAGAACGTGGTCTTAGGAAAAGTCCTTACATAAAAATAACAGACAGAGGTTTCTTGAAGGATGGCGACTTAGGTTGATCTTTAAGCTGCAGATTCATGGCATTCCAGAGTCATGTTTCCAGCACATCAATGGATTGTCATTATAGCTTCCTGCGATCAAAATTGGATTGTATAACTAACACAGGCATGGCCTAGAAGGGCAAGATGGTGGACTTGTGACAGACGCACTCCTGCTCCACCTACAAAATCCTGAATTTATCCTGGTGCCCGAGCTGGCATCTACACCCATCCCTGGGTGCACCGACTTTCCATGATCACAGGTTGTCCCCTGATGTGACAACCTCCACAACAGGAGGCCACATGACAGCTGACTGCTGAGTGAAGCAGAGACTGGACCAGAGAGGGGTCTGTGATGCCCTGCCTGAGCCCAGCTGAGATGATCGAAGCTGTGGGGGCTAGATGACAGGCGCTGGTAGTGAAAGGCCCTGATGCTAGCGCTGGATTCTTTATGACCGCAGAGGAACATTGAGAGGCACACGGCCGTGCCAGGCAGCTCCGACCCAGGTTGTAGGCCCCATGTGGATTGGGCAGCTGTGATTGACCAGGGCGCATGGTTAGTAGACGGAGACAAAGACTCATGGCCTAAAGAGACTCCGGCAGATCCAGATGCACCACAATTGGAGAACCTCCCTGGAAACTCATCTCCCAGGCGACTCATGAGAATGGAACAAGACTGTATCAATCCTTCAGTGCTAAGTCATACGTGTAAAGACCAGCTGAGAGGCACTAATGGTGCATGAATGGAGGGTGAAGAGCCTGGAGCTCCCGGACCCATAGACAGGCCGGCAACACATAATATACTTGGGAAGCACTCATTGCCTTGTATGACCTGGAAGACCAGACAGAACATGCTGCGATTGCTGTAAGGGGGCACGCACAACAAAGGAGATATACGGCATGGGTAAACCCACCACTAAGGCTGAACACATATGGAGAGCAAAGGAAGGCCCCCAAGATAACCAGGGAGGAAACGGAGCCATGGTCCCAGCGACATCCAACTCGAGAGCCCAGATGGGTACTGTCAACATTGATAGGACAGAGACTATACTCCATGCAATGCAAGACTCCCACAGGACATTGGAGCAGAAAATCAACGCCAATAGTATTGATGTCGGTCTATTCCGAGCAGACCATTGAAAGATATCAGAGAGGGTGGAAGAAACTAAGTTCACCCTGCCTGCCCTGAGTCCGATGGTCTCCACCTTACATCTTCAAGTGAATGATATGTGCTGAGAACTTCAGACCCTGCAAGAACGAGCA
The DNA here is from genome assembly GCA_963921515.1 of Calotriton arnoldi. Taxonomy (NCBI): domain Eukaryota; kingdom Metazoa; phylum Chordata; class Amphibia; order Caudata; family Salamandridae; genus Calotriton; species Calotriton arnoldi. Next base: position 969,235 of record CAWUFW010006330.1, on the reverse strand, counting down.
GAGGACGTACAAGGTCAGTCCCACCGCAACAATATCAGAGTGGTGGACTTGCACTGCTTCCCTTAGGGTCCCCCCATGTCCAGTGGAAGCTAGATTGCTAAACTACAGGGGCGGCTATGAAATATTGAAAAGGGCCCTTGCCCAGGGCCCCTGGGACCTTGAAGGGAGCAAAATGCACATTTTCCTTGATTACACAACGTTGATATAGAGGAAGAGACAAAGCTTCACGGAGATCAAGTGGACGATGAAACAACTGGGGATACATTACAGACTGATCTACCCATCAAAGCTCAGAGTAACTACAAATGATAAATCACTTGTTTTAACCACCCCTGAGGAAACATGGGTGTGGTTGGAGAGCGAAGGACAGGACGCATCCCGTATTTGGGAGGCCAAGATCGACACAACACAATGGTGATGGTCTCTCAACAATGACCACAGCTGCAATCAGGAGCCCCATGAAAGAACGAGCAGCAGCGGAGAGGGTGTCCCTGGTCTCTGACATGTGCGCTTATAGAAACCCTTTAACCCATATGGGGTCCAGTGATGCAGAGATGGCTGAAGCGACTCAGAGACAGCGTCATTCGGTGGACAGGTGTCACCAATAAGGGGCCCCCTCGTCACTCCTAGGTCAGCAGACAAATTGATCTGGCAACCAAGCAACATATTGTGGGAGACACAATTCACTGAGTAATGTCTGCTCGGATTTAATTGACTATTGTCCAGAGACACAACTTTCAAACTCGGCTCGGTGGAGAGACAGCAACAATACATTTGTCCTCGAGATCATCCCCTGTGGATCTCTGCATCTATGCAAGCGTTTATGCAACATGGTTGAGTTGTTGAACTTGTTATTTATCTCAGTTAAGATGGTCAAAGCACATTTTGCTTCAACCGGGGGACAGCACAGAGCTACTATGTCAGTACACCCATCCACTGCATGCCTTACACCCACTATGTCTTAACAAGTGTATCCACCCACCCGATGCTTGTGCAGGTCTCACACATAAGTCCCCTTTCTCACTGACTCCACAGTATGCATAACAGATATAATTTCCTCACTTGGAATGTCAGGAGCCTGAGATCTCTGAAATGCCATAAGGTGTACTCCTTCTCCACTGGACAACGACACACGTAGCCTGTTTACAGGAGATGCATATGACAGCCTCAAAGTTCCAGAAACTATAGAAGCGTTGGTGGGCCAGTTACGTGGCAGAGTGGTTTTTGCTCTTTTGCAATGGGCACATTGATATGGATGGCACCTGGGGTCCCCCTGACGATCACTTGGACAAGAATTGACCTAGAACTAATGGTGGCACAGTAGATGGGACGTCACTAGTGATTGATAGCGTTTACTTACCTAATACTAGACAACTGCAGTTCCTATCCACACACACTCTCTGGTCCATTAGAATTCCCTGGTATGGGACTGTGATTATAATATGGTGCTATATTGTGTCCTGGACCGCTCATTACCATCTTTCCCATGGGGCCCAAGCAGACCGCTGGCACAGAGATTTCACCAATGGGCCACTAGATGGGAATTGGGGGACCTTAGGAGGGATGCACACCCAGAGACCAGCAAGTACTCTTTTTATTCCGGGGTCTGGGGACTGTGCACAAGATTAGATAGATTCATGGCATCTGTAGAGCTAATATCACACATTTGCAACACAGAATAGCTACGCCGTTCTGACTCAGAGCATAACCCTCTTTTATTAAGTTGACACTAGAGAGGGTTTTGATGGCAATACAATGTGGTGACTGCAACCAGATGCACTGCTGGATCCCACTTTCTGCGATTTGTGAAGTGATAGACAAGTGTTTTAGAAGCAAAGATGGCACAGTCTCTCACTCGAATGTAGAATGGGAGGCTATAAAAAGTAGTTATGCGAGCACTATGCATCAAAACCTCCTATGACAAAGACAACTCTGATGATGGAAGTGCTGAATGTGGAGGGACAACTTTGAGAACTTGAAATATTAACGGTGGAGACCTCAGGGGGCAGACCATGACTATTAGATTTGACTGCAATAAATCACAAACTGATGGAACGGCTCTGACACATGCACTATGGGGAACATCTCACTTGTCAACATGGGGAGGGAGACAGGGCAGGCAGCCTCCTGGCCGGGTTGGTGAGATCGGACACCCAACAGAAAACTATGGGGGCTATACAGACGAGTACTGGGCAGATAGCCACAACACAAATAGGAATTAATAGGGTGTTTGTCAATTACTATAAGACCCTATCTGAGACCTGTGAGGCCTCCCCGACCTACCCGAATCGCCCGATTTCTGGCCCAAACATGAATCCAAAGCCTCACACCAGCACAAAGGTTGTCCTTGAATGCAGATCTGGAGGTGTAAGAGGTAAATGTTGCCATACACCACTTAGCAAAGGGAAGAGGCGCTGGGTATAGATTACCCCCACCCCTCAAATTGTATACTGCTTATAGATCCCAACTGGCTACCAGCTTCCACACCATGTACACAGGGGTACTGCGGAAAGGGGTGCTCCCAGACTCCACCATGGAACCCACCATTGTAGTCTTGCCGAAAAAGGGTCAGGATTGGCTAGATCTCAGATCTTATAGATCATTGTTGCTCCTAACCATGAAATATAAGATTCTGGGGAAAATTATAGCCAATTATTTGCTCCTGTACATACTGGGGCTGGTGCACATGGATCAATGTTATGTTATGTTATGAGTTTTATAAAGCGCACAGCTGCCCCAGCAAAGGGGCGTCCCAGCGCTGACAGCAGGAATTAGGAGGCTACTAGCAGAAAGCCGGGCTTAGGGCGGAGGGAAGAGGTGCGTTTTAATTGCCTTACGGGATGCCAGGTAGTTATTCATGCTGCGGATGTGCATAGGAAGAGAGTTCCAGAGTTTAGCTGCCAGGGTGCGGAAAGAGCGCCCACCAGCACACACCCTCCTCACCCGGGGAACAACCGCCAGATGCTGACCCATAGAGCGGAGTTGGCGAGTGGGTGGATAAGGTAAGAGCAGGTTGGCCAGGATACCAGGAGAGATTTTAAAAGCAATGCAAAGGGACTTAAACTCTACACGTCTAGCCACCGGCAACCAGTGTAGTCGGCGGATGGCGTTAGTAGTAGAGCAAGTTCTAGGAAGGACAAGGAGAGTTCTAGCAGCCGCGTTTTGAACCCTCTGCAATCGCAGGATTTCTGTCTTGTTAGTCCCCAGGTAGAGCGAGCTGGCATAGTCCAATCTCGACATAATGGAGGCCTGAATGATAACTTGCCGGATGGAAGGATAAAAAAAAAACAGCAGCGGTTTGAGCCCCCACAATATTCCGAAACAGGTCCCTGCTACTTTCTTGGTTTGGACCTGAAAACTAAGGGCCGAGTCAACCCAGACACCCAGAATGTAGATTTGTCCCTAGGCCGCAACACACATTAACGTTCGCCAACTGTTCCAAATTATGGAACTAGTTGGCCACCATTTAGGAACCCCCTTTGTGGTTTCCTTATACATTGAGAAGGCCTTCAGGATACTACTTCGGCCTTACCTATTAGAAGTGCTCCACGCCATGGGGATTGTGGGAAGCCTAATGAAGCGGATACCACTGCTATACATGAAAACTATGGCCAAGCGCAATAGCAGAGTGTTCTCTGATTAGTCACAACTACACAGGGGAACTAGACAGGGGTGTCCTCTATTCCCCAATTTGTTTGTTCTGCCGTAGAATCCCTGGCATGTTTATTGTGAACTAATGGCCGAGCCTGGGAATTGAAATAGGAAACAAGCACCACGCGGCAGCTTGGTAGGCAGACAATGCATTACTGTTTCTAAGAATACCAGAGCACACTCTTACCCAGATAAGTTGTTATTGAGTGAGTTTGGAGAAGCATCTGGCCTCCAGATCAATTGGGAGAAGTCTTGCCTGTTCCTCTTTAGGGCCACACACCTGACGGACCACTTTTCCTGTGTGGGAGATGCTCTCTGGTGGGAACCTTTCACATTTAAAGATCCTGGGGGTCCAGATATACCACACTTAATTAGATTTAAAGAAAGGTAACCTAGATGAATGTGTCACCAAGATCCGACAGGCTATCCCGTTCTAGCAGTGCCTTCCATTATCCCCCCTTTGGGCGAGTAGCTATATTCAAAATGAACATTCTCCCATGACTGCTGTATTTTTTTATGGCTCTCCCCCTAAGATTGCCGAAAACCTTTTTCCGCAATCTGAGAACTATGTTTCCAGAACTGATATGAGGAGCCCAGCGAAGGCATGTGTAAGAAATTGAGTTACTGGTTGACTGGGGTGTAATGACCGGTCAAGCAGCAACCACAATCCTTGAAAGGATAAGGCACAAGCAAACCCCTAATTAATCTGTGCTCAACCCTCTAGTATCTTGGCATAGAGCAGTCAGGCTTAACTTAGAGGTAATGTGTAAAGTATTTGTGCAACACTTCAAACAGTAATTCAGTAGAAAAACCACACAACAAGATCCCACATCAAGTTAGAAAGATGGAGTTTAATTTCATAAAAAAGCAAAACCAAAATGCCAAAATTCTAATCAGTAGAACCAGAGTTTTGAATTTTTTAAAGAATAAAGTGTAAAATAGTGTCTAAAAAATAAATAAAGCGCCAACCTGTGGCTATCAGGTCAAAGTCAAATGTTCAGTCAAAGTCAATGGAACACATGTTATATACAGTCCCAGATTTGTCCCACTGAAGTTTTACCTTCTCAAGCTTTGTGCTAAGAGTCCTGTCTGCATTGGAGAGGGTCGCTGGGAGCAAGGAGAGCAGGCCGGAGCTTCGTGTTGGTGGTCCCCCACGGGCTGTTGATGCTGCTATGCGAAGAGACAGGCTGGCGGCTGGTGGTGGACTTCGGTTTGCATAACACGGTCTTGGTGCGAATGGGCCCGTTTGTGGCTGGGAACAGCCCAAATGCTTGATTTAAGAGCCTGTGAGCCACAGAAGGGTCCAGGACCTGGGAGGCATCCTTTGAGGGTCAGGAACTCACTAGAGCTATGTCCAGGAGCTGGTTGGGGAGCCTTTTATGTCCCTGAAGCTCAGATCAGGAGGCCAGCAGATTAGTCCTTAGAGTCACTCTGGGATCATGGGTTCAAGATGATGTTGCAGGTCCAGTTCTTCTTCAGGCCAGAGGGCAGCAGGTCAGCACATCAGGGCGCCTGTTCCTTTGGAGCAGTAGTCCAGCAGAATCCTTGTAGCAGCACAGTGGTTCTTCCTGGCAGAGTATCCACAGGTCAATTAGTGTACTGAAGAGTTGGATTCTGAGGTCCTTCTTTTATACACAGTTGTTTCTTTGAAGCATGGAGAAGCTTCTAGAGGCATGACTTTGAAGTGCGCAGATACCATGCCTTCCTATCCTTGGCTCCAGACTAACTTCAGGGGGTATGCAGCCCTTTGTGTGGAGACAGGACACATCCTATTCAAGTATAAGTGGGGCTTGGCCAAGCTCCTCCCACTCATACTGCCAGTGATTGCCCGTCTAGTGACACTTAAGCTCCCCATTGTGTGTGGCTGTCTAGGAGAAATACACAAAGTCCAAATGTCAGCTACACCCAGTCATGTGACCCAGAGACATGCTGCAGTAACCAAATGGCTAAGGCAAAAAAATGGCAACTTTATAACATAGCATTTTCAGAATTTCATTTAAAATCCAACTTCCCCACAAGTTAGGATTTTAAATTGTGATTCCAGAGACACCACACATTAACTGGTTATCTCTTCCCATTTGGAATTGACACTTATAAAATGTGAGTGTTTCACTACCAGGACATGTAAAACCTAAAAGTACATGTCCTGTTTTTTTAAAATACATTGCACCCTGCACTCTGGGCTGCCCAGGGCCTACCCTAGGGGTGACTTATATTAATTGAAATTGAAGGTTTATTTTGCCAGGTCAAATGGCAGTTTAAATTGCACAGGCTCTGCAATGGCAGGCCTGAGCCATGTTTATAGTGCTACTTAAGTGGGTGGCATAACTAGTGCTGCAGGCCCACTAGTAGCATTTACTTTACAGGACCAAGGCACATGAGCGTACCACTTTACTAGTGACTTACAAGTAAATTAAATATGCCAATTAGGTATAATCCAATGTTACCATGTTGTAGGGAAAGAGCACAAGCACTTTAGCGCTGGTTGGCAGTGGAAAAGTGTGCAGAGTCCTAAAGTCAGCAAAAACAGGAAGTCTGGTGGCAAAACGTTAGATGAAAACCATGCCATGAATGCCTAACCCAGAGGCTTAGTATGTGGAGGCTCAGCTGATCTGGATGGTGCAGTGGCTCACAAAAGAGACTGATCCCGAAAGATAAGGTATTGTGAATCTTCTGGGAGAGGAGAACCTTCTGAGAGTGTTATACAGTAAGGTGAGGCCTAAACAACTCTACCACTGTGCACTGAGAACAATCAAAATCTGCTGGAACACTTACTCACGGAAAAAGGGAGCGAATGCCTCATAGTCCCCAGACCTCCCACTATGGGTAACACCGGAACTAGTGGCGGTGGCAGATAGACACCCCACGCAATCATGGCATCAGGCTGGGATCACCACAATTGCTCACTTATATAGTGGGGTTCCGCTTGTCGCATTTGAGAACCTTGTACAGGACTAGGGGTTACACTTAGGCCAATTCCTGACATACAGGGCATTGCTGAAAGTGATCACAGAAACATAGAGGGCGAGTCAGAACCAAAGAGATCAGAAGCACTGGCCAGCGAAAGCTGGTGACCTGCATACACAAATCTCTGCCCCCTATGATTTGCATGCCCACAAATGCTCTGAAGACCTTATGGTAGAAAAAGTCATCTCTGACAAGGAATGGGGACGAATTCTAGAATATAACAAAACAGTGAATAGGAACCCCTGATCCGAATACATTTAACTCAACTACCTAAACTGTACATATCTGTCCCCAGTATGACAGACCAAAATGTACCCAGGGTACCCATCGGTGATTCCCCAGACGTCAGACTGCTTCTGCAGACTTTTTTCATATGGTGTGGGATTGCACCCATATACATTCATATTGGAGGTCCCTGCTCAGCATATTGATGGACCTAACGGGGAGACCCCTGCCCATTACTGCAGAAGTGTGTCTACTGGAAAGATTTACTAAACCATTGAAAGCCAAACCCACTTCCAAATTTATAGACCAAGCCCTACTTCTGGGGAAGTGAATCATAGCGATGAACTGGAAGGCGCTTACAGTGCCCCCAGCGTTGCGATAGCTCCAAGAATTGCTAAAGTGATGCACCTCGTACATCAGCGTTATGACTCCTATACAGCAACAGCTGGGGAAGGGGAGCCTCCATTACTGAATGGGATACACAACTGTTAGCTCCATAGGCTAAGTCAGACGGCATATCCCCCAAAGACGGACCAAGCACTCCAACATAGGACAGGACACTCATCCTCTCACAAGAACTACACAAAGGCTCCTGATGACCCATGGAGCCCTATGAATGAACCATATACACTACTGAGATACTATAGTATGGGATGCTTGGGAGGGCTTCGCTTAGATTAATCAACTACTGTGGCACGACAGCCCCACGGGCACAGACACATCCTTCCAAGGGTGGGATACGACTAGAGTACAGGGTGATGGGTGCAGACTATTGGATGTGAAAACATGAACACTGGGTGTACAAGTTTCAAACTACGGTTTCAATGTTTATATGTAATTGTTCCATAAAAATGCAGCTTGAACGTTATAATTTGTAGATAAGTGTTATAAGCATCGCACAAGTGTACTGCCCCATATACTCTTTGACAATGTAAATGGAAACTGTTTCTACCATGCTAACGTAAGAATAGCCAATAAAGAGTTATAATCAAAAAGGACTGTATAACTCAGTCGTCATATACCATCGTAAGTTTTTTTGTTTGTTTCTTTTTTCTGTATGTGATTCGTGGTCAGTAAACAATATTGTGAATATGTTTGTTTCCACCTCTTGGAGTCATTGCAATTCTTTCAAGGGCTAGATTATGTGGTGTATATTCAGGCTGTCAAATAGTGACTTGCTGTCTCATGTCATTACTAAGTTTTACCCTAAATATGAAAAAGCAATCTTCTACATAGCATTGTTTTCATGTGATATATACTTGTTTCACTTTAAATAATCACATAGGACCGATTAACAAAGGTAGCTTGCGTGTAGTAAAGTTACCAGTGTGGAATCTCTGCACTAACGGTGGAGTCTCTGCACTTGGGGCACTGTGCATTCTCTGCAGTAAGCAGTTCGAGATACCTCCCAGAGTGAAGAAATTCCGCACTTGTAACATTACTCCATGGAAGTTACCTTCGTGAATCAAGCCCATAGTTTCTGCTTTCCTAAATGATCACTTACATGAAAAATAAATAATGTAAACAAACTAACAAATTGATAATTACATATCAAGTTTAAAGTTCTGATGTTTTTGCAATGGCCATACAAAGGAAATCCGTTCAGATGCTTTGGTACAAGACAGAAAGGCATTGTGAGAAATTGGGTTGTTGGTTGAGGAGGGTGTGAGCCCTTCTCAAGGAACAGAGTCAATCCTTGTCAGGGTGAACCACAGAAGTCACTAAATTAACAAGTGCCTAATCCTCTGGTAGCTTGGCACACAAGCAATCAGGCTTAACTAAGAGGCAATGTGTAAAGTATTTATACAACACTTAAACAGTAATGAAGTGAAGACACAATACAAGAAAAATCCCATAGTAATATAGAAAAATATAGTAAAATGTATTAAATTATTGGACACCAAAATGTCAAACATCCAATCAGTACAACCGGAGATATGCAACTTCATAGGTTTAAGGCAAGTATAGCACCTAAAAACACACAGTAACACTCACGGTTATCTGGTCATGCCAGACCGGTGAAAGTCAAAAATTCAGGCCAAACGCTATGGAGCACGGTCTGGGTACAGGGATCAGGTTAGTCATGTTGAAAAAGTTTTCTTCTCAAAGTTTGGCTAGAACAGTCTAATTTGCGGTGGAAGAGGCCACGAGGAGCAGGGAGAGCATTGCGAGTGGTCATCTCTGTAGTGTGAAGAGCAGGCTGGGCGTTGTGGATGGTCGTCGCTCTAGCACGAAGATCCTGTTGGGCGTTCCTGACGGTCGCTACCGGGGCTTCGCGTAGGTGGTCACACCGGGCTGTTGATACTGTTACACTAAATGCAGATCTCACATTGCCAGTTGTTACTGGCAGTCTCTGTACCACGAAGAGTCGGGTTCACCGCAGCTTAGCATTGGTGGTCATCGTGGGCAGCAAGGGCCCATTTCGGTCATGAAGAGCTAAAAACCTCAGGATTTATCCTTACTCTTCAGAGGAGTGCACTCTGATGCCAATCCAGGGCCCAGGACCTGGGAAGGCCCCTCTTGGGGATCAAGGACTTAACAGAGGCCACCAAGGCTTAGGCTGGTCCAGTTGCAGGTTCAGTTGCACGAGTTCAGCTGGGCAATTGCAGGGAGTCCTCCAGAGCTTGTTATGTCCCTCTGTCTCTAGACAGAAGGTCAGCCAACTGATCCTTGGAGTCACTAAAGGTAGCCTGGGATGAAAGGAGTAGGTCCAGTCTTCCTTCTCAGACAGCAGGACTGGCCTCAGGCAGCAGGGCAGTCCTCTGGCAGCAGGGCAGTTCTTCTTCTTTAGTATCCATAGGTCCAGGAGTGTACTAAAGATTTGGGCTGAGGGTCCAATATTTATACCTGGTACCAGCTTTAAAGTGGAAGAAACTTCTAGACTTTCCACCACATCTGGTTCTGGAATGTCCTTACTTACTGCCCTGGTCTCAGGATGTCTGGAGTCACAAGATTGAAGTGGTGCTGAGGCAGCCCCTTTGAAATGGAAGTGTGGTAGGTGACAACACGCCCCTACCATCAGGTCAGGATGGCCCATCCTGCCAACACCTAGTCGCCCTTTGTGTCACTGTCTGGGAGGAATACACTAAGGCAAACTGCCAACTATTCCTAGTCATGTGACCCCGGATAGAGGCTGCAGACACCAAATGGTTAGGACAAGAAAATTGCAACTTTCTAAAGGTCACATTTTCAGAATTGTGACTTAAAATCTGACTTTACCATTAAAGAGAATTTTAAATTACAATTCTTCAGACACCAAACATGACATCGCAACCTGTCCCAAAACAAACGTTATCAGCTTATTAAATGTAAAAAGATAACCCAATGTTATCATCTGATAGAGGTAGGCCTGTCAGTAGTGAAAAACACATTTTTGAGGTTTTCACTACGAGGACATCTAAAAACTTAAAAGTAAAGGTCCAAATGTTTAAATACAATGCATCTGCCCAATGGGCTGTTTAGGGCCTATCATAGGGGTGACTTGCATGTATTAAAAGGAAATCTAGGCCTGGCAAAAAGGTCTATTTTGCCAGGTCAAAATGGCAGTTTAAAACTGCATGCAGGCTGCAATGGCTGCATGCAGAGGCATGTTTAAAAAGGCTACTTAAGAGGGTGGCACAATGAGTGCTGCAGGACCACTAATAGTAATTAATTTACAGGCCCTGGGGACATGTAGTAACACTTTACTGGGGGCCTATAGGTAAATTAAATTTGCCAGTTGGGTGTGAGCCAATTTCACCATATTTAGAGGAGTGAGCACAAGCACTTCAGCACTGGTTAGCAGTGGTAAAGTACACAGAGTCCTAAGGCCGACAAAAACAAATTCAGTGAAACAGGAGGAGTGAAGGCAAAATGTTTGTGGGACAACTCTGTGTCTGTGTCTGTGGGACAATGTCATGTCTAACAGGCATTCAATTCATTTATATCGTTTTGGATAGTCTCTAGCTTTTCACAGTGCTACTCCAACTTGTGGCGATTCTGAAAGGAACTCATCCATACATACTCCATGCTAGTTAATTTTCAGAGTTCTATTCCAAGTTATTATATATGGTAGGGAATCTTACTTGCAGGTGATGGGAAACAGAGGGCTTGTGTGCAGAAGTCTCTATATATTTGGGTTATCGTAAAGCATTGCAAACCAGGTTGTGATAGTCTCAGTGTTTTGAGATCTAATACATAGAGGAGGTAAAAGGATCATATTGATGGAAATACACCCCAACAGTGAGCAAGCAATACATTAAAGCCAGCTGATGGAAGCCCTCATCTGTCCATAATGATAAAGTAGAAGCCTTAGAGAGAGACAATTGTGTCTAGAAAACTTGGGTAATGTAGTAATGAATATATGACGTTACAACGCAAACAATTACAACGCATACTTTTACAACGCGGTTTGTACATCGCAACTACCATTACATCGCATGATTTTACAACGCATGCCATTACAACGCATTTTTAAAAACTACGATTACAATGCATTCCATTACAACGCATACCATTACAACGCATAATACTTTTAGGGCAACAGTAGGGTAAGTGTTGGATAGTGTAGGGGTAAAAATTACTATTCCCACTCCAGTGAGTGCAACAGTAGGGTAAGTGTTGGATAGTGTAGGGATAAAAATTACTATTCCCACTTAAGTGAGTGCAACAGTAGGGAAAGTGTTTGATAGTGTAGGGGTATAAATTACTATTCCCAGCTACCCCAAAACCCATACCCACCCTAAAACTAAGAAATCTCCATTACTTACCTTATAATGCGTTGTAATGGCATGCGTTGTAGTGGTATGCGTTGTAATGGCATGCGTTGTAGTGACATGGGTTGTAATGGCATGCGTTGTAATGGCATGTGATGTAAAGGCAGTTGCGTTGTAACAGCTGCGTTGTAAAAGCAGTGCGATGTAATGACTGCGTTGTAATGGATGTTTCCCTGTAGCAATACTCTGTTTTAGACATCTCACCAGCTAGCCTGAGTAAAAGAGGGAAAGAGGATAGGACAGATTGAAAACGTGCTTTTCAGTGACCTATATTTGAGAAAATAAGGCCCAGATTTATTAGGCTTTGATAGCAGAAAAACACAACAAGACAACTTACTGCACTGCATGAAATGGCTAGAGCAGAAATGTGCCATATTTAATAAGATATGGCGCATTTCTGCTTTCTCTCTGCTCTGGAGCACTTGTGACTGCCAAGCAGCACTGCAGGCACCCTTGCGTCATGGTGCAAGGGTGCCAGCCAGTGCTTAATTCAAGCCGGTGGTTTCCGGTGCTCAGCATCAGCACTTAATTATCAGCACTGGCACTTATGCTACATGGTGGCACTGTTTGATTAACTTAGAGAGATGAGCACTAAAAAAGTTGTTCTTTAATATACATTAAAAATGACCAATAGTGCCTGCTGCCCAAGCCATTCTTACAGCTTTGGGGCCTTGAAGAGTCTGAATTATCACACTTGTAGTGTGTGATGGTTAGTAGTCGTGTGGGTATTGACAGCACTGGACGGGGCAATGGGTGCTGGAAGCTGAGGTGGCCTCCTGACGAGAGCTCTGGCACTTATTTTTTTACAAATTAAGCCCTGGTGCAAGCGTTATAGCTAGGATTGCTTTTGTGCAGGAAAAGACACATTCCTGCACAAAAACAATCCCCAAAGCCATGTTCCTCTTTCTACCTGTGCTGCGTTATGCAGCACAGGTAGGAAGAGAAAAATGAGGAGAAATTAAGATATTTCTCCTCATTACACCTCACGTGGGAAGTTGTAGCATTTAGATGCATTCCAAAGGTTTACTAGTCTTAATACATCTGGGAATGTGCCAAAAACAATGGGTGGATTGGTGGAAACACCCATGCTCCACCTATGGAATGCCTTCCCCACACAGAGTAGCACAAGACAGCAACTTGTGCTGCCTTGCATTACTCCACGAAAGGTGACTCTGCATGGCATAGTAAATCTAACTTAAGGGCTTGCGTAGCCTTGTGTGACGCAAGGGTAACAGAAGTCCTTGATAAATCTGAGTCCTGGTGTCTTGACTGAGATTTCTTGGTAGGGAGTTCCACAGTGAAGAGCTCTGCACGTGGAGGGTCCTCAAAATTCAAAAACTCCTTTAACAGATTAATCATATGTTCAGTAGGTTTTGCCTGGTGGACCTTAAACATGTGGTTGGAAGGTAAGAGAGAATTGACTTGGCAAGTTAAGCCAATATTTGGCCATCTCGTTCATTGCAAATAAGAGATATGGATTTAAAGATTGATATCTCATTTGTTGAAAGCCAAATGAATGGACGTTTGAACTATGATATGAAAGTGCCTTTTCAAGCAAATCGGGAAGCATTTTAGTATGGTTTGGAGTTTGTTGCTGCATCTTGATGTGAGCTGTGACTGAGGGTAATCCAGCCCTTTCCTTAATGATATTCTTTGTTCTCATCTGGTAGATTGGCCTGATCAGAAAACCAGACCTTCATAGATATATTCATAGGGTTTGTAGTGTAACAAAAAAACAGTTAAGAAATAAAGAGCATAAAGACCAAAGAACGATTTGTAATTAAGGGTATTTATAATTTAATAACAACATGACACAAAATGAAGAAAATTGGATAAGCGTTTCTAAAGATATTAAACAAATAAAGCAAACAAAGAAAAAATAATTCTTTATAAACGAACAAAAATTGTAAAAGCTGTCAACATGTCAGCACAGTTTATGATCTCTCTCTCTAGTTTACAGTAATTATGTTACGGCTTATTTTTCTCTCTTTTCTTCCCCTTGTTTTCTAAGTTGTCTCTTCCATTTTTTTGTGGTCTTTATTTCTCGTTTTTGCATTTTTCCTTTCTGTCTGTGCTTTGTTCACTCTCAGTTTCTCAGATTTTCCATCGCCCTCACTCATTTCTACATTTATCTCTATTACTCCAATTCTCTCATTGTATTTGTACTTCATTTGATATTTTTTTGTAAAATAATGTGGGGTTATGTGAAGTGAGGACTGACGCCAAGGTAGGGTTGAAGTAGTTTATTCTTTGTGGACAAAGTCGTGCCTCTCTCAACAGGGGCCAGATGCCAACTGCTCTGTCTAAAATACCATGGTGACGACCAGGCATTCCATGACATAGCTGCATTCTGTATTACACATCACCACATTATGTTATATCACACATTAAAATGTTCTGCCAATGTGTTGGTCTTTATGTGTGAAACTAATGATGTAATGCTCTCTGTGTATCAGTAGTGAATTTATAATCTAATTTCAATCTCTCTCACATACTGTGTCAGGTGATAGAAGAAAACACAGTTCGACAATATGACTCCATTCAGAAACTGATGAATGAGAAGAGCTTCTTTAAGCAGGCTATCAGCCAGTCAGATCGCATGAAACTATTTCCACTGCATCGCAGAAACTCCAGCAAGCGCATGTCCCGACCAAAGATCACTGCCCTACAAGAGGAAACGGAGGAAGAGGTGCAAGAGACAAGACTTTAAAATTGGATTTGCTGAATATTAAGTTCTCACTTTTGGTGTACAGAGCTGTTCACAGCCACACACAAGCACTATTAATGTTTATGTGTCTAGCAAGAGGCATGCACAGCTTTGCATTGGCTACTAAGCTTATGCTGAGAAGTGGAGCAGGTTACTGAGTGTCTGCCTCCATTGCCTGCAATAGTCCTTCTCATTTTGCTGGGGCAAATCCCCTTGGGCCTACTCTGTCTTGGCAAGCAATCTGTATAAGCAACTCTTTAATAAGACACAGCTTTACACACACGCATCACAAATGTGCAGAGAAACACTGTGCATTTTCTTATGAGGCTCCATAATAGGCTTGTGTGCAGCAATCCTAGTCTACTCCCTCTTAGCCAAGGATGACGCTTCACTCCATATTCATAGACAACTGAGGAGTTTTCACATGTCATGCATCTTCCATCTTGTAGCAAAGTGTACTTCTGTTCGAGAGAATGTGACATGTTTCCACAAAGAGAAGCAACCAGGGTTTCCGCTTCCTCTTTACCTGCATAACATTCTTGTGATTGCCTTTGGCAATATTTTGCCATTGTGCCACATTGCAATGAAAACAGGGATGTGCGTTATAAATTCACATTCTATGCCAAATAGGTGGACTTAAAGACACTGTACATTTGAGCGCCCTCAGAAAATGTCGACAGTTTAAACTCTGATATGTACATTTTAGATGAAGGTACTCTAACTAAACTTTAAGGGTACATTTCACTAAAAATGCTGAATCTGCAATGTCTGCCACACTCCAGCAATGAGCACTTATCTTTGAGGTACTCTAACTGAAGGATGCACTGCGCATTAAACTCAGGGCCTGCGAACCTGACCGTTTTTCTACAATACCACATGGTGTACAAATACGCCCCATCATTCCATAGATCTGTTGTAGGCCAAGCATGATTTTAACTTCTTTGTATAGCTAAGGTGCAGTTGAATACACACAAATGTTGTCAAAGATGTTGTCAAAGATGCAGCAATATGCAGCTATACGCAAATGTGATCTGAGATGACTTGTTGCTGTAGCCCACAAATCTTTTGTAGTTCGATGTAAATTGCCTCAGTAGATGTGTATTCTGTTGCCATAGTCTTTTCTCTGTGTAGCACAAAAACTGTATCAATGAGGCAAGTAATTGTCCTAATTTTCAACCTGCAGAGAAACCCTAATCAAATACACTTATTGATCGTACTTGATTGAAAACTAAAAAGGTATATTAGTGAGTTTACTGTTGAGGGGTGTTATTACACTGCCTTAAGAAGTGTAAATTAGTGAATCGCCAAAGATTCATGCATAATTTTTAATACCACATTACAAATGGCTAAAAAGTAACTTTTTAAATTGACTACAATACGTTGTCTAAGTAATATAATATGTGGTGGGTTCTGTACTGCCACCTCAAGACAACAATAGGCAACAAATTCTGTGGACACCACTGCTCGAACTTCAGGAGAATACCTCTGTTCTAAGTGGAAAGCCGGAATGGCACTACTGAAGATATGCATTGTCCATTAGCTACTGTTCATATTGGATGGAAAAACCAATAAGGAACATTCTAGGCTTTGATGAATGTCCTGTAATAACTTACTTCCATTAATTATGGAAAAACAATCCTGAGTATTTAATAATTCCTCTAAATTGTGTATTTTTAAAACCTCTACAGTAGTGTCATATCAACTGCCACATTCTTAAGGGCATCTAGTAACTGAGAAGCACTGTAAAGAAACCTTCCTGAGACATACAGTACATACAAGACTAAAGCAACAAAATCCAAAAGCAACGCCATTTACTTAAGTGCTTGAAAAACTGAAGTAAGAAGAAGAACTCTAGACCAAAAGACAAGCTGATCGCCCCTCTAGACACATAAAAAGTTATAAGGAAGCATTTACCTGAACAGACAATGCCTTTTACAATATTTAAATATAAATATTGGGAGAAATAGGTGAATTAGATCCTATGAACGTAGGAATATAAAACAGGAAATAAAAATGCCACACACAGGCTGAGGGATTGTCTGCTAAAAATTATTTTGAAACGAGGAAATATAGTTCAACAATGGAGGGAGCTTACCTTTCTATCAAATCATAAAGTAAGGCTCTTCGTCTTTCCCATTCAACAACCCAAGTGCATAGAGGACTATGCCCTCACAGAGATCCCACATCTGATTAATCTCTAGTGACTGTGATCAAGATACTCATAATATTTTCAGAATCCTACTACTGAAAAAGCCAAATTAAGACATTGATTAGTGAAATAATTATTGATCAATTTCACAAGCACCCACACTGGTCAGGGTTATGGAGAAGGGTGCAAGCAAAATGACTCATAAACATCTTGAGTTTCAATTATTATTAGACACTTGTGGGAGGGTATGCTAAAAAAGGGAAGACCACTAACCTTAGTGAGTATCTGAGTATCCCAAAGTGTTTGCCTTTATCCCTAGGGAATGAGGAAGTGCCATGATACTCATAAACTTGACAACTGCATTCAGTACTATCTGTCACAATATTTTCATGATTAAAATTATGAATTTGGCAGGTTTTATTTTCATATCACTGACATTGTTCAAATCTGTTTTCATTAAAAGTTTGTGAACGGTACAAAAAAAAAGGACACTGAAACCCTTGTTCTAAAAGATTCTGTGTTGCACCCAAATTGTTATGTATGTAAGACCGCTTACAGGGCCTAACATTCATTTGTATGCCGATGATGCCCAAATACACTATAAAATTAGAATAGTAGAATGAAAACATGACAGAGTTGCAGACATCAAGCAAGGTTGAATAAAAAATGGAAAAAGCTAGTGTCCCATGGCCACAATTCATAAACACACCAAAACCATTTCATAAAATGTGGAACTTAGGTATAGTCTTTGACCCTGAATTTTACATACTAAACTAAGAATCTAGTTAAGATAGCAATGCACTAAATGGAGCAAGCTAAAATACTTCTGCTAGCCCTGACATTAGGATACAAAATGGTGTTCACAGGCTCGCAGCTAAATTACTGTAATATTATGTACTTTGATTTACCAGATAAACGTATGCAACTATTAAAGGTATTGAAAAACAAATTGATTAATAGGAAAACAATAGAAGATAATAACATGGTATTCTTTGTTTTACCTTTGCAACTGTTTCTATTGTCTCCTTAATTGATAAATTTGGATCTAATTTGAGCCAATGAAGAGTTTGGCTTTATTACACTGGCTGGTAACATGACCATAGCCCTCTTTTATTTAAATGTGGCCTTGTCACTCGTGATGCAATGCAAAGCAAAAGATAGTGTTAAGTCATTTACAATTTTAAAGGCCAGCATGTGTAGAGCTAAATTGCATTGCATTTTGTGAGCACCCACACAAACTTGAGTAAATGAAGGCCTATGGCTCACTATAAGCAGACTGCGTGATTTATGAGTCATACTGGAGAGAGGCTTCTACACTCCATACTCAAAAATCAGTTAAAACCAAAGGCATTAAAGTCAAATAAGAGAACCACATAAGTGAAACAAACTGATATCCCAGGATGTTAAATAGGTAAAATAACCAGGGTGGTGTGTTTCTGTGAGATGAATTAAGCTTGGAAATAAATTACCAGACAAATTGAACCAAGCACATGAGCACTTCAAATCTAGACAACAACTGAAAAGCCCTAAGCTTCAATGAGCATTGCTTCCAGTTTAAGCCAGAAAATGTATCTGAAAATGAAAATCTGCTGCTGTTACGTTTTTTGCCTGATGAGGTTCGTTCAAAATTGTTGCCTACTTTCACTGCTGCACTATCCACAACTGGATACTGTTTCCTAGCTAATAATATTAATGTGTTCACTTGCTAATACAATACCATGATGTTTTGTAACAATTTTGCAAACAATTTTGAATATTGGTATACATAACTCACCTGTTTCAATATGAACAGGTCCCGAAAAAATAATGATGTAGGAAGCTGTGATGATTAAATCTTGAATTTCTTAGCAAGAAAACTATTCCTTGATCTGGCCATAATTGGCTAGACATAATACCGTCTCCTTTGTAAAAAAATACTTTTCATAACTACAAATTATTCTTTATTGTATATGACGGTAAGTGTCAATGAAAGTGTCCCCTGTTGGATGGCATTGAGGCCTTCTAAAGACCAGCTCTTAAAGCTGTTTCATGCTTCCACTATTAACATGAATTGTTACATTGAATAATATGCTTGTGGAAGAGTATCGCAGATACAGTGTGTAAAGTAACCTCTGGAGTCAAAGCTTTTGCTAAGATTTTATATCTATTTGTTTCAGATTATGAAAGCTTGGTTTTCAAAAAATGTATGAATGCATTATTTAGTGTACTGTGAATGTCAGATGATGCTATATCAAGTTGTCGCAGTAAATAATGTTTGCAGTTTGCACTTCACTATCACCTTGAGAGCATTTATAATTTAAGAAAGACTTCATGAAAGCACACACATAAACACATATATGCATAAATTGTATTTTTGAATCACCTAAGCCTAGTAAACATGTTAGTGCTTTGTTGGGTATAGCTACATAGAATACCCATGTTTATGCTGAGCAATGTGCCAAAAAATGGCCATTGCTTTACTGAGGACGATTCACCATTTTTAAGGGCTTTCTGGAAGCGTAAATATGTCCTTACACATATGTGTGTGTGTATATACACGCACAAGCAAGCTTATGTGCAGAACACACGCACCATTTAGTAGAAAGGAGCAATAAAGTTAATTTTGGATATTGAACAAGAGTTTTACTGACATGAAGGTCAATAACATTCTTTTATTAGGGGCCAATACGTGTGTTCATCCTTTTTACAAGGTTCAAAAGTATTTTTTGAGAACTGCTTTTTCAGGTGATAGAGAAAGAATGAAAGAAAAACAAATAATTTATAATGCTTCATTATTTTCTGGAACATACAACTAAAAAGCGACCAGAGCTCTCAGAGAATGAGAGCATTGTTGTAGAGTTTTTAGCAATTTTAATACAGCAAAGAACCCCTCTTTATGGGAAAAAGATCCTTATGGGTAGCCTTGCCAAAATACCCCTTGGCAGTAAATCCCTTTTCTGTGTGTGTTTGGCAATCTAAAGGTTAGTATATATAAAGATGTGGTACTTTTAAGAAAACGTTGACAGCAAAATCATGTTATGCTTCCCTTTTAATGTTTCAGGATTCTTTCCCCTAGAATATATTATTTATTTTAATGTTGGTGCATTAAGATGTATTTTAATATAAAGATCGCAATATGAAGAGAAATATATATTTGTATAAATACAGAAGTACAGAATTTGTTTTTGTATTTGAACTGTTTTGTACCACTAATTATTACTTAATGTTAGACAAAATAGAGCAATGATCTGATGCCAGAGACATGAATTACATCCATCTTTATGATGTGCAACAGTGGCTGTAATCCTGGCACAGGTAATGGTTTCTATGAGTTTTATGTAACACTGAATCTAGCTCATACTGCCTATGTAACAATGTACAGTTGTACAATCTCATAGAAAATTATATAGATTTCTGCTGCTTGATTTTATAAACACTGCCTATCAAAACAAATTGTACATTTGAAATGTATTATGAATATTTATTTCCAAATATTCGTTAACAGAACACTCTGTAAGGCTGTTTAGTGTGATGTATAGCATAATAAAAATGTTTTGAAGTCTGATCTTGCATTGTCTTTGAATTCGTTTTCCAACGAGATTAAAATAAAGTTGGCCACTTTTCACTAAGTGAGGATTTATGCATAAACAGGTAATGTAGTCTGGAGACACAGTTCAGTGCAGTTACTAGAAAGCTATAATCGTCAAACAATCTTTAAAACAGGCAGATAAAGCATAAACATTCTGTCAAATTATTATTGCAAGTTTAATAATATTTTCTTGTAAATTCTAACTATAATGTAATTGAAAGCTGGGCATGTGAACCAAATTAGAAGATGCGTAAACTACCTAGTACAGCTTCTAACTATAACGTAATTGAAAGCTGGGCGTGTGTACCAAATTAGAAGATGCGTAAACGACCTAGTACAGCCTCTGGTTTACCCATCAATCCACAACTCACTAAGGCTCATACACTGACACAGTCACTTAAATAAGGGCACACCTATTTACTCAACTGACTGCACAACACAAACATTTGAATCTGATTCCTGTCTGTAATAGGAACGTATGAAACATTGTGGACATCATCTGTGGTCTATACATTGTGCTGCAATGCTGTAACAATGGTAGGTTGTGTGCAACATAAATGAAAAATTACAACAATTAAAGAAAAGCTCTTTTTATCAAAGAATCATCTTGCTGAGTAGCACAAAAAGCTTGGACCACACGATGAGCTACATACATTTTTATTTGCCCACTTTTAAAAATTCACACACATTTTCAAGTGAAATTTGTTAGGGAATATTTTTTTCATATTTCTTTTGAACTCTATATCTTCTGACTAACTTTATGTTTGCTAAGTAGGGTTTAAAGTTGTGTGCTTTTTATCACAGTGTATGGAATGTCACTCGTTGTCAAATACCAATCACACTGGTATGTCCTCATTTTAAATTTTGCTTGCGTGTTTTTCCTTAAATGTATTTGTATGTGACCAGAATTTTGTGTTTCTGTGTCAGAAAACAGTATGTTTTGTAAATGATGATGAAAAGGTAATATAAAGTCAGAAAATTAATTAGGATAATGAGAATACACCAAAGGTTGTACGTTTTTATTGATTATTCTTTGCTCATCATGCTTTAATCTGGTACTATGTAACATGCTTCCTATTACAATCCTCTCCAAATAATAACCATGGTGGAAATAATGCACAAGGGATTGGAATGGCTGCAAAACAGTAAAAACGACAAAGGCACTTAAAGTCCTATGTCAAAGCCACATTTGTTCTGGCTAACTCTAGGAGCCAGATTATGAGATCCTCTTAATATTCTGACCAATGCGTAAACTGCTGTTTATGCATGGGTCGGAACTACGAGTTTGAAGTTATTTAACTCATCCGAACATTCATTCAATAGCGGCAGGTCAAAACTGCTGAAATGTAACCAGGGAAAACATACAGTATTTACCAAAATCTGCATGTTATTCCCCATGAACTCACAATAGGTGTTATTAATCGCACCCAATAAATAACATACCCTGTGGTATTGTTATATATCAGGGGTGATAAATAGCGCCTTATCTCGTAATTAGTCCCAGGGGTCACTTGTTCAAATAAATTACAATTAAATTAGGGCTCAAGTGGTTTTCAGTGGTGTTTCCTTGTAATTGTGCTAATGGGAGGATTTCTCCACCATGAGAGCAAAGAACACCCACAGTAGTAATCCCAATCAAAGGGTCTGAACATGGCATTATATGATGTGGTTTGTCTTTTAGGTTTGTGAATGCCCACAAATGTGTATATTTGAGGGCAGTCATAAACTGAAAGTTGTCCTTGTCCCAACCTGGAAATGGTTGGGAAGGCTCACCTCCAGATTTGCTAAAGGTGAAAGTGAAGGGCTGCAAGCAAAGACAGAAAAAAAACACAATTTGTCTGCCCATCCCCCTGTGCTGTATTCTACACTCTATGAATAATCATAAAAAGTGGGAGTTGGCAGCCATAATAAAGTCCCATGGCAGATGTAAAAGTACTCCTGGAAACCTGTTCCTCTCTTTCCTGGTGTTTTATTACACGTGGTTTGTGAGTAGCAAATAGGTATAAATATATGTTAGGGGGCAGTCTTAGAACTCTACCCATACTTATGCTACTTTTCATTTGTGAATCTGTTAAGCTGTGAAGCTGTACTATACTTTTCTATTGTAAGTTTTAATATATTTTGTTTTATTTAAGATCAAAGAAACAGACCAATTTTTTAATTCAGTGCTATATAATGATTAGTATTTACAGGTTATGGTATCTAATCATTTTGTGGCTTATCATAGCATTATCTACTGATCAATTTTCAATTTTGCTTATGTTTTCAATATTGTGTGCATGTAGCTCTCTCTATCAACTGGGAAATGACCTGCAGAAATAGCAAATCTATAATTCTCCTCCATGGAGAAAGTGATCAAAAAGATTAGGTACCAATATGAAAGGAGTAGAAAGTGGCTCTAAACTCAAACCAGCAGAACCAGCAGCTCCATGCTAATCTATAGCACTTGAGAGTGCCATGGGAACAGACATCTTGCATGCTCACCATAGCCACAGCTAAAGGCCTGGCTAAAGCCAGGATGTCCTGAAATCCTCCAGACAATCAATTCATGATAGCCCTAGAGTACCAGACTGTGTAGTTCTGCATGCAACCCAAGCAGAAATGCCAGGAATGTGTAACACAAAAGGGGTGATCACACACACGCACACAGAGCAGTGGACATCTTAGTTTACATTTAAAAAACATAGCAATTCACTGAAAAAGCAAAGGTTAACATGATGGTATAGTTATGAATTGTAACATTATCTTACTTTATATTAAAAACCTTAGACATTCACTGAAAAAAAGTTAAATAGGCATTATAGTTGGGTGAAAATGTCAGGCAAAGGCAGGAATATTGTCATAGTAGAACTCCCAAAATATATCATGGGAGGTGAGAGACAGCTGAATATGTTGTAACAGTACAGCAAGTTAAAAAATTATCCTACTAAGCAATATACGGCGATTTATCATAGAAAACTACTGATATGGAGGAAAGGGATCTAACTGATAAGGAATCTGGATGTATCTGAAGACAGAACATACAGTACTCCCACCATTTATTTGCACCCAAAGGTTCCTAATTGTAAATAACCTCCTCCTGGACGGCCTTTGTGAGCTCTATTGGTTCATTGCTAGAAACCACCTTGCTATTTATTGACATTTTCCTATGCCAACACATTATCATCTTACCTGAGGGAGTTGACTGATTTCTTAACTAAGATGAATGGAATACCTTGGAAGGAGAGTAATCTAATGGCAACAATAGATGTGGTCTCTTTATATACCTCTATCCAACATGATCAAGGTATTAATGCCAGCAGACATTATTTGTTAGCCATTTATAACATTCAGAATTCTTTTGGGATATGCTAGATGTTTGTTTGAAGCATAATGTCATCATCTTCAGTGGTGCATACTTACTTCAAGAACAAGGACAAGACATGGGCACGTTCTTTGCCCCCACATATGCCAAACTCATGATCGGATGGTGGGAGACAGAGCCAGTGTGGAGAGGAGAACATTTGGAAATGCTGAACCATGTGAAACTGTGGCCTCAACTATAGATTACCTTTTTGTCACTTGGGAAGGAGATAAAGCTACTTTGGAGACCTCATCGAGTTCTTAAATAGTAACAACTATTTACTTATGAAATCAGTGTGGATACAATCAGTTTTTTGGATACTGAAGTGTTTAAACATGGGAACAAGATCTGTACCAAGATCCATAGAAAGACTACAGCATGCAACAATACACTTCATGCCAACATTTTAAAAGGTTCAAAATGGAGTATCCCCTTTGACAAACTATTGCAAGCATGGTGCAATTGCTTGGAGGAGGAGGATTTTGAACATCAGGCTATGGAATTGATCGGTTGATTTGAACAAAGGGTTTATCTGATGCTGATGTTAGAACATCTGATGCAATGTGCATATTCAAAGAAAAGGGATGAACGGCTAGTCAAAAAAGTAAAAGAAACAAATGACAAAACAGACATTTATTATGGATTTCAATACTTCACATGCAAAGCTATAGGAAACCACTATAAGAAATTGGAAAATCTTAAACCTGGATGAACATCTGTGTCAATCTTTACCATATCATCCACACATTACAAGTAAAAAGGTACCAACTCTTGGAAATCTTCTAACAAAGAGCTACATGCATTCAGAAAGAAAGGAAGAACTAATTGGCTTATTCAGAATCAAAATAAAAGGGGCTTCTGGCAATGCCGAAAATGTAAAGCATGTGAATATGGAGTAAACAAAACTTTCAAATTATATAATTGACAAGAAAGTCAGATCAATGCGCATATCACATGCTATGTTGGAAGGACGACTAATAAAGTTAAGCCTAGAATTGTGCATTATCTTCATGCAATCTAAAATAATGACCCCACTTACCCGCTTGCAGAACACTTTTGGGATAATCACAAGGGCCACACTAATGAAATACAATACTATGGGGTCCAATGCATAACTGCTAATCAAAGAGGAGGTGATCAGGAACCTAAGCTGAAGAGAACTGAGCCACGGTTGATTATACTTATGGGAACAGAAGTGTCATGGGAACACAACTTAGATGCTAAATTACCAGTCCATTTGTGAAAATTTGAGATTAGATGCCATTAGACAAAACGAAAAAATAATATTTTGTGATAAGTCTCAATCACTGAAAGCTTTTTTTATAACAGGACTCGAAATCAGGGTTATGAGAGTCCATACAAGATAAAAGAAGGACTTATTCTTCGTATTTTGCAATATGACTTATTATTAAGCAAAATAGAACATTAGTTGAAAATGAAGGACTGCTACAGTGAAATGAGAAGATGAATTAGATTTGGTGGAATATGTTATACCATCAGGGGTGAATTGTACTTCTCAAGGGTGTATGCATACATTTTGTAACTATTTGATATCTATTGGCACAGTTCACTTTAGGGCAAAATAGGATAGAAGAGGAAGTTAAGTGTTTTATTTTGCACAGCATGCATTATGATCTGTGAATGCAATATATGGGAAATGTAATTTGTTTATAACTACTAGGCAATTTACATTGCTTTCATGTTGATAGCTTTGGATTGAGTTAATTCCTTCCCAAAAAAGATTTAATTATGAGTTTGATTAGATCATTTAGAAATTATGTTGCAACAAAATAGTTCAATTGTTAGAAATTGTGTTTCTGGTTGGCTAAACTGGCCAGGCAGAACCTACCACTCTAGTCAGGGTAAGCTATATACACAAATCAGATAACCTGTGCTCACCCTCTGGTAGCTTGGTGCAGAACAGGCAGGCTTATCAAAAGAGGCAATGTGTAAAGTATTTGTGCAACACACAGTAACACAATGAATACACCACAAAAAGACTAGTTATGCACGTTTAAAATACCATATTAGATGCACCAAATAAACATCACGCACAGAAGCACCTTCACTTCTGCTAGGTTCGTTATGGTAGACTTTCGGGTGCAATTATGATGATCATGGATCAGTGAAGAACCTCTCGAGGCATCGGAGCGGGGAGAACAAGGCTCTGCAAGCCTCTAAAGGCTCAGGTCTGCAATCTACAGCAAAGAGACTGGAGCCAGCGGTGGAGACCCCATGGATCTCGGATTTAACTGTACCTTGAAGCAGGTTGATGTGGCGACACCTGGCAGGACGACCCTTTTCAGTCCCTCATCAAAATGCACCCCCAGCTGCAGCGAGCTCTCACAGTGCAAGGTCGGGCGACAGCGGCTGTGGTGAGCTAGCTTCCTGCGGCACCAAGCGAAGTGGGCAGGTCCGGCAGCCTCTCGCCGCAGGTGTTGGAGGTGGAATACATCATTACCCTGGCAACACTTGATCACAAGCCAGCATCAAGCAGCTAACATCCTAAGTCAGTGGCCATCTCCACCAAAAGAGACCATAATAAGAGTGATCCAGCGATCAGGGATCAATAAATTTGCAAATAAACAAGGCCCAATTACGTTACCCAACAAGTCCCTTCACGCTGGGTTCAGTGGAATGCAAAGTTCGTTCCTCACTTACCAATCTCCAACAGAACCTGCATTTCTCATAATAAAATATTGTGGCAATGACATCATTTTATAGTTGGTTAGTTATAGGCAATAATTTATAAACTCACTCTAAATAAAGACGGACTCAATGTGTATATTTATAATGTTTATCAAAATAATGTGAAATATATGCTAATCAAGTACCAATACACAGTGCAAATCATGAAATATCACTGAGTAAATTATTAGCAAAGAAAAAATAAATTCACATCATATTGACAGTACATTGAAGGAGTGGAAAAGCGAAGAGACAAAAGGTTCAGAAACAGAATACATTTGCAAATGATTATGCAAATTCAGTTTTCTACCTATACTAACCCAGTAGGAACAGGAAATCTACTCTCTGGCCACGAGAGCAGCAACGCCCCCTCAAGAAGATTTGAAAAGGACAAAGATTAAGTCAGGAATCAGGAACAGGAAGGAAACAGGTAGGCCTCTACAGCAAACCGACGACAGCGACGATCTCCCAAGGATCAGCCTATACGCCTTCAGAACACCCCTCCCACGGGGCACCTCAATTATACCCTAAAACCCAAATGTCAAACCCACACTTGTTTCAAAATAAGAAACTATTCTACATTTGATTGGTTAAGGAAGGGGGTGTACTGTCACACCACACACGACATGTCCATCTCACTCAATGTTCTATTGTTTTATTTTTTTCAACATCATGTCGGAATCTTCCCAGGAAATACAAGTATTCAAATATTCAGGCTTCAGCTTCCTTCTCTCCGCTAATGTTTCGAAATCTGTTACTTCTTGTGCCACTCTTGTGCTTCCAGAGGAAACGTTCCAAACTTGCTCATTGTTTTTCGTCTCCACGTTTAACTTTTGGCAGGCACACGTAAATTCGAAGGTTGCGCGCCTTTGCCTTCCCTCCACGTTCTCTTTGCTTTTTCAGCTTATTTTGTAAAAATCATTCTCCTTAACCCATGCTTCTACGGAGAATAAAACAAGCATTATTACTCATTTTGTAATGCTTTTCTTTACGCACCCTCCCAATGCTGGATCTAACCATGCGCAACCCATATTATTATTTTCCCTAGCAAACTTTAATTACGTGCACAAAAGCAGCATTAGTCTCTTTATTTTCATTAGTCAAGCATTTGCGGCCTAGTTCAGTGCTTTAGTACGCGCTTGCGCAGTATTATTTTCCCTCATGTTAGTTTTTAAACCGCGTGTTTTTCACTGCACACTGTTAAAAAAATTAGAAAATGTTACTAGGGGTTTCAATCCGAGCAGGTTTCATTTTACGAGAAACCCTGCTCCATCAATCCCCCTTTGATGGCGTCTTTGAGCCATCACCAAATACCCACCAATACAATTTGTCACTTAGAAAGCTGTTGTTCTCTCTTGTTTTATCATTATTCCATCTAAATCTCTCATCATTTCATAATAATTTCCTCTTCTATCTTCTAGTTCTATCTCTTCTCTCTTTCTTTTTCTTGCTCTTCGTTTGTTATCAGATGTCTCTTTCTTGCATTTGCAACACTTCTAAATCAAGGAAATCATTAGTATTACTGTAACCACTACAATGATAGGTGTCAGTATTCTCCCTAATAAACTATTCCCAAATGTAGAAAACCAATTTCCCACAGAGGAAAAACTCTTACCAAGTTTCTCCCAAGCACCATCAACCTTCAATTCAGACAAATCTTGATGAAGATTTGTAATATTCTTAATATACCCCTCAAGACTCTTACTCTTATCAGAGATATAAGTGCAACATTGTTGTATTTTCAACATTTTGAAGACTCCACCCTCTTTTGCCAATAATACATCAAGGGCAAGTCGATTTTGCAAAACCATAGATCTAATTGCAACCATCTCAGTATCAACCATTAAAAACCTACCAGCAGTGTCTGTTGATAAACGATCAACCACTGTGGACAATTTTCTAATTTTGTGTGAATTCAAAATAACTCCAACTGAAGGTATAAGTGCTCCAAAAACATCCCCTATTATTTCTGAAAAGCTTGCTCTCTTATTACGTATTAGTCCATTCTTTACTTCGTTGATTCTATTATTCTTATCCATGTGATACATTTTCAGAAATTCTATTGCTAAATAACAACACCCATACCAATGTGCAGGCAACCTTTAGTAGGCATTTTTACCACACACATAATAAATTCCCGGGAAAACAGGATCAGTTCCTCCCTTTATTCCCCATCCTCCCGTAATTAGGAAGGTATGGTCACATTCACTAGAACCAATGAAATAATTATTATATTCAGTCTTTTGTCTAAGCAAGCAAAGCTTTCCTCTATGATACCAGTCTAGGGTCATGGCAGCGTAAGTCTCGCCCTTTTTGTAATCTCATTCTCTGAAAGCCCATGGAGGTACATGAGACTTTTGCTCAGCAGCTTTTCTCTGAAACTCTTGACCTTCTATCTTCAACCATGTTAATGAATTCTATTTCTTCAAATCGTAATCTGCAGGTGAGGTTGTGTCTATGTGCATATACTATATCTATTGTTTGTATAGAATTTCTGAAAACACAATCTATGTTAGAATAATAATATTGGAGGCTTCCCCTCTCGTAAAAGAGGCTTGTTAATACACTACAAGACACACCATATGTTAAAGGTTAGTGATGGTAAGTCACCCCCTCTGAAACAGACGATGGTAATTGCATGCACACATAACAATCTCTCGCATCCATTACATCAACATACTCATACAATAACTTGGTTAAGACATTTAACGAAAAATCATTATTTGATTTATCATGATGATAGATGCTGTCATCCTTCATCTTTTCTAATTTAGTATGTGAGTCTTCTTTAGAATCTTTAGTATCTACTTTATCACTCATCACACTATTAGTATTAGTGTTATTCTTATGATTAGTTACCATTAAGACAGGCACAACAACAATTAATGTTGACCACACCAACATTAGTAGAAAAATACTAAATAAGTAAGCATTAATACATCTACGTTTAAAACTACGATTTTGATGTCCAGTCTCTGCTGTATTTGCCATTTCTAGTTAAATTTGCACCAATTCTAAAAAAACTAAGAAAAAACTCAAAAATCTATCAATAATCTAATCAAAATTTTGTAAGATCTATCAAAAGTAGTATAGCAAAGTAGTGTATCCCCACACACTTTATGGCTTTCTTCTTTACCCCTCTCTTTTTTTTTAATATATATCTTCTTCTTCAAATCTTTTGAATGATTCAGAATAATTTTTTCATAAATTGTTGCACCATAATTTTCACTGTTCTTTAAGGTGGTTCAAAACCATCTTCTTCACTTGACTCTGTACCAGTATTTTCTTTGATCTGATATGTGTTTTCAATTTCTTCTAACACCACATATGTCCATTCTGGTGCTATGTATTTCTTATTTGGAACCCTCACTCTTTTCGTTTTCCGAACTGATTCTTCTTCAGACTCACTTTGCTCAGTCTGATCTGAAACTTCATTTATCGTGTCAGGTGATCTTTGTTTCAGAGTGTATTTCAGTCTTTTCACTCCTTCTGGCCACACATCACCTTTCCTTGCTTACTTTACTTGAACTGTTTCTTCAGCATCATTGTCAAGATCGCAAGTTCTTTTATTCAGTCCTTTTCTCTGTTGATTCTCATTAATCACTTTCTCTTTTTCTTTCTCAACAGCAGTCTTTTGAGACTCAGTAGCTGGTGCCCACTTTATTCGACTTGTTCCGTGTTCGACTTCAGAATCTGTAACTTCAGACTCTATGACTTCACTTTCTCCACTTTCTGCTTCTTCTTGTCTTTCAAGTGGACTTGGGACTCTTTTTGTATGACTTGCATGTATCTAATTTGGTAAGCCACCACACTTTACTGCTGTCGTTGTCACCAGTATCACCTGGTAAGGGCCGTGCCAGCTAGGCTCAAAACGCGATTTTCTCACGTGTTTCTTCACCAGGACCCATTCTCCTGGACTTAGATCATGTGCTTGTTCTTGCTGAGTTGTAGTTGCAATTTCTCCAACCTGATAAGACACAGAACGCACTACATCAGCCAATCCTGTGCATAATCAAGCACCAGATCATCAGTAATATTCATCAGTTGATTTGCTGGTACAATCTGCTGTCTCATTGCTCTCCCCGTAATAATTTCGTGTGGAGATAATCCAGTCTTTTTATCAGGAATACTTCTCAGACTCATCAATACCAAAGGTAAAGCATCTGGCCATTTCAGTGCTGTGGATGCACAGACCTTTGATAATCTGGATTTGATAGTGCCATTAATTTGCTCGACCACTCCTGATGCTTCTGGTCGATAGGCACAATGCAGCTTTTGTTCAATTTGTAATGCTGCACAAATCATCCGAATTATTTCATTGTTAAAATGAGTTCCTCTATCCGTTTCTAAAGAGACTGGAAATCCAAACCTATGAATTATCTCTCTCAAAAGCAATTTAGCAACTAGACTATCATTTCTTCTTGTTGGATATGCTTCTACCCAATGAGAAAACAGACAAACAACAACCAACACATATTTTAGTCCATTTCAAGGAGGGAGCTCAATGAAGTCTGCCTGCAACCTAGTAAAAGGTCCAGCAGCCTTCCCAATTCGGCCCCAACTAACAACTGTCTTTCTCCCTGGATTTTGCTGCTGGCACACTGTGCATCTTTGGCATATACTCTCTGCAATGACCCTGAACTTTGGATTGTACCATGACTGTTTGAAAAGTCTAATCATAGCATCTCTCCCAACATGTGCTATTCCATGGTACATCCTTGCCATCTGTGAAAGTAAACAGTCTGGCATTACTGGCCTCTCATCTACATACACCCATACTTCATCATCAGATCTCTTTTTACAGCCTGATTTGATCCAAATTTCTTTTTCCTCTTCACTAGCTTCTTCCAGCAATTGTTTAATTTCATCCCATGTTTCTATTGCAGAGAACATCAAGTGACAATTTGTATTATTTCTCTCTTTTCCTCTGTTTATTGAAATTGAATTTTGTGCACAGAAACGAGCCACTTGGTCTGCGTGTCTGTTTCCACTGGTCACATAGTCATTTCCTGACCTATGTGCCGAACAGTTAACCACTGCAATTTTTTTAGGCAATTGTAATGTATTCAGTAAATCTTTCACATTTTTACTGTTTCGGATTGGGGATCCTGAAGAAGTCAGAAATCCACGTTGCATCCATAATTGACCAAAGTCATGCACCACCCCGAAACCATATTGCCTATCAGTGAATATGGTTACTCTCAACTTTTTGCCAATTATACATTCCCTGGTCAATGCGACCAATTTAGACATTTGTGCTGAATTTATCCCTCTTAGACAGGATGCTTCAAGAACCATGGCCACTGTACATACAGCATACGAAGCACTCAATACACCTTTCTCATCTCTCAGACAAGATCCATCTACAAACATCACACAATCTGATTCTTCCAGTGGTGTATCTTTTATGTCAGGTCTTGGTTTTGTACACAACTCTGTCACATCCAAACAATTATGATCTGCTTCGTCTTTCACTTCTTCACAATTTGAACTCGGCAACAAAGTTGCTGGGTTCAATGTAGTGCATCTTGTTACTGTCACATTTTCAGCACCCAGAATCACTCTCTCGTATTTAGTCAATCGACTATATGTCATGTGCTGAGTCCTGGTACGAGTCAATAAAATTTCAACAGAATGTGGCACATACACTTTCACTGGATGTCCCATAACAATTGCTTCACTCTGCTCAAGACTCACACAGGTAGCAGCCACTGCTTTCAAACAACCTGGTAATGCTACAGCCACTGAGTCCAAAGTAGCAGAAAAATATGCCACTGGTCAACGTGCCATTCCGTGTGTTTGTGTCAGAACTGAAAGCGCACATCCATTTTTCTCACAACAGAACAATGCAAAATCTTTCGTATAGTCTGGCATTCCCAATGCAGGTGCTTGACAAAGACTATCTCGCAGCTCAATGAAAGCTTTCATGCTCTCCTCATCCAATTCAATCGGATCAGTCACATCTTTGTGCGTCAACCTCTGTAGAGGCTTGGCAATGAGTGAAAATCCACTGATCCATTGCCTGCAATATCCCACCATGCCCAGAAACATTCGAACTTCTTTCTGTGTTTTGGGAGGTTCCATTTGCAAGATCACATTGATTCGATCCTGTAATACTTTCCTGACTCCTTTCTCAATTTTGTGTCCCAAATATTGTACTTCTTTTTGACAAAAATGTAATTTTGCTGGTGACACTTTAGGCCCACCTTCTACCAAATGGTTCAGTAGAGCATTTGTATCTGTCACACATGCCTCTCGTGTTTTTGATGCCACCAATAGGTCATCAATGTATTGCACTAATACTGAATTCTCTGGCATAACTAATGACTCTAGACATTTTTTCAAAATCTGATTAAAAATTGAAGGGCTCTCTGTATACCCTTGAGGAACTTGGCACCATGCCAAGACACGGTCTCCGAACCGGAAAGCAAATAAATATTGGCTATCCGGATGTAAAGGTATCGAGAAAAATGCTTGACACAAATCAATCACTGTATACCATTCCGCATCACAAGG
Source organism: Calotriton arnoldi (assembly GCA_963921515.1). Lineage (NCBI taxonomy): Eukaryota > Metazoa > Chordata > Amphibia > Caudata > Salamandridae > Calotriton > Calotriton arnoldi. Next base: position 936,667 of record CAWUFW010006330.1, on the reverse strand, counting down.
AATTTGGTAAAGAATCACTGCTGGGTTTGGCACTATTGGACAGCAAGGTACCACAATTTTATTAATCTTATGTAAATCTTGCACTATTCTGTACTTTCCACTTGGCTTCTTAATTCCCATAGTAGGTGAATTGCAAGGACTTCCTAATATTTCTTTCAGAATGCCCTGTTCAATCATTGTTCTATTACAGGAATAACTCCTGCTATGGTCTCAGGACTCATCTTATACGGTGGTGTTTTTGGAAACTCTGCACCTTGTTTGACCATAATGTGAATTGGATCAACACCCTTCATCAATCCGATGTCTTCTCCTGTAAAATCCCACACATCAGTTCTTACTGTGTCTCTCAACTCACCAGGCAAATCCTCTAGTGTGAGTAATGAATATAAATCATTCACTTCTGTCCCTTGCTTTGCTAACATCATTTTAAAAGCAACATCTTCATCTGGTGTCTGAAAAGCAATACCATCCAGTGTACAATAGATGGTGCAATTCATTTTGCAAAGTAAGTCCCTACCTAAAAGATTCACTGGACTTGTGTCACATACCACAAAACAATGCACATCTCTGAATTTTCCTATATGAACCTCCATTGGTTTTGTTATTGGAGTCTTAATATATTTATTTGAGACTCCCACAACTTGGATAGTTTCTCCCGAGAGGGGTAGGTTTGGAATTTCTGCTGCTCTTACAGTAGAACGGGTAGCATCAGTGTCCACAAGGAATGTAATATCATTACCTTCCACTTTCCCATCAACAAAAGGACCTGATTGATCTACCACTAGAGATGTGCCAAGCACGCACTCTTCCTCCCCCCTCAGGCACCGTCATTGAGATGAATCTGAATCACTCTCAGGACACTGCAACCAATATTGTTGTACAATTTGATTCTTACCAACTTGTTCACTCGTGTGAAATCCAACATTCGCACTGTATCTCTGTACCTGAACATTCACATTATTTGGAATAGGAGCTTGAGGTACTTGTATTTGTTGAACCTGTGGTGTAACTACCTGTTGCTGTTGCAGCTATTGTTGATTCACAACCACTTCATTCTGCATCTGTGGATTGAAATTTTGAATCATTCCATTATTTGCTAACAAGGATTTACACTCGTTCTTCCAATGTCCTAACTTTCCGCATGTATGACGTGGAAATTTCTTTTTCATTTCTTCTCTATTATTCTTACCTCTACCTCTTCCTCCATTTAATACACCATTCATTTTAGGTACCTGACCATTCTGAAAATTCTGATTCTGTCCTTTCATTTGAAAATCTGTTTGAGAACCATTAACATAATTCCCATCTTTCTGTTGCGCCACTTTCACCTGTGCCCACATCATCTTCTCTTTTAATTTCTTATGCCTTGACTCAATATCATCACTACAATACTTAGCATATCTCAAAATTTCATCCACTGTCTTACTCTGCCAACAAATCAAATGTTGCTGAATCATATTACTAATCTCAGGTCTCAATCCAAATACAAACCTGTACACAAAATGTCCCATATCTTTGTCAGTTATACTTTCAAAACCACTATACTGTTTAAACACCTGTAAAAGCCTTTCATAATATGCATGTACTGATTCTTTTGACTCCTGTGTTGTCCTATCAATTTTAACCCAATCTGTTTCTTTTGGAGAAATTTTTCCCTTCAAGTAAGTAATTACCTGATTATATTTTTTCATCACTTCTTCTGAAGGTGCTCCTGTTTTGACATCTCTAGGATATTCCTCTTTTGGCCAATCAACTGCAATTTTACACTCAGTCCATAAATCAGCTGGAGCTACAATGTCAAATAAACCATCCAAGTCTTTCAACAAGACCTTTGAAACTTTTACAAACCTCTCTACCTGTTTGTACCACTCGACAGGCTTTTCTCTCAATCTGGGGAAATCATTAGTAAAAGACAATATATCCTGTCTTGACCAAGGAATGTGAACATATCCACCACCTGGAACTTCTCTCATCGGATATATCATTTCAACTTGCTCTGTTTCTCTTAACGGAAGTAAAGAAGATGCATTCACATTTTTACTAGCAATCATTTCTTCCTTCTTTTTCGCCCATCTACCTTTCCATCGTTCCACATCACCCCATCTCTTCAAGGTATTAATCAACTCTTTTATTTGCAATCGTTTACCAGATGTATTCAAACTCTCTAAATCCTTTTCAGTAAAATCCAATCTATATGTTTTCTGCAAAGCTTTAGATTTCCCAATATCCACTCCATATTCTTGTGCTGTTTCTGTCAACTTCTCATGCGAATTTCTCGCTTTCAGAGTAATATTCTTACACAAAAATAACAGCTCATCATTCTGATATTTACTCAATCTCTCCGGACTTATTGTACCAATAATCATTTCTTCCAAATCTAATCTCAACCTACCTATATCTATACTCTGTTTGGACTTATTAGATGCCATTCCCCTAATCCAATCATCCAACTCTTCTGGCGAAGGTCCCACTGAACTCCCTGATACTGCAGTCCTTTCTCTCACATTTGAAATTAATTTTCTAGGATCAATCTGTACACTTCTTTTTGGCGTTTCAGTCATATTTCCATTTGCTGAAATATCAATTAGTGACGTATTTATTTCATTTGATTCTGGTCCACTAACATCCCTAGTACTATTCACTGGAACTGTTAATGCATGCACTCTCGAAATATTTTGACCCTCACTATACAATGGAACTATAGGACCAATTGTTACCGGAACTGATAACGCTTGAGCATTTAAACTCATCTGACTAATTTTCTGAGACAACTCCTCTCTTGTTCTATTTAACATGTCAATCTCTCTTTCCTGCAACTCTCGAGTACCCAATGAAGTCTGTGAAGCTGCCGGAACATGTGTAACTTGTGAAACTTGTGGAGCTTCTATTTCTATTAATGGTGCGCTCGGAAAATTCCCATCCGGGCTCTCCTGATATGGTGGAGGTCTCTGTAATAGCATCTCATCTAATAATTCATCATCGATTTCATTGGGATCCATATCTAATTCTGAAATCTCTACATTATTCTTTTTCTCTTTACATTTTCCTCCAGCCTGATCCTCAGCAACTATTACTGGATATAATCCATCCGCGATCACTTCTCTCCTCCATCTTTTCATCTGATCATCCCACCTAGCTTCTGAATACCTCTCATATGTATTCCTATATTTTGTCCCATTCCTGTCTCTCTCTCTTTTATACGCCTCATGTTCCCACTCTTCAAGCGCCTCATACTGCATAGGTCTAGGATTTGGTTTTAATAAATTCATTTGTCTCCTCAAATTCTCCAATATCCTCACGTTAAAAGTGCCATACTTCGCGAAAGCTAAAACACCATCATCTTCCGTGTAACCCATCCAATTCTCTAACCATGTACACGTATGATATCCACGCTCTAACATCATGAAAGAAGCAGGTGATCTTGGAGGAGGTACAGGAAGTCCCTCTCTAGTAACTATCGGCTTGTCCTTTTTAAAGAAATCTTGTATTCTTTTTACCATCTTCATTTTTAAACTCTCTTGTTCTCGCTAAATAAACCAGAAACAAACAAAGAAATCTTCCGTAATTCGGCTCACTCTGTTTGCTGAATCTCAGCCAATACCAGCGCGACTCACACCAACTAACCAATCACGGCTCCCTACGCACCCACTATCTCAACCAATGCCAGCGCGACTCACACCAACCAACCAATCACGGCTCACTACGCGCCCACTATCTCAGCCGATGCCAACGCGGCTTTTTGTGACGTGAGTAGAACTCCTGCTACTGACCCTCCCTTTACAAAATAATACGGCAATGTACTACAAGGTTTTCTTAACTAAATTCTTGTTAGAAACAACACAAAACAATGCTACTGTGTCTGCTCCACTAATTAAAGAGATAGTTCAAATATTCAAAAAGATTCTTTCACTTCTAGCAAAATAACGACCGACCAGTGCTACTCTACTCCCAATCAAGTGAAAAGAGGTCTTGGTACTCTTTTGGGGATACTAGCCAAAGTTTCGGAAGAGAATTTTCAAGTGAAAAAGTCTTGGTACTCCTTTGGGGATGTAAAGCCAAAATTTCGGAAGCGGACTTTCACTATTTCACACAATCTTTTCTCAACATAATAAGTTCCTAAAATAACATCAACAGTATCTCACTGTTTGATATTACAACAACAGACAAAGTACTTCTGCAGTGTGATACTTTTCCACACTATTCCTCTGCCACTGTGGCTAAAATAACATCATTATCATCATCATCATCATCATCCCGGGATCTTAGGCAACTCCGTACCCGTATTTCCAGACTACATAAAACAAAACACTAACTTTTCATATTAATAACCAAAAATGAATAATCAATAATTATTGCCAAATTAATCAATAATAACCATCCTCTGCTACCAAAACTGACCCAGCGATCAGGGATCAATAAATTTGCAAATAAACAAGGCCCAATTACGTTACCCAACAAGTCCCTTCACGCTGGGTTCAGTGGAATGCAAAGTTCGTTCCTAACTTACCTATCTCCAACAGAACCTGCATTTCTCATAATAAAATATTGTGGCGATGACATCTTTTTATAGTTGGTTAGTTATAGGCAATAATTTATAAACTCACTCTAAATAAAGACGGACTCAATGTGTATATTTATAATGTTTATCTAAATAATGTGAAATAAATGCTCATCAAGTACCAATACACAGTACAAATCATGAAATATCACTGAGTAAGTTATTAGCAAAGAAAAAACAAATTCACATCATATTGACAGTGCATTGAAGGAGTGGAAAAGCGAAGAGACAAAAGGTTCAGAAACAGAATACATTTGCAAATGATTATGCAAATTCAGTTTTCTATCTATACTAACCCAGTAGGAACAGGAAATCTACTCTCTGGCCACGAGAGCAGCAAGGCCCCTCAAGAAGATTTGAAAAGGGCAAAGATTAAGTCAGGAATCAGGAACAGGAAGGAAACAGGTAGGCCTCTACAGCAAACCGACGACAGCGACGATCTCCCAAGGATCAGCCTAAACGCCTTCAGAACACCCCTCCCACCGGGCACCTCAATTATACCCTAAAACCCACATGTCCAACCCACACTTGTTTCAAAATAAGAAACTATTCTACGTTTGATTGGTTAAGGAAGGGGGTGTACTGTCACACCACACTCGACATGTCCATCTCACTCAATGTTCTATTGTTTTATTTTTTCAACATCATGTCAGAATCTTCCCAGGAAATACAAGTATACAAATATTCAGGCTTCAGCTTCCTTCTCTCCGCTAATGTTTCGAAATCTGTTACTTCTTGTGCCACTCGTGCGCTTCCAGAGGAAATGTTCCTCACTTGCTCATTGTTTTTCGTCTCCACGTTTAACTTTTGGCTGGCACACGTAAATTCGAATGTTGCTCGCCTTTGCCTTCTCTCCACGTTCTCTTTGCTTTTTCAGCTTCTTTTGTAAAAATCATTCTCCTTAACCCATGCTTCTACGGAGAATAAAACAAGCATTATTACTCATTTTGTAATGTTTTTCTTTACGCACCCTCCCAATGCTGCATCTAACCATGCGCAACCCATATTATTATTTTCCCTAGCAAACGTTAATTACGTGCACAAAAGCAGCATTAGTCTCTTTATTTTCATTAGCTTGCGCAGTATTATTTTCCCTCATGTTAGTTTTTAAACCGCGTGTTTTTCACTGCACACTGTTAGAAAAATTCGAAAATGTTACTAGGGGTTTCAATCCGAGCAGGTTTCATTTTACGAGAAACCCTGCTCCATCAAGAGCATAATAAGAGGAGACCTATCAGCCGGAAAGATGTTAAATTGTCTAAAGAGTAACGTGTTTGTAATTGAGTTTTTGACATTACGTTTCTGAATAAACTAGGCTCGGGCAGAATTTTAATTTCGCATGCGAAATTCGAGAAATTTGGAGACTCTGCATTACTCAAGTAATGCAGAGTTCCCTTAAAATTCTGCCAATTGCCGTGTGGTGGAATTTTTTCCTGTTCGAACAACGCAATGGCAACAAGAAAAATGCAAGGCTTCTGAATGGGAGACGGTGAGCACAAGCAAGAGATTTGGAGTCCCCAAGCATGATTTCCTGTCGCTAGAAGGATTTCCTGCGAGATTACCATTGCAGTTAGAGGGCTGCTTCCCTAGTAGATTTTCTACTAATAAACTCGAAAATAGCCTGGTGCCATTTGCGCTTTTTTTTTTAAAGCATGGAACACACTATCAGCACTAAAATCAGAGCACGATTTTGAAGAGTTTTTATATAACTCCGCAGAATTTTGTGGAGTGAAATTCCATGAGTTTGCATAGCCCTAGAAAACACTCCAAAATGGTAGATGGGTAATCCATAAGTAGGAAATAAACCGATACGAACCAGATAAAATCAGTAATTATATGGGATTGCTTATGGAGAAGTGTCCATTAGGAGAGAAGGGGCACCGGCTAGGCGTGTCATATCTACTTTGCACCACCTTTCCTGAATAGGGGGGCTAACTACTGGTGACTCTTTTGGTTTAACCACCAGTAAGGATTGCAGTCTTTTGAGTACTGTAGGGTACAATAGTATGTATAGAGCCACTGATACAAGCTAACCAGGGTTAGGTGCCTTGGGTGCTAGGGAGGATTTGAACTCTGCTGGCACAGCAGCAAATGATATATTATTAGCCCATAATAATACTACTAGTGGCCCTAGACTGTCTTCTTGGAATGGGGCAGGTGTAAATAATAAAGGACCATATTTGGATTGGTTATCTTACCTTAAATACTTTTCTATAAATGGTCTACAGGAGATTTGGGAGACTGATAGCTCCTTCTTTTTAGATGGTTATAAGTCTTTTTTCACCCCTGCGACACCATTTTCAAAGGGAAGACCCAAGAGTGGGTTACTAACCCTGGTTTCTCTCTCATTGGAATGTAGGTTGAGAAACCTGACCACAATCTCTCCTAATGTTCCAACTATTTTATTCTCCTCTCTCTTCTGTAGGTGGTACCTTCTTGGTTTTGAACTTTCATAATGTGACTCAGGGCCCTAATGATTGTAATTCATTGACTGTTCTGCGGACCTAGCTTTTAGAGTTCGAATCTCAAGTCATCCCTAGAGCTGGTTTTATTTCTAATGGGGGGTTTTAATATACACCTGTGTCGATATTCTTTTACCCTTTGTAACCAGTTTCCTGGTGAGGATGTTTTCAATTTAGAACACAGTCAAGAGGGAGGTTACTTAAATGACATTTTGGTGGAGTTTCATCTGGAATGTGTTACGACCAAAGCATTCAAAAACCCTGATGGTAGTTTCACTCCTCCTTTTGTTGGACGTGGCATGAGCTCTACTTTAGATTTTATCTTTGCTTCTGCCTTTTTGCAGAATCTGCTTTTCTTTTTGATATAAGTGTTTCTGGTTTTAGTGGTCACTATTGCGTTGTTGTTTGCATCAGTGGCCTGTTCGTACAAACTTCTGCCACAGCTACCATATATATGCTGGATGGAAAAATTAGTGATCAGGGTAGAAGAATTAAGTGGGCCAAGGTCATCCCTGAGGTATTCATAAAGGATATTCTGGTTGCAAGGGGCAAGGAATTTTCCTATTGTTTAGGGGATTTACTGGATGACATTGCCTTTTGAGTGCCTATCACAAGATCGAGGCAGATGTTAAGGTCATGATGTTCCTTCCTCCTATCAAGACACCAAAAAAACCCGGTTGGTTTGACAATGAATGCTCTGATGCGCACAAATCGCTATTGTTTGCGCTCAAAACCCAGCCAAAAGATAGGGGTCTAATTGCATCTAGACGTGCTTTATATAAAAAGGCAGTAGAGAGGAGGAAAATGGAGCTTAGGGAGGAGGCCTGGACCGACTTGGTGGAGGAAGCCACAAAGGCTGACAGTGCCAGATCTTGGGAGATTGTCAATCGCCCACTTTTTAGTGTAAGTAATGGCCAAACTATTTCTTCCCATATACCCCCTGAGAAATGGATTGCGCATTTTGAAGGCACTTATGGTACAGCACACCAGGTTTCCTTGTATGTCTCTCCTGAGGCAGCATTGCAACAAGGCACTTGGAGTAGAGGAGATTAAATTGGCTATAGCTCATATGACAATTCACAAGGCACCTGGTACTGACAGGATTCCTGCCGACCTGTTCAAACTGTCACCAGGTTTGTGGGCCTCGATCTTTACCCGGCTATTTAATTTGGTTGTGTGTGCTGGTTTACCACTTTCATGGTCCAAATCCCTAAAAAAGGCTCTACGGATGTCCCATCCTGTTATAGGCCCATTTCCCTGATTGATTCGGCCATCAGAGTAATGGGCAGGGAGATCCTAGAGAGGGCCATCTCATAGGCTGAGGAGGGGTCTGTTTTATCTAACTTCCAGTATGGCTTCTGGTCGGGTTTGGGGACCTGTGACAAATATTTACATTTTCATATGTTGATCAATACCTATACAGTGGCAAAAGCGGGCGCATTATTTGTCGGGTATAAGGATTTGTCTTCTGCCTTTGATAAGATGAACAGATCTAAATTGTGGCAGATCTTGCTAGACATAAGCCTTGTCCCGGGGATTGTTCACTTTCTTAGTGACTCGCATGGGGGTCTGAAGGCAGTTGTTCGGTTTAACATGGACGGGTCCTGTACAAACCCCTTTTTTCCAAGGTCGGATGTTAGGCAGGGCAGTATGATGACCCCTTTTTTGTCCACCATATATGTGAATGATCTAGGGCCAAGTTTACTTGATAAACAGGTGGACTGCCCTCACATTGGTTCTCGCTAAATTCCTGCATGTTATATGCTGATGATACTGTCTTATTGGCTGGAACAGCATTGGGTCTCCAGACTTTGTTAGATGGTTTTGTGAGTTACATGAATCAATTAGACCTTTCTACCAACTATAGCAAATCCCAGGTAATGGTGTTTGGGCCTAAAAAGTCTAGGGGGCCGATTATGATGACGGACGGACTGGGGTCCGTCCGCCATCGTGGTGGTGACCGGGACCGTCCGCAATACATGCGGCGGTCCCGCACACCAAATCAGGATGTGACCGCCACCATGGCGGTCGCATTTTGCATTTTAACCTTGAGTCGATCCTCCCATTTGATTGGACAGACCACTATTGCATCACCTTCCTCATCTTGGATAGGGTAAGAGTAAATAGATCCCAGCCTAAGAACCCAAAACAGCTGAAAAGATGTTTACGGAACATTAACTCACAAGATCTGACTGCTCTCTGCGATAACTTCCTACCCCCTCCCTTGCATATGTCGGACGTCCACGACCTCACGGACCACTATAACCACTCAATGCTCAATGTTCTAGACTCGGTTGCTCCTCTACAGCTTAAGAGAATGTCCTCTAAACTCTCCAAACCATGGTTCAATAAGAGTCTCAATTCCGATAGAAGAAACTTAAGGGTTGCAGAAAGGTCCTGGCGAGCCAACCCCTCCCTTGAACATCTCCAACATTTGAGATCCCTGCGAAGCCTATACAATAAACGCATCAGAGGCTCGAAGGCCACCTTTTTCAGATCTCAACTAGACCAAGCAAAAAAACATCCAAAAAAACTGTTCGAACTCATCAAGTCCCAAGCTAACAGCCATCCTAATCTCTCGTCACCGGGTCAAGGGTCTCTGCCGAACTGTGAAGAATTTGCGGTCTTCTTCACGGATAAGACTATCAAGATTGAGACTGAATTACACTCTGCCCTTGATCACCTTTCGATCAATCCTCTGATCACCCTCCATCCCCCAGGCCTAGATCTCACTGACCCTGCGCAGCCCTACCTGCCCAAAAATAACGCATCCTGGAGCTTGTTCCAAACCTTGGGTGAAGACACTATTCGCAAAATGTTGGGGACGTTGAAACCTTCCAATCACTACAATGACCCTTTGCCAGCGAACCTTTTCCCGGAGGTTAAAGTCTCCTTACTAACACTCTGGACTACGATCGTCAATGCTTCACTTCAGCAAGGTGCAATTCCTGATTGCCTTAAATCGGGTCAAGTGACCCAGATTTTAAAGAAACCATCCGCGGATTCCACTGACCTTCATAACTTCCGCCCAATTTCTAACATCCCCACCTTAGCAAAGCTCCTGGAGAAATGTGTGCTCGCCCAAATTTGTTCCCATATTGAACACTTTCAACTCCTAGACCAATATCAATCTGGTTTCCACCCGGGTCATAGTACAGAGTCTGCATTAACGCACATTGTTGATGATACGCTAAGAATATTGGATCATAATGAGTCGTGCCTACTGATCCTTCTGGACCTCTCGTCAGCATTCGATACTGTCAAACACGATAACCTAATTGACCTCTTGAAACACAGGATGGGGTTGTCTGGGCCTGTACTTAACTGGTTCTCTTCGTTCCTTCAGAATAGATCCCAAAGCTTCAAGGTGAACCAATCCCTTTCACATCCTGCACCGGTCACGCTGAGGGTCCCCCAAGGTTCAGCACTGTCTCCCACGCTCTTCAACCTGTTTATGGAGCCTCTGACAGAAATTCTGAAATCATCCAGCATTCACTATCACATGTACGCGGATGATACCCAACTATACCTGAAAATTGCCTCCCCTGAGGACATCCAATCCCTCAATTCAATCCTGCTGGAAACACAAAGCTGGCTGACACGTAACCACTTGAAGCGAAATGCTTTAAAAACCGAATTCCTCCTAATCTCACCCCACAAGCATTCCCCGGTCTTAGAACAATGGTTGAATCAACTTACGGCTCTAAACTGCAGACCTCTCCTCGTTGATTCGGCATCTTCTCTGGGTATCATTCTAGACAAAAGCCTGAACATGCAGAAGCATATCAGCTCCCTTACCAAAGGAGCTAACTACCAACTCAGTATCTTGAGGAAACTCAAACCCTATCTACCGGCTCAGGACCTAAAGGTGGCGGTGCAAGCACTAGTGATCTCCAAGTTGGACTATGGTAGCGCACCGCTTGCGGATTGCCTAGAGTAAAGACAGCTCCTCTTAGGGTTGCCCTCAATTCTGCTGCTAGGCTCATAACGGGCACTAACAGATTCAACCATATCTCTCCGGACTTGCTGGCCCTGCACTGGCTTCCCTATGAAGCGCGGATACAGTTAAAAATTGCATGCATGGCTCACAAAGCCATACACTTCAAGACTCCACTGTACCTCGCTCAGAAACTGGAGCTCTCATGTGATTCAAGAGCCTCCAGAAGCGCCAGCACCCTTTTACTCAAACCACAAAAATTTAAGAAAAAGAAGACATACAATCGAGCCTTCTCAGGTATGGCACCGAGGATCTGGAACTCCCTTCCCCCCGAAGTCAGGGTGAATTCCTCCACTGTCCTCTTCAAAAAAGAGGTCAAAGGGCTCCTGATGAAGAAATTCTTGCCTCTGCTGGGCCCCCCCATCTGAATCGGGGCCAGAAACGTAGATTTGTGGCCCAGCTGCTGGGCTCACAAGAATTTGCGGCCAATTTTTAGACTGTTAATCTGTCGCTTTGTGTTGATGCTGTTTTGATTGCTTGTATTGTGCCTGATGTATAAACTGTAAAGCGCTCAGATACCCTCGGTGGTCATGTTCGCGCTATATAAAACTTTTAAAATAAATAAACATTGCGGCGGGTGCTGCTGACAGCAGCACCCGCCGCGATGATAAAATAGCACGTTGTGCATTTCACTGCACTACGGGGCAGGCACCACACGGTGCCTGCCACTTGGTGCAGTGAAATGTAGGGTGCACCCACACCTCCCCCCAACACAAGGGGGGACCCGCAACAGGCCCCCGAAACCAATCTCCACCAGCCTTTCTACAGCGGTTTACCCTCCACGGAAAGGCTGGCTGGAGACAGCATCATGATTTGGCGGACGGTGCCTGCTAGGCACCGCTACCATTTCATGTATGCAGACCGCTCCGCCAGGCAATCGCAACGATTGCCTGTGGCGGTTCCGTGGTGGACGGTCTTTGCGTCCACCGTGGTCCGAACGCGATTCCCCCCGCCATCGTAATGTGGTGGGGGGAAATCGCGGTCCGATTGCAGAAGGACCGCCACCGCATGGCTGGCGGTGGCGGTCCTTCCGCAATCGTAATCGGCCCCTAAGTTAAGATCTTTTCATGTACAGGGCAACAGTCTGTTTAGGGTACAGCTGTATTTTTTTTTAGGGTGGTCTTTGATAATCAGAATACTTGGGCCCGCTGCTTGAAGCCAAGAAATTAGCTTTTCTGAAAACTCTAGCTGCACTTTTTATCTTTTTCCTCTAGAATTGGTAATAAGCCACTGAACGCAGAAGATGACGTCAACAGATGGGTGCGGCTGCCATTGTCTCTCCTAGGCCGTGTCTCGTTAATGAAGATCTAGATTTATTTTATTTATTTATTTATTTATATAGCGCCTGAATCTACCCCCAAAGGGGTATCTTCGGACGGGCAGCGGGAAAAAGCTAAGCTTCTGCAACATAATCAGAGACAGAAAAGAATAGTCTTAAGCTGCTTTCTAAATTGTAAGTGGTTGGGGCATTGTCTCAGATATAGAGGGAGCTTATTCAAATAGAGAGGGCCTAGGTGGGAGAGAGCCTTCCCACCCAGCCTGGCTTTCCTAACTCGGGGGACCACAAGAAGAGACTTAGATCCAGAGCGGAGGGACCTAGAAGGCAGGTATGGTGTAAATTTCTCGGAAAGATTCCTGTTTCTGTTTTTAAATATACCAATGGTTCTTTCAACCTACTTTTTTAAACGTGTTAAGGCTTTATTCGTTAGATTTGCTTGGGCTGGTAATCAACCCTGGGTCAAATGGGATATCTGACATTACCTTACTCTATGGGCGGACTTGGTGCACTGGATCTGGAACTCTACTACCGAGTAGCACAATGTTCTCACGCGTTTCATTGGTTGCACCAACAATCCTCTCCCCTGCACTTACATATAGAAAGAGTTGCGGCTGCGCCCTCCCCCCTGGCTGCTTTGCTACACCGAGCGCCGTCCCGGCGTACGGGCCTCCTGGACTCCATAAATGCCACTTCTCACGCATGGCAGAATTTAATGAAAAGACAAGCTGCCTCAATACTGTACTCCTCACTCACACCAGTGGAGTGGTGTCAATGGCTGCCGGTGATCGTAGAACCGGAAGTCCTACGCGCCCTGGCGTCCTTAGATATTTTCAAAATAGGAGACTTATTTGAAGACGGAATGGGACGAAGTTGGGAAGACATAAGCCTAGAAAAGCAAGATATCACCCCACTCACGATGTTCCATTTCTATAGGGTCAGACATGCGCTCCGCGAAATGCTTGGAGAAGAGTTGATGGAGCCTCCAGAAGTGCCTCCCTTCTCCCTGTTGTTGTGGGCAGAGTCCCCCTGTAAAATAGTCTCCAAGATCTATAGCATGGCGCAAGATTACTGGAAGAACTTTTTCATTAAAGCCAGGTTGGAGTGGCAAACTGATTTAGAGGTTCCACTAGATGATGACAAATGGCGCTATTGCTGCGAAGCCACACAACGCGTCTCACTGAATGGACGACATCGTCTCATTCACTTTAAATTCCTCAATAGGGTATACTATACTCCCTCCCGATTATACAGATATGGCCTTCGAGACAGTGCGAGATGCGAGAGATGTGGTGCGGAACAAGCAGGATTTATGCATTTGGCTTGGTTGTGCCCCGATATCGCTAAATTCTGGGTACTAATATTCCAAAAGTTGAGTGCTATTACAGAGGAGCCTCTGTCACCCGACCCCTTATTAGCTCTTCTTGGCTACTCCAAACATGTCAGGAAAGAAATACGAAGATTGGTGGATATGGGCTTGCTGATAGCTAAGCGGGAGTTGCCAGGCGCTGGGCCCGTGGGCCACCCCCTACTGTAGCACAATGGTCTAGAGATACGCTGTACTGCAACACGCAATCTGAATTATACAGCGAGTTGCTTCCCCCCTGGAGTCGCCCCAAAAACTTTTGGAGCCTGTATCAGAGCTACCTTGCCGGTAAAGAATAAACACTTGTTGAAATGCTATTTCCTACTGGTTGCAAGAGGAGCACTGCAAAGGATACCTGGGCATTGCGGGCATCAGACCTCAACTGTTGCACTGGGCTCTAGCTAGGTATGGAAAGTCTATATGTTGACTCGAGAATACTGTTCCTGAACTGTTTCCATTAGATGACCTGGTGTTGGCAAGGCATGATAGCCTAGAACTGGTTGCATAACGATTCACCTGATTGGTAAAATGCTCCCCTGAATGTACAACAATATGAAAGTGCATTGTGATATGTTATGTTACCTGATCCATGCGCATGTATACTGTGACTGTCTTTTAATTTTTCAATTCATTTGTTTTTCTGTCTGTTTTGTATTGTTTTTTTTTAAAAGCCACTGAACGCCCTGATCAAGATGTATCAGGCCAAGTCTGTCCCAGTGGTCACTTATGGTAGTGATCATTGTTCCCTGTAAGGTGAGCATATGCGCGCGCATTCTAACTTCCCCGAGCGCGCAGTGTGAAGTGCGCACACTTCACAATTCACACAAGAGACCGTTTGCAGCTGCTTCAAATAACGTGAGCTACATTAGAAAACGGTCACTTGCGTGATGGAAAACCACAGGGAGAAGCGTAGGCAATATAGTGTGGAGAAGGGAGAAGCAGTTCACTGTGGGAGAGGCAGTGTAGGGAGGGATGGGGGGCTGCAGAGGGTCACAAGCAGGGCTGGGCGTAATCGGTTGACTGGGACTGCGCCCTTAGCTGAAAGAAACTTTGATGTTTGTTGTGGGGGCAGGGTTCATTGCAATGTGACAGAGGTGTGAGGAAGATGGGAGGAGTGCAGGGGGTTGATGGGGTGCTAACAATTATTTTGAAGTGCATTAAGGGCTGGTCACAAGGTGCGCACATGCCACTTGCTTCATAAGTGTTGCTGAAATTTGGCGGCGGCTACAGTAATATACAGACAGCAGTGCTGTCTCTGATTAATGTATTTTTTTACTGCCATGCATCACTTGGCATTATTTTAATGCCTGGTAATAATGTTAAGTTCAAAGTGCTCTGTGCATTGTTCGTGTTTAGGAAGGGACAGCTGATGCTTGTGGATAAAGATCAGCCTGACAGTTCTTAGTGCATTGGTGCAGAGGCCCCTTTTACAAGCAGAGCCCTGAAATGGTTGCCATTAATCATGCAGCAACCATCACCTAAAATAAGATAAAGCCTCTTCAAAATACAAAAACCCACCTTTCTTTAATACGCTGAAGCTTTGGCATTAACATGTCACATTATATCAGTGCACAACACTGATTAAAAGTACGTTTTTAAAAATAGAACCATTCTTTCCCTCCCCCGTAGCAATGTGGTTTGTGAACTGAGGAAAGTAAGTTGTCATGTGCACCCTGTATGTGGCCCACATTCTTGTATAGAGAGCAACGATATAGTCTAGTAAATCAAAACAATATGTTTGTGTGCCTCTTATGCTGAACTCACATATTAAAAGGTGCTTTCATATATGATAATAAATAAAATGGCATATTGCTGAAATAAACTATTTGCCTAATGTCACACAATTTGGTTATGTGAGAAAGCTGGGATCAATCGCAGGTTTTCTAGTTTCACTTTGTACAAATCAGCCACTAAATGGGTGTTTGAACTGTGAAATACAGCAATAGTCAGCATTCAGTGGGCCCCTCTGGCCCCGGGCCCCGGTGTCATTGCACCTGCTGCTCCAATGGAAGCTACACGTCTGTGCAACACTAACTGTATCATTTTCTTTTAGACGCACCAGCTCACTGTTTCCATGTAGTGTGCATGCGCTAAAGTTAGTACCAGGGAGGTAGCTACCATTGGTGCAGTAGGTGCAGTGGCACCAGGGGCCCTACAAACCATGTAAATGTCTATATTCTCCTATCCCCACAACAGTCAGAAGGGCCATTTTCCTTGCTTGCTCCAGAGCCCATGGCATAATTTCTATGCTACTGCCATTTACCTGGTCTTTCCAAAATATGCATAAACCTTAGCTACATGCCACTGCTAGCAAAGATGGAGGATTGCATTTTTTGACAGGAAAGTGGATTTGCTCAGGACTTCGCACAGATAACAATAACATTATTATGTGTAACTGCAGCACCACTGTCAGAGCAGGTGTGAAACCTTTGCCTGCCTCTTCTTGGTTCCTGCAGGCTTCCCTTCAACCTAAAATAAAGCTTTCCATTTGTAACATTTACAAACACAGTTTGCTTTTATAAATGTAGAAGTAATAATAATCACTGTACAGTACATACAATAATAAATCCACCTGTTTAGGAAATGCACACCACACACATTCTTACATTAACAGCCACTCCATTACCAGCCCAGTTTGCACAAATTATGCTGAGATGCATGGATGCTTCATGTATTATTTCATTGTGCATTACCTAAGAGGATGAGGATTTACAAATGTGTATTTGCAGTTTATTATGCACTACATGACAGTGCATACTGTGGACTGAGTTGCAGACATGTGTCTTATTAAGTAAAAACAGTGGGTGTGTGATTATGATGGGACATAATTGAGAGCTTTGTACTTAAGGCAGTATGCAGTGCCAGTTTCTCACAATGCCTGTCAGTGAGTCCTAAAGCTGTTCAGACTACATGCACCTCCAATTTTGGCCTTCGTACAAATCACAGAGAGTGTGAAAAGATAGCCCAACATGTCTGTGACAAAGTAGGTCAAATATATAATCTGTTCACTTCATCAAGCCCTGCTGATTTCAGTAACAACTCTCCAACAGCTCACTATCTTAGCAATTACTTAAATGCCTTGGGTAGCAACACTCCAGTCAATCTGAGTGAATTCACCCCCACTACCCTAACGTTTTCAAGATCATCCATTCTACCAAATCCGTATCTCCCTACGACCCGTGCCCCCCCTCCATTCTCATGCAGATCCCTGTACTTATAGCTCCCTATCTGACCAACATCTTTTATGGGATGTTTGCTACAGGAATATTTTCCACCATGTGGAAGAAGGCCTCTATCCTTCCACTTCTGAAGAAGGCCTATATGGGCCCAGAAAATCCAGCCAACTACCGTCCTATTTCCAGACTGCCCTTTCCAGCGAAGCTAATAGAAAAAATTATAAATACTCAACTGACACAAATTATTCAATCTAATCATATATTAGACTCCACACAATTTGGTTTTATGGCTGAGCACAGCACAGAGACCGCATTGATCAAAACCACAGATGAGTTAAGAACCATCTTGGATGATGGAGGCACGGCAGCCCTCATTCTTCTTGACTTATCGGCGGCCTTTGATACGGTGGATCATTCCATTCTGATCCTTTGCCTCAAACACCTCTGCATCAATTACAAAGCTCTTGCCCTGCTATGCCGACGGGCAGAGAATATTCAGTGATGTTGGACAACGTCACATCCAAACCATTCTCTCTTCCTTGTGGTGTCCCTCAAGGGTCCTCACTCAGTCCTTACTTTTTAACATCTACGTCACTGAATTAACATCCCTTATTACCTCTTTTGGCTTCTCATCCACGTCTTACACTGATGACACACAAATCGTGTTGTCTGCCTCCAACAACCTCAACTACACTAACTTCTAACTTCATAACTGCATGAGAGCTATCGGCAATTGGATGGGCAAACATTGCCTTAAATTGAACTCGGACAAAACCGAGGCCATTCTCTTTGGTAATAATCCACAATTCTGGAATCCCATAGGAGCACTCCCATCCCCAGTCCAAAAAGCAAAAAACCTAGGAGTCTTAATTTATGACAAGTTACATTTTAGCAAACACATCAATTCAGTCATTTCCTCATGCTTCAACACCCTCAGATTCATCAGGAAAATCTTTCCCCTTATTCCCAACTCGAGGAAAACAGTAATCACCTTGTTAATTGTTACAAAACTGGATTATTGCAATGGACTGTACCTAAATCTCCAAAAGCAACATCTGAATAAACTGCAAAGTGTACAGAATACGGCTGCTAGACTCCTCCTTGACCTTCCGAAATTCCAGTCAGTCTCCCAAGCCATTAAAGGACTCCACTGGTTATATTTAGGCAATCAAATTAAATTTAAAGCACTCATTCTTACCTACAAAGCTCTCCACAACTTCGGCCCTGATCATCTTAAATAATCCCTAGCGTGGTATGAACCCAGTAGGGACCTGCGATACAAAGGCCCGCTGAAGGTCACCCGCCCCAGATTCAAAAGGCTTAAATGGGTGGTAGTTGTTTTACCATAGAAGCCCCTAAACTCTGGAATGCATTACCTTATAACATCAGAGCTGCTCCCTCCTTATTAACCTTCAGAAAACTAGTGAAAACCTTGCTTTTTAACAACTAGTATCCTTCTCACTCTGTGTTTGTTATGCTGAGTCAGCGCCAAGACACCCCTGGGTATACATGCGCTTTAAAAAATGTATTAACATGACATATATGTTATTTGTAACTGTGGAAAAATGGATGCAAGAGTTACACAACTTTCCAACTAAGACATCAACAAAGAGAAACAAAACGTAGCACTTGCAGCAGGTGAGTGGGTGTGTGTTGTGTGTGGTGTTGGGGGGTGTTGAAGTAGAGGAGGTGAAATAAAGTATGTTCAGGAAAGAGTGAAAAAACGGTGAAGAAGAAGAAAGAGATGACATGTGAGATATGCATATTGAAGATTTCTGAAAGCTGTGGGGACAAAAAGGATATGTGTTACGGGCAGATATTTTCAGTTCACATTATCTTAACAAAATCATTGCTACTCATTTGTTTAAAAAGCATTGGCAAAGTGAATAGGTCTGGCTTGTTTCAGTCCAAGCTCCCATTGTTGTGTTATGCCTGATGTAGTAACTGAAAAATCCCATTGTTATGGTATCCGGAACCTGATGTGATATTGAAGAATGGCTCTTGGGGTTACAATCTGATGCTGCATATTCAGTGCAATGAAACAATTAGGTGTCAGGTTTTAGGGTTGTGGCCGTCTGCTGCCCAATTCCTATGGTGTCAATGTTTGTCATCCTCATTTTGCTGTGCTGTCATCTATTGTACTACAAATACATTCAAATTCAACTGTTAACGAAATAATCTCTTTATAATTTGAAAGAGTCTCTGATTTTTTTTTTGCTTGCCACTTGCTGTATCATTTCATTTGGGATATTTTAAAGGATTGTATTTGGCTCAACCTTCCCTATGAATTTTCAGTCTTGCATAGCTCTACCTCTCATGCAGCATGAATGCCAGGGAAAAGCTGAATCACAGAAGGACTAACATACAATGCAGGTTTATAAACCTGTTCAGCGTAACAAATGCTAATAAAGAAACATGTGAGTACATGCATGTTTGGCCTAGAGTGGAAATCCAGGTAACTCTTGCATGCATGGTCAGTTTCTTAACGCACATAGCCTTAGCTGCAGTGCACAGAGATGTTACATTGCTGCACGCAGAGTAAATAAATTAGAGGGAACATTGGTAGTGATGTCTGGGGCTACGTTAATTCGAGGAAACTTCAGGTGGCAGATAACGGCTTTTGTAGGCTTCTGTTGGCGATTCCAGCTTCTACATCGTTTTTTATGGTTAATGAGGAACTGGGGCTGCCCTATCGCTCGAATCTTATTGCACTTTGCCCCCTGATTATGTGGCTTAACATCTGGGTGAGGCTGGAAAATTTCCTGGGAAGAGAAATACTTCAAGACTGTTTGAAGCTTGACGGGTGGAGGTCAATTAAATGGTTAACTTATATTAGGGACACTTTTGTTAGGTTAGGTAGGCCTACCTTGTTCGACTTACCCTCTTCCATCTCTAAAGATCATATTGCCTGGATCAGGAATAAAAAAAATTCTGTCTGTGGAGGTAATCGGAGAGGAAACTATTGAGTTGGAGAAACCTACGGTATGCGGCAATGCTTTAATAAGCACAGGTCATGTCATTGAGTCGTATTTGCTCACTACTATTAATGTCCATCATAGATTTCTCTTTACCAGATTCAGGTTTAACCAGTTTCACATGCTGTTAGCTTTTCCTAAAACTACTGACTGGAGCACAAAGTTAAGCCCTTGTACTTGTGACAATTTTTCTCCCCAGGATTTATTGCACTTTGTTTTCTTTTGTGGCTAGTATGATACGCCCCGAAGAATGTAATAAGGGCTTTGCATTTTGTACAAGTAAAACATGCACTATTATATCTACAGTCACTCCCGAATGGGTATTCCACATATGTTGTAGCTTGCTTTCTTGCCTCGTCTTTGAGGCTGAGAAAGTTGTTTGATGACGGGAGTGTCTAAATGTAATTGCTGCCAGTTTTCTGGGTATGAAGGTGCTTGTGGACATGTAATTTATATTATTATTGTCCTTGTAAAATGTATTTTATGATGTGCTTTTTAATCTTTTAGTTGTGATGTACAATTTTTTTTAATGTAAGTTTTATGGATATGAGTCACTTATCGATAAAGTTCCCGTTTTTTTTAATGAATATTATGTTTTTATGGATATAAGTGGCATATTGCCATATCAATTGGAATGTTTTATTTATTGTGTGAATTGTATGCATTATTCATGTTTATTGCACCTTTATGGCCTTTTTCAGACCGACTAAAGCTATTTTTTTATTTTTTGATGACACAGTTATTATATTATAGATATAATTAAGTGTGTGCAAAGTTGAGGAACATGCACATCTTTTTGTTGAATTAAGTAAAATTTTGGAAAAACACTAATCAGGAATTTTGTGTCGTGTATTTCATATGAAATGCATTCCTGTATCAATTTTGCATCCAATGACACACTTCACACTACAGAAATAGACCAAAAACCACAAGGGCCTCAAACAAGAGCCACTCACATTCTGTCCATTCCCATTGTCTCTGTACTCTCGCAACAGAATTTTACCCCTGAGCATCCACCAGTTATGCCTTGTAGTGTAATGTCATACTTTTGTAGAATTTTCCATAAAAACCATAAAATGCATAACGGGAAATGGCAGGAAATGCTTGCGTAATTTAAATTTTGTCACAGGCCAGTGTTATGTAGGAATCTAAAACCAAACCAAGATTGAAACAGTGAACAATTATGAGGTTTGGCTCCAAGTCGCTATAGCTGTCATATAAACCTCATCTCAACAACCTTTTAAAAAAAAAAGTGCAAGAAGAAGAGTTACAGATAGAGAGTGAGCTTTGGTCCAAACCACTGTCTCAACAATTTCTTTTAAAAGTACAATAGGTAAACGCACAGACAGACCTCTTCATACATTGGGTTTCGTGTGTTTTCCATGGTTCTCCATTGTTTCGGTGGGATCTCTATCAAGAGCATGGCATTTCTTGTGGATGGTTACATTACCCTATTTGTTTTCTCAAAAGATTTTGGTGATGGGGCTCAAGTATTCCTTTTGTTAAACCGCATATGCAACATGAAATGCAGCTTGTAATTGAGTCAGTGTGCAATTAATTTGCTAAAGTTATGGTTTTAATTGCTTAGGAAATGCGTGCTGTTTGGGGGACATTCACCTGCTAAAAAAGATGTTGGGGCACATTTATCAAAAAATCACGCAGTGCAGCAAGCCACCTTGCACTGCTTCAGTGTGTGATAGGGAAAGTGCAGGAATGTGCCCTATTTTACATTATACGGCGCACCAGCTTCACCGCATTTAAAAAGATAGTTAACAAAGCCGCCAATCTACAAGCCTGGACAAGAGACAAAGATGAGATGGCATGAAACAAGCACGGCTGGTCAGTTCTACAAACCTACACCGATTGGGGTCCACAACCCTATCTTATAAGTCACATATCTCCATCGATTCGGCACTTCTTGCTTTTAATCTGTTTGGGAGCCTTTCCATCAAAAGACCAGGTGCCAGTCTGGAAACAAACATGGTCGGACCCTTATTGCCGTTTATGTGGACGTTTTGAGGAAAGTGTATTACACTCCCTATGCATCTGCCCCACCGTCAGTCAGCTCCGACAGAAACTCCTATGGCCAGTTATTCGGGCTCTCCAGATAAGATCCTGTCAGCCCGCTGTGATGTCTCTATTAAACAGCCATTGGCTCCAGCACGCTTGTAGGGCAACAAGGTCTTTATTACAAGTAAAAATACTGCTATCCGTGCAGCAGGGGCACAGCATGGGGCCAGTGTTGCACAGTTCAGCCGACGGTACGCTACCCCACGCTTTGGCTACACAGCATTTTGGCTAGCAATATTTTATTGCAGTACAGCCCTGTCGGGACTTCCAGCCCCTCAAGGGCATAACTGGTTCTAACTTTACTTACCCTTTCATGTGTTTTACTTTATTTACACGGCACATTGTATTAATGGAATGTATGTTTTACTCACCAGTTCACCTGTAGACTCTTTTTATTTTTTGTATTTTTGCAATGGTTTATTTATTTTCAATTTGCAATGATTTTAATTAATCAGCAAATAAATATTTACTACTACATTATACGGCGCATTCCTGTCTTTTCCCTGCACTGGCGCACAATGTGCTGCCTAGCACCAACACAGGCACCCTTGAACCATGGTGCATGGGTGCCTGCATTGTAAGCAGGATTGTTTTTGTGCAGGAAGGGACACCTTCCGGCACAAAAACAATCCTCTGAGTCATTTTCCTCTTTCTATGTGTGCTGCAGAAAGTGGAGAGGCATTTTGACCCTTTCCCAGGTCTACCAGTAATGCTAAATCTGGAACTGCGCCAAAATCCATGAATGGATGCGTGGGAACACCCACGCTCCACCCATGGAATGCCTCCCTGGGGCAGAGTAAGGCAACACAGCGATTTGCACTGCGTTACTCTAGATTGATCAGGCAGCACAGGGCCACACAGGGTGGCCTTGTGCGGCTTGATAAATCTTACTTAGTAGTTGTGTCACCCTTGCGCCTTATTGCATGGCACAAGGGTGGCACAAGTGCATGATAAATATAACCCATAATGTTCTTCACTAATCATACATGTGGCTTCAGTCATTTTAATTTACTGGCATGATAAGGTATTATTGGGTTTAGAGCTTTTTTGTGTAAAAAAATTAAAAGCATGTGCACACTTAACCTTTCCTAAAGTTTCAACAAAAACTCTGGTATATAGCCAGGTTATATTTTGCTAGTATGTCTTTTAACTTCACTACTTACAACAAAAGTTTCATTTCTGCCACCTTTTTCTAACATCCTTTTCATTAAGTACAGCTTAACTCTACTAATACAGTCTGTTAAGCAAAGATGATCTATTTATAGCTTCCATAGTCTTGTAGTCCAATATTTTGCTTCCTTATGGGTTTCCTTTCTAGGATAACTCGGTGTAGGCAGAGTCATAGCTATCTGTAGTGCAGCGTGTGCAGTGGAACTGGGGTTTGTGGGTGTGATGGTCCCACTGCAATCCAATTAAGGAGTTTTTTGCTATTATATCAGACATAGGGGCCCACTTTTCTGTGCATACATTAGGGCCATTTATACCATTGCTATGCCACTAGGAGAAACACACACAAAATTGCCCAACTATTAACAAACACTTCCTCTAGCAAAAGTCAGACCTCATTGAGGGCCTAAAGAAATCTGACCACATCACCTACATCCTGATGGCGCACCATTGGTTCCCCTTGAGGGCTATCACTATCTTCAAAACCAACTGTATCATCTACAAGAAGATCACGAAGGGCATTCCCTCCAATGTGGCTGACAAGTTCACCAACTATAGTGGTTGTTGGCACAGCCAGGACACCAACTTGCTAGAGACAATGAAACACAACAAATAAAAACAAGACTTCAGGCCTTTTGCCACCGAGGCTGAATGCCCTTACTTGTCAACACATTTTCCCATAAACACAGAATGGGTAAAAACCTTTGTTACCTCAGCGTCAGCCCCTAAATGTGTTCTGGGAGAGGTGGTCTTCATTTGTTTCAATTAGCCAACACAGTTGTTAACAGTAATGTTTAAAGGGATTAAAGGGATAGTGTAGGAATGGACAGACAGGGCCCCAGTTACCAAGTCAGTTCCAAGTTTCACTGCAACTAATATATGGAATTGGGTTGACTAACTAGTCCAAATTCACGTCTGCAATTCATTTGCACTTATACATCAATTAATCACCTGCAATATTAACCATGTATGGTGCAAGAAAATGTACTCCCGTGAGTAATATGTAGTGTTCTTGAAGGAGGACGTCCTGGGAAGTTTCTGCACATCCACAAACTTTTTTGATCTTTCCAAAATATCCCCTGGGTGCATTACCACCTCGGAAATAATAGGCGTCTTATTCTTGTCAACGGTAGAAATAAGTCTGGTAATACTCTCAAAATTGGATGGGTTTAAGGGATAGGATTTTTTCCTAGGGCAAAAAATATTCTCCACAGAGGAAAAAAGAGAAACAGCGATTGTACCAATGTAGAGCCAAGAATATATATAAAGAATATTGAGCCAAATACCTTGAAGGCTGAATCCCAAAATCTGAGGCCCATTCCATAGTCCTCCATGCCTTTAATGAGGCGAGAACATGCATCCCCTCTACCCTGCGAAAGGAGGCCAGAAAACCCAGAGTAAGAAGTGCCTGCTAGAGCAACAAGAGTGTGATTCCTGCTTTCCAGCATCCCTCTGACGGACCAACAGACTGTAAACTCTGGATGACAGCACTGCATGCCACAAAGACTTCTAGTGGTGCTGCAGGGAGGGCAATCAAAAGAATACATAATCCTGACTTCAATCTACAACATGCTGTGGCACATGATAAACGATACAACGTTTTTCAGCAACGGTCCTGCTCTTCAATAATAATAATAATAAAACCACTTATAAAGCGACTGGTTACACCAACTGGTGTGTCCACGCGCTGGAAGCCACTCTCCAGAAAGGCTGGAAGGAAAGAAGTACTCTAGAACAGGGTCATGATGTACGCAAACCTCACAACTGAAAGAGCCAGGTTTTCAACGTTTTCTGGAAAATATTTTCGATGGCTCAGTTCGGAGAAAGAGGGGTAGTGCGTTCCAATTTTTGGCTGCCAGGTAGCTAAACGAGCGCGCACCCATTCTGGCTCTTAAGACTTTAGGGACTTTGACCAGGCGGGTGCCCGTTGACCTAAGATGGAGGGCCGGGTGATGAGGAATGAGAAGATGGTGGAGATAGCTAGGGCCTTTGCCCTGTAGACTCCGATGGCAAAAGCATAGGGCTTTGAAAAGAATTCTTTTCTCAATAGGTAGCCAGTGCAGGGCTTCAAGGGCTTTCGAGGACTAGGCTCTTCTAGGTAAGTTAAGAACCAGGCGTGCCGCCTGATGGAGCAGAGAAAATAAAAATTTTTAACCCCTAACAAATTTTATAAATAATTAATAAAATGTTCGTTTAAATGTATTAATCAACAATGTATGTGAGGGAAGGGTAACACGCAAGTATACAGGCTGAATAATCTATTAACGAATGTCTGTGTGTCTAATTATAACATAAAATAATTGCGTACTAAATAAATAATAAATGCATGATTTGTGCTTCATAGAATATAAACGTGTCGTTGCAAAAACAATAATGATGGTAAGTAAGGAACAGCTTAAATGTTGCTTTCTGCTAGGTAATAACTAATTGGGGTACGTAGATGACGGGAGGGAAACGAAAAGGCTATGTTTCTCTATTTTAATTATGTTTTGTTTATTTCTAAATAGTGCTTCTAAGTATAAACGAGTGGCGATATAAAATGGCTGCCGGTTATTAGAGTGCGCATGTGCTGGGAAAACGCGTGACAAGGAGAAAAAGTTGGAGAAAGGCTAACCACGTGATGATGCTGAGAGGCTAGGATGCAAGAATGGTCAAGGCTGATGTGACCTAATTGAACTGATAGTGTGCCGTGGTGATCAGCAAAGAACCGTGGGAAACCGTTTTAAGAGAAAGGACAATGCCTGCAGAGTTCTCGAATGTATCGAAAGAAGTTACAAATGTACTGATCGAAGCGGATGGAAACATGTCTTGAACTGTGAGAAAGGAAATGAACATATACATTCCAAAAGAACAAGCTGGATCCGGGAGAACTTGATTAAGAATGAATAGATGAAATGAGTGAACCAATGAAAGAGAAGCGCGTTATTAATGTTGCAACAATTTAGTTAGCAAAGTTAGAATTAGGGTATAAGAAGGCCTACTCATAGTGGGAGGGGTAGTCGCAGTCAGAGTCGGTGTTGGAGTTGGTGGCTTCCAGTGCTTGGTGATCCAGATCGATCCATTTTACTGAGCGGGAGATGCTGAAAGACTGTTAGATGAGACGGGTTGCGGTAGCTGATGCTGACGAGCTGAAGTTTCTGTTGCTGTCTTATTTTTCCAGTTGAGTATGAGAATCAGGTTATTTTTAATTCTTAAACTTAGGTTAGAAATCATTAGGCTAAATTAGGAAAGATAGGCAGGTAATTAGGGTTTTGCTTCATGACAAAATTTCCTTTCTGCAATAAAATTGATTTTGCTTAATAAATATTTGAATTAATAATGAATGAATAATTGAATAAAAAGTCTAAATTCTTTCTCATGCTTTTAAAATTATATAAAATTGAAGATTCTTAAATCAAACGACTCAGTGGTTATTTTATTAAATGATTGTGACACTGGTAATTGGTTATTGTGATTTAGCTGGTCTTAATCACTATAAACTGATTTCTTACTAGATGATCCATCGACAAAACAATGAGCAGGAATATCTTAAGAAATAACTAAGAAAGCGATAGGTTAAGGTAATAAGGTATCCCGGCTCCTTCCAGCGGTACATAAATGATGTTTTTCATTTAGTTCTCATGTTTCTCCTAGGAGTATAGAATTTCTTAACGGTGTAGAGGAAATCCAGGTGTGTGTGTGTGTGTGTGATAGGCGATGTTATGGGCCCCATCGTCATGTGGATGTGAGAAAATATAAGTCGCCCCTGGATGACCGATAAGTGACCTAGGAGGAAAATAGTTTTTATTGTACGCGCTGCATCAGATTTCTTGGTAGCAGAGTTATGGTTTCTATAGATTAGTTTAGTGATTATTGATTATTGATTATTGATTATTTTTGATGACTAATACTATATGTTGAGTCGTGTTATGTTATATGTGAGTTTTCACGCTTCTGGGATGTAGGAAGTGGAACACGTGTGGCAAGAGAAGTCACATGGAATTTGGTACATGGTCTGAATTCATTTTGGTAATAACACAGGTTGTGTTATGTCAGGGATTTTCTGTACGAAAGGTGTGTAACTGAGATAGCAAATCACGTTTTCTTGTGAAACTCTGGCCTTAATTCTCAGGAGCATAGTCTCCACATGTGTCTTATCCCCAGAGAAACGGGTTAATTGTTTGCTTGAAAGAAGGGTAAGGTAGAAGGAAGTGCTACTTTATCGGCGAAAGTTAATAAATTCTGTGGTAGGGTAGAGGTAAGAGCTGCCTACTGGAAATACAGGATTCTTGTGTAAAAGGACAAAGCTGTCACTTTGGTTTAGCGAATCAGACTATGGAATTGTTTTAATTGTTGTAACTAACGAAGAAACCGTGAAAAGAAAATTGCCGATAATTTTTGTAAAGGAGGGGTAAAAGAGCAGGAGTGACATCGACAGTGCCGCGCTAGGATTGGATAGTGCGCTAGTCACGTGAACACAGAGTCAAGAGTGACGTAGAAAAGTGCCGCGCTAGGATTGGTTGGTCCGCGGACGAAGGGAATCGTTCTGATTGGTGTGTTAGTGTGAGTCGCGCTGTGATTGGTTAAAGTTCCGTACACGGAACAGTGTTGGTTTGAAGAGAAAAACCAATCGAAAACATGCCGTATTATGAGTATGAAAGGGAGAGAACGTCATGGACGACAAAAATTAAGAATTTCTTTAAGAAAGACAAAAAGGTTGTGACTAGAGAGGGACAAGTAATTCCTCCGCCGAAATCAGCAGCTTCACATATGATGCTGAAATATGGATATCATACATGCATATGGTTAGAAAATTGGGCAAAGTATACGAAGAATGATGGTGCATTAGCTTTCCCTGAGAATGGTTCATTTAGTGTAGCGGTTTTGCGAAATTTGTGAGAAAAGATGACAAATCTAGAACCTAGACCTAGACCGACACAGGCATTGACGGAATGGGAGGATGAGATGTATGAGCGAGAGAGATTCAGAGGTTTAAGGGATCATGAGTTTATGCCTGGAAGAATGTGGGGACTAAATCATTTGATTTGATTTGATTTGTATATTTGTAAAGCGCACGAATGCCCAAAGGCGTCTTGGCGCTAATCGTTGTAAAAAGACTAGGTCTGCCGAAGAATGATACCAACTACAAAGTAAACAACCATGTTTTCACCTCCTTCCTAAATGAAAGTAGTGACGCGCTGTTTTTAATTGTGACAGGGAGAAGGTTCCAAGTCTTAGCCGCCTGAAGAAGGAAGCTTCTCCTCCCCACCTTACTTGCTTAAATTTTGGAACCTGAATTAATTTTGCTTGGCTAGATCTCAGTCTCCTGGATGGCTCATAAGGTTTCAAATGAGTTTTTAAGAAATGGGATCCTATTCCATGAAGGGCTTTATAGGCCAGGCAGACTGACTTAAACTTGATCCTTTTTTCAATAGGTAGCCAATGGAGAGTTCCCAATCTGTGGGCAACTGGTTCATATCTGGGAATGTCCATCACCAGCCTAGCTGCAGTGTTCTGTAGGCGCTGTAATTTTCTTAGATGTTGAATTTGTAACCCTGCATACAGTGCATTACCATAATCCAACCTGGATAAGACCAGTGCAGTTACTAATATTTTGCGAGAATCTGGGGGAATAAAAGGTGATAGTTTCTTTACTAGTTTGAGGATGTACCACACCGAGGAAGAGAGTTTGTTTATCTGGGGACCCAAAGATAGTTTATTGTCCAGCAATACTCCCAAGTTTCTTACTTTATCCACTGGGGATGGGCAGTCGCCTAGGCTATCTGGCCACCATTTAGGGGACCAGAAATTCATATCAGTCCCAAGCAGCATAACCTCGGTTTTATCACCATTCAATTTCAGGCAATTATATTGCATCCAGTGAGTGATCTGACTCATGCAATTATTAAATCTACCTGCTGTCTCATCAGTATTGTTTGTGATTGCTACCACAATTTGAGTATCATCTGCGTAGGAGACTGGTAGAAAACCACAATTCCTTATTATAGCCGCTAGCGGGGCAACATATACATTGAAAAGGGTGGGGCTCAACGAAGACCCCTGAGGTACGCCACAAGGAGAATTAAAAAGTTTAGAAGCAGCATCTCCCAATCTAACTGAGAAAGTTCTGTTTGTTAGATAAGAGGATAGAAGCTTAAGTGCCTTCTCTTGAACTCCTACTTCGGCTAGTCGGGTCAGGAGTGTGCCATGGTTTACCGTGTCGAAGGCTGCTGAAAGATCCAAAAGGATCAAGGCAGCCTTCCCTCCAGCATCCAGTACACTCCTGAGTTCTTCCGCAGCCATAATCAGGGCAGTTTCGGTTCCATGTTGTTCCCGAAACCCATACTGTGAGTGGTCTAGGGCATTTACGGAGTTTAAATAGTTAGACAATTGTTTATTCAATAGTTTTTCCAGTACTTTAGCTGGAAAAGGGATTTTTGAAATGGGTCTGTAATTCCCGGGATCCTGTGGGTCAAGATTTGGCTTCTTAAGTAATGGGAGGACTGCGGTCTTTTTCCAGGCATCAGGGTAGCAACTCAATGCAATTATCTTAGTGAACACCAGGAATAGTTGTTCGCTTAATAAATCTGGAAATAGGTGCATCACCTTGGGTGGACAAGGGTCTGTTAGGCCACCAGACCTCGTTGTCATTACCACCTGTTTAATCTGTTCCATTGATGGAGGCCAGAAATGAAACCCCGTATTGGAGCTATCTATATATATATATATATATCATGAGGATAGAATAAAACGATGGAGATGTGCTAACATGACAGGAGGTTTGTTTCCGGCTTTTAAAGTAGAGGAAGAGACTAAGAGAAAACGTACTGAGAAAAAGAAACATATGGAGAGGGAAAAATATATGCATGAGAGTGAAACGGATGATGAATTGCTGGAAGATATTCTAAATAGAAATCCCCCTCCGTATCAGCAGAGTTCCACAGTGGTGACACCTAATGCGCCGCAAATAGAGAC
Organism: Calotriton arnoldi; assembly: GCA_963921515.1. Taxonomy (NCBI): domain Eukaryota; kingdom Metazoa; phylum Chordata; class Amphibia; order Caudata; family Salamandridae; genus Calotriton; species Calotriton arnoldi. The sequence goes on along the minus strand of CAWUFW010006330.1, from coordinate 906,666 downwards.
TGTGCGAAATAAAAGTCCGGTAAAAAGAATTGAAATAAATAGGTCACAAGATCAAATAAGAACTTCACAAAATGAAGGAGTAGAAAGTGACAATGCAAGTGAATTAGCAAGGACAACAAAAGAACTGACTGAGAAAATTAGGGAATTAACGAAAAACATGGAAGCTGTGACTGTACCCCCCTCCCCCAAGCGCCTTGAGACCCTCCGGGTGAGTAGCGCGCTATACAAATGCTTGATTGATTGATTGACTGTACCCGTAACAATAGGTCCAGTAATACCAGTTTTTGAGAATCAGAAAATTGATGAACGGTCCTTAGTGATTCCTATGAGTTCACAATTTCAGAGAGAAAAAGAAAGGATGGAACCAAGTGCAAGTACAAGTAATTTGGCTAGTACTTACAGACCAAGTCCACCTACAAATTTGACTGTGAATGAGTGTAATGGTAGGAAAATGCATATGGTAACAGAATCTGCAACAGAGACTCCTGAAAAGAGTGGTAATTGGATAGAACTAAATAATACACCCATAGATCCGACTCCTGATGAGTTAAATGAGTGGATGAAGGCATTTAAAATAAAAGAACCAGAAGAAAAACCATTAGATGTAATTAGGTTAAAGATTGACATGGAAGAATTAATTTTAGGGACGATTGGTACAGAAAAGCTAAATAATTACCAGGATGATGAAATCATGTTTCTGTGCAAAAGTATTACATGGAGAGCAAAAAATTTACATGACAAACTAGAAGAAATAGCAAGTGAAATTGGAGTAGATTTTGCAAAAGTGAAAACATTGCAGAAACCGTACAGAGTAGACTTTTGTGAGAAAGATATTGAAAACTTGAACACAGCAGGAAGGCTGACACAGATAAAAGAGTTAATTGTTTTACTGAGAAAATGGGGTGATGTGGACAGATGGAAAGTTAGATGGACAAAAAAGAATGAGAAAACTACAGACAAAGCTTCTTTGGCTTTTATGATAACTGAAAAAGAACCTGTTGCAAGAGAATACCCTATGAGAGAAACTCCAGGTGGTAGTTATGTGCATGTTCCCTGGACTAGACAGGATATACTGTCATTTACAAATGAATTCCCGAAGCTGAGAGAGAAACCAGTTGAATGGTACCGACAAGTGGAGAGGTTTGTGAAGGTTTCAAAAGTGTTGTGGATAGATTTAGATGGATTGTTTGACATAGTGGTGCCAACTGATTTGTGGTCTGAGTGTAAAATTACAGTTGACTGGCCAACTACAGAATATCCAAGAGATCCTAAGACAGGAGCTCCAGGTCCTGAGGTGATGAGGAAGTACGATAAGGTGATTACCTTTTTGAAAAATAAGATTCCTCCTAAAGAAACAGATTGGGTAAAAATCGATAGAACTACACAGGAAAGTAAGGAGTCTGTACATGCCTATTATGAAAGGTTGTTGTTGGTTTTCAAGCAGTATAGTGGATATGAGGAGTTGAGTGAAAAGGATATGAGTCATTTCGTATACAGATTTGTGTTTGGGCTGAAACCAGAGATTAGTGAAATGATTAAACAACATATGATTAACTGGCAAAATGGCACGGTAGATGAGGTACTGAGGTATGCTAAGTATTGTAGTGATGATATTGAGAGTAGACAGCGTAAATTGAAAGAGAAGGCAATGTGGGCACAGGTGAAAGTGGCAGAAAAGCAAGAAGCTCAATTGGACAATAATAGTGGGAATGAAACAGGACAGAATAAATCGCGACCTAACATAGGTAAAGGGAAAGGTCAAGTGAGTCTAGAGGAGGCAAAGAAGAGATGGCCCTGTCATAATTGCGGAAAATTAGGGCATTGGAGAAACGAGTGTAAGTTCCCACCTAAACCTAATCCGGAAAATCAATCATTAACTCCACAGGTGCAGAATGAGGTAGTTGTTCAACAAGGTCAGGTGCCACAACCACCACTTCCCAACACTGTTAACCAGCAAAGATACAGTACAGAAACAGGATTCTACGGAGGAGAGCAGGTAACACAGTTGCCGCGAGCAGCTAACATTTCTCAGTATTGGTTGCGACAGAGTGAGGATGAGGCGGATGAAAGTTCCTGACGGTGCCTAGGAGAGGGAAAGAGTGCGTACTTGGCGCAACTCTAGAGGTAGATCAGTCTGGTCCCTTTGTGGATGGAGAAGTGAATGGTGCAAATGTAACATTCCTTGTCGATACTGGAGCTACCCGTTCTACTGTTAGATCAGTGGAAATTCCAAACCTTCCTCTCTCAGGTGAATACATCCAAGTAGTAGGAGTAGCAAATCAGCAGATTAAAACACCACTTACTGAATTAGTGGAAGTAAAAATTGGTTCTTTTAGCAAAATGCATAGATTCGTAGTGTGCGATTGTAGTCCTGTAAATCTCTTAGGTCGTGACCTTTTGTGCAAAATGAATTGCACAATTTATTGTACACCAGATGGAATTGGATTTCAGACCCCAGATGAAGATGTATTGTATAAAGTAACATTGATGAATCAGGAACCTGAAATGAATGGTTTGTTTCCTGCATTTGATGCAGAAAAACTTCCAAAAGAACTGAAAAATGCAGTGAAAGAAAATGTGTGGGATTTTACAGGAGAAGATATTGGATTGATGAAAGAAGTAGATCCCGTAAAAGTAACAGTAAAAGAAGGAACAACTTACCCAAATACGCCACAGTATAAATTGACTCCAGAAATAATTGAAGGAATAACTCCTGTAATAAATAAAATGATTGAACAGGGAATTCTAAAAGAAATAATGAGCAGTCCATGTAATTCACCTATTATGGGACTGAAAAAGCCAAACGGAACATATAGAATAGTACAGGATTTGAGAAAGATCAACAAAATAGTTGTGCCTTGTTGTCCAATAGTGCCAAACCCTGCAGTAATTCTATACCAAATTCCACATGAAGCTGAGTGGTACACAGTGATAGATTTGTGTCACGCATTTTTCTCTATTCCTTTACATCCAGATAGCCAGCCATTATTTGCGTTCCGGTTCGGAGAGCGTATTTTGGCATGATGCCGAATTCCTCAGGGGTATACAGAAAGCCCCTCAATCTTTAATCAGATTTTAAAGAAGTCCCTGGAAGATTTGAAAATGCCAGAAAAGTCAGTGATGGTGCAGTATATCGATGACCTGTTGGTGGCATCGAAAACAAAAGAAGCATGTGTAAGCGATACAATTGCTTTACTGAACCATCTAGAGAAAAGAGGACATAAAGTGTCCCCTTCGAAATTGCAATTTTGTCAAAAGAAGTCCAATATTTAGGGCATAAAATTGAGAAAGGAGTGCGAAAGATAGCGACAGAAAGAGTAAAAATGATTCAAGGAATGAGAGCACCAATGACGCAAAGAGAGGTAAGAATGTTTCTGGGAATGGTTGGATATTGCCGACAATGGATAAGTGGTTTTTCCTTGCTTGCTAAACCATTACAAAAACTGACCAAGAAGGATGTAAAAGACCCTTTTGAGTTGAATGACGAAGAAATGAAATCTTTCAAAGAGTTGAAAAAGAAATTGTGTGAGGCCCCTGCTTTAGGAATGCCTGACTATGAAAAGGATTTTGAATTGTACTGCAGTGAAAGAGATGGATGTGCATTTTCAGTACTGGTACAAAAACATGGAACAATGAAGAGACCAATTGCTTATTTTTCAGCTGTTTTAGATCCTATAGCAAAAGCGTTGCCTGGATGTCTGAAAGCTGTTGCTGCTACTTGTGTAAGTCTGGAACAAAGTGAAGGTATAGTGATGGGGTATCCACTGAGAGTATATGTTCCCCATTCAGTAGAGATTCTGTTGACAAGAACAAAAACACAGTACATGACACATAGTCGGCTGACTAAGTACGAAAAAGTAATCTTGAGTGCAGAAAATGTGACCATAGATAGATGTATGAATGTGAATCCTTCGACATCATTGCCAGATGAAGAGAGTATAATTGAACAAGATGAAGTAGATCATGATTGTCTGAATGTGCTGGAATATTGCACAAAACCAAGAGCTGACATAAAAGATGAGCCTTTAAAGGAATCAGATTATGTCATGTTTGTGGATGGCTCATGCTTGAGAACGAAAGAAGGAGTTTTAAGCGCAGCTTACGCAGTGTGCACAGTGGCAACTGTGATGGAAGCGTCTTGTCTGAAAGGAATAAGGTCTGCCCAAGTTGCAGAACTGATTGCTTTGATTCAAGCATGTAAGTTGGGAAGAAATGTACGAGTTACGATTGTGACCGATAGCCAGTATGGTTTCGGTATCGTGCATGATTTTGGTCAGATTTGGTCACAAAGAGGTTTCTTGACGTCTGCAGGAACACCTATCAGAAATGGAGATTTTGTTAAGAAACTGCTTGAGGCGATACAGCTGCCTAAGCAGATAGCTGTAGTGAAATGCAAAGCACATAAGAAAAATGAAGATTACATAGCTGTTGGTAATAATTATGCGGATGAGATAGCCAAATATTGTGCAGAGAACATGGTATCCCTAAACAAGAATCGCGAAAGGGAGCATATCTCTTCTCCTTTGCTTTTTACTAACACTGTCGAGACATGGGATGAGGTGAGACAGTTACAGGAAGCTGCAAATGATGAGGAAAAAGATTACTGGATAAAAGCAGGATGTAGAAGACAAGAAAACAATGGTGTGTGGGTTTACAGAGATGAAAGACCAGTTATGCCTGATAGCATGATTGCAGACATGGCACGGATGTACCATGGACAAGCTCATATTGGGAGAGATGCAATGATCAGACTTTTTAGACAAACATGGTATAACCCAAAATTCAGAGCCATAGCTGAAAGTCTTTGTCAAAGATGTCTTATTTGTCAACAGTTTAATCCAGGAAGAAAGACAATAGTGAGTCTAGGAACAATAGGACGAGAAGGAGGTCCGTTCACTAGAATGCAATTAGACTTCATCGAAATGCCCCCTTGTAACAGACTAAAATATGTTCTAGTGGTCGTCTGTTTGTTTTCTCGTTGGGTGGAGGCATACCCCACTAGAAGGAATGATGGAATAACGGTAGCAAAACTTATGCTGCGAGAGTTCATTCCAAGGTATGGTTTTCCAGTCACGGTTGAGACAGATAGAGGAACACATTTTCAAAATGAGTTGATTCAATTAATTTGTGAAGCATTAAGTATTAAACAAAAACTGCATTGTGCATACAGACCAGAGGCTTCTGGGGTAGTAGAGCAAATTAATGGAACAATTAAGAACAGGTTAGGAAAAATGTGTCAAGCTACAGGACTCAAATGGCCAGATGCACTGCCCCTTGTCCTGATGACCATCAGAAGCATTCCTGAAAAGAAAACTGGACTTAGTCCTCATGAGGTGATCATGGGACGAGCAATGAGACAAGCACAAGTACCTGTCAACAAGTTATTGACTATAACTGATGATCTAGTACTGGATTATTGCAAAGGACTGGCTGATGTGGTGCGTTCTGTGTTTCATCAGGTTGGACCGGATGCGACCACTCTTGAAAGAAAACCAGCCCACGACTTGAATCCAGGAGACTGGGTCCGCATAAAAATCCACAGGAGAAGAAACTGTCTAGTTCCTCGCTGGGACGAGCCACGACAGGTAATCCTAGTGACAACAACTGCAGTCAAGTGTGCAGGAGTGAAGAACTGGGTCCATGCCAGCCACACAATTAGAGTTCAAGAACCTGCAGATCGACATGTGAGTCGACGTCTGGAAGTGTGGGATAAGAGTTCAGCGACTGGGACAGAAAGAATAAGAGAAAGGGTGCCAGAACTTGAAGATCGACCTGAAAGTCGACATCTGGAAACCCCAACTGCAAGCACCTCTAAAGAGGAAGAGGAAGAAGAAGAAGAAGAAGGAAGAATTACAGAAATTCCAGAACCTGAAGATCGACCTGTAAGTCGACATCTGGAAATATCTGACACGAGTTCAGGATCTGATGATTCAGTTGAAAACTGTGAAGAATTTCGAAGGAGAACTTGGGGATTTAAACCAATTAGAGAAGAGAATGAACAAGAAAATGATCTAAATGAGCAACCAAGTACAAGTTATGGTGGAAATCCTTCAAAAGTAATATTAATAGACAAAGTAGGGAAAGAGACAAATAAAAAGTTAGAAAATCGAGAAGAATCCCGAGGAGCAATAGGGACAGATAGTGAGACAAAAGAACAGGGAAAATTAGAAGCAGAGAGTGAGAAAAATACCAATTCGGAAGAACATCGAGGAGGGACAATAATAAGGGAACACAAGAAGGAGAAGACAGATCCACCAGTAAGAGAAGATGAGATCATAAGTTTCAAAATAAGAGACAATTGTGAAAAAGTTGAAACAGAATCTGAAGAAAGTGGAGAAGAAGAGAAAACAAAAACTGAATCAAGAAAAAGAAACTGGAAATCAGAAAGAGGAGAAAAAGAAGGTGAAGCCAAAAGGCCAAGAAAAGGAGACAATTGGCCCAGCAACTATATAAGAAAATTGAGATACAGAATAATCAGAACAGGAGAAAAAAGTGCTGAACAGGTGAATGAAATAACAAGTCAAAAGGAACAAGAAAAGCCAAGTGGAAAACGACTGCAAAAGTCTAAAAGAACAAAGAAAGTGAATTCGAAGTACAAGTCACCTGAGTGGTTGTACATTGCTCTAACGGATTACAAAGAAGAAGGAAACACTCACGAGAACCCGAGACTAAGAAACCGAATGGGTAAAGGTGAGATGCAACAAACCTGAAGTGAAGACTTAAAGTGCTTCTGCCGGATGTGACAATTTTACTGGATATGACAAATCACCGGATGTGACAACGAAAGAATTCTGGAAAGAATTAAAAGAAAGTACCAAGCAAAGACTTTTGAAAGCAGAGTGGCATCTAAGTCATTTCTGAGGTGTAGTGACACAATTTTCTGAGATTTAACAAAAGATAAAAGCAAAATGGAAAATACTAGAGATAGAAGGGATAAATGTGAGTTTGTAAAAAGATGGTGTAAAATGTGCTGCTTTTGTACAGGTTTATTAATGACAGTATGGATAGTTTTAGCAATCACAATTCCTATTAGTATAGCTGTAATAGAAGCAAAGAATGATACTAAACCAGAAAAAGAAACTAATATTAAAGAACCAGTTATTTTAAGAAGTAGTGCAGAATTACATAAGGATAAGTCAGTAACAGACTTTTCTAAAAATGTTTTTACAAAATTGTTGTACGAATATGTAGAGACAATGGATGTGAGAGATTGTTATGTTTGTATGCAGTTGCCTGCATCAGTGTCAGAAGGTGTGACTTATCATCACCTACCTCTAACTTATGGAATAACCTGTAGTGTCATAGCAAGTTTATTTTATAAAACAGGTAGATTAGAGTTTTCTAACACTGATATAGATAAGATTTTTGCAAATGTTCCTGTAGTTCCAGAACTTAACAAAGTAAAACAAGCAAAGGTTTTAGGAGAATTCTTTTTAGAGCATAGAATTTTAACATTAGAAGAAATAGCTAAAAACAACCTTACCTGTGAGTTAAAGAAAGAAGAAAAGGTATTTTTAGAAATGGTTGAAGAAAGAAGAATGAAATTTCAAAGAGAAGCAATAAAAGAGAAAGGAACACATCTATGGACGTTTGAGGAAGGAAATCATGAAGGGAAAAAGATAAATGCAGCAATGACATTAGATTGGCCGCAAACAGGAAAGTTGTGTATTAGGAGAAATAAGACAGTCTATGACAATTATTTTGTAGGTTCCAGTATCTGCCATGACAATTATCAAATTTTGGGAGGTTGGGGATTCAAAGGTGGAAAAGATCCAATATTTCCAGGTATCTATTATATTTGTGGGAATAGAGCTTATTACAGGTTACCGGACCATTGGTATGGAACTTGTTATGTAGGCCTGGTCTTTCCAAAAATCTTTCATATGGACAGAGAAGAAAAAGGAACATACAAGATGATTAATAGCTTTACACGTAGAAAGAGGGAAAGTTTTTCAGAAATTGTAGGTGATATTTTTGGAGCATTAATACCAGCAGTGGGAATATCTTTGAATGCATTTAAAATTCGGAAGTTATCCACAGTAGTAGATCGTTTGTCTACAGATACTGCGGGAGGGTTCTTGATGGTAAATACCGAAATGGCTGCCATGAGAGCTATGGTGATGCAAAATCGGCTTGCCCTTGATATTCTTTTGGCAAAAGAGGGTGGAGTTTGTGGAATGCTGAAAGTCCAACATTGTTGCACTTACATTCCTGATAAAAGTGAAAATATACAAAAGTATATTACAAATATTACAAATTTGCACAAAGAACTAGTTCCACTGGAGGTTGAAAGTGTCCTGGGAAAACTTGGTAGAGGGTTTTCTTCAGTAGCAAATTGGTTAACAAGAATAGGTAGACTAATGATAGGGAAAGTTATAATAATAGCAACTGTAGCAATATTGTTAGCCATGGTGTTGAAAATTGTAATAACGTGTATAAAAAGAAAAGTAAGACAAAATAAGATAAAAAGAAATAACAGAATAATGAAAGAGAGAGAAAGAGAAATGGGTGAAATTGAGTTAGAGAAAATGAAAGAAAGCATGTATAAAGAGACAAGAAGACAAGATGAAATGGAAACAGATGTATAACTAACAAAAAGCAAAAGGATGAAAGACATATGCTGCCTGAAAAAAGAAGTATAAATTGGGTTTTATGTGGTGATTTAAAAATCACCAAAGGGGGGAGTTGATGGAGCAGAGAAAATAATTTTTTTTAACCCCTAACAAATTTTAGATATAATTAATAAAATGTTAGTTTAAATGTATTAATCAACAATGTATGTGAGGGAAGGGTAACACGCAAGTATACATGCTGAATAATCTATTAACGAATGTCTGTGTGTCTAATTATAACATAAAATAATTGCGTACTAAATAAATAATAAATGCATGATTTGTGCTTCATAGAATATAAACGTGACGTTGCAAAAACAATAGTGATGGTAAGTAAGGAACAGCTTAAATGTTGCTTTCTGCTAGGTAATAACTAATTGGGGTACGTAGATGACGGGAGGGAAACGAAAAGGCTATGTTTCTCTATTTTAATTATGTTTTGTTTATTTCTAAATAGTGCTTCTAAGTATAAACGAGTGGCGATATAAAATGGCTGCCGGTTATTAGAGTGCGCATGTGCTGGGAAAACGCGTGACAAGGGAGAAAAAGTTGGAGAAAGGCTAACCACGTGATGATGCTGAGAGGCTAGGATGCAAGAATGGTCAAGGCTGATGTGACCTAATTGAACTGATAGTGTGCCGTGGTGATCAGCAAAGAACCGTGGGAAACCGTTTTAAGAGAAAGGACAATGCCTGCAGAGTTCTCGAATGTATCGAAAGAAGTTACAAATGTACTGATCGAAGCGGATGGAAACATGTCTTGAACTGTGAGAAAGGAAATGAACATATACATTCCAAAAGAACAAGCTGGATCCGGGAGAACTTGATTAAGAATGAATAGATGAAATGAGTGAACCAATGAAAGAGAAGCGCGTTATTAATGTTGCAACAATTTAGTTAGCAAAGTTAGAATTAGGGTATATGAAGGCCTACTCTTAGTGGGAGGGGTAGTCGCAGTCAGAGTCGGTGTTGGAGTTGGTGGCTTCCAGTGCTTGGTGATCCAGATCGATCCATTTTACTGAGCGGGAGATGCTGAAAGACTGTTAGATGAGACGGGTTGCGGTAGCTGATGCTGACGAGCTGAAGTTTCTGTTGCTGTCTTATTTTTCCAGTTGAGTATGAGAATCAGGTTATTTTTAATTCTTAAACTTAGGTTAGAAATCATTAGGCTAAATTAGGAAAGATAGGCAGGTAATTAGGGTTTTGCTTCATGACAAAATTTCCTTTCTGCAATAAAATTGATTTTGCTTAATAAATATTTGAATTAATAATGAATGAATAATTGAATAAAAAGTCTAAATTCTTTCTCATGCTTTTAAAATTATATAAAATTTAAGATTCTTAAATCAAACGACTCAGTGGTTATTTTATTAAATGATTGTGACACTGGTAATTGGTTATTGTGATTTAGCTGGTCTTAATCACTATAAACTGATTTCTTACTAGATGATCCATCGACAAAACAATGAGCAGGAATATCTTAAGAAATAACTAAGAAAGCGATAGGTTAAGGTAATAAGGTATCCCGGCTCCTTCCAGCGGTACATAAATGATGTTTTTCATTTAGTTCTCATGTTTCTCCTAGGAGTATAGAATTTCTTAACGGTGTAGAGGAAATCCAGGTGTGTGTGTGTGTGTGTGTGATAGGCGATGTTATGGGCCCCATATGTCATGTGGATGTGAGAAAATATAAGACGCCCCTGGATGACCGATAAGTGACCTAGGAGGAAAATAGTTTTTATTGTACGCGCTGCATCACGCCACATTCTGGTTACGTTGCAGCCTGTGGAGACACTTTTTTGCTGCTCCAAGATATAGGACATTTCCATAGTCCAGCTGGGACGTTACAAGAGCATAAACCAGGGTTTTCCTGGCCGAGACAGGGAGAATGTCCAGGGTTTTTCTCAACATTTTGAGAACCTCGAAACATTTCTCTGTAACCTTCCTAGTGTGAGTTTCAAAGGAAAGTTTGGGGTCCAGCCAGACTCCTAGATTTTTGGCTTCCTCCTTTGGGATGGCATGGGGCCCAGAGTTTGGGGCCACCTAGCTGAGGACCAGATGGAGGGAGACTTCCCTACGACAAGGACCTCGGTTTTGCTGCTGTTCAACTTGAGGCAGTTGCTCGACATCCAGGCAGCGAATATCTTAAGAAATAACTAAGAAAGCGATAGGTTAAGGTAATAAGGTATCCCGGCTCCTTCCAGCGGTACATAAATGATGTTTTTCATTTAGTTCTCATGTTTCTCCTAGGAGTATAGAATTTCTTAACGGTGTAGAGGAAATCCAGGTGTGTGTGTGTGTGTGTGTGATAGGCGATGTTATGGGCCCCATATTCATGTGGATGTGAGAAAATATAAGACGCCCCTGGATGACCGATAAGTGACCTAGGAGGAAAATAGTTTTTATTGTACGCGCTGCATCACGCCACATTCTGGTTACGTTGCAGCCTGTGGAGACACTTTTTTGCTGCTCCAAGATATAGGACATTTCCATAGTCCAGCTGGGACGTTACAAGAGCATAAACCAGGGTTTTCCTGGCCGAGACAGGGAGAATGTCCAGGGTTTTTCTCAACATTTTGAGAACCCCGAAACATTTCTCTGTAACCTTCCTAGTGTGAGTTTCAAAGGAAAGTTTGGGGTCCAGCCAGACTCCTAGATTTTTGGCTTCCTCCTTTGGGATGGCATGGGGCCCAGAGTTTGGGGCCACCTAGCTGAGGACCAGATGGAGGGAGACTTTCCTACGACAAGGACCTCGGTTTTGCTGCTGTTCAACTTGAGGCAGTTGCTCGACATCCAGGCAGCGAGGTCACTCAAGCAAGAGGAGAACTGGGTAGCTGCAACTTCCGAGTTCTGGGAAAGAGTAACAATAAGCTGCGTGTCGTCTGCATAAGACACAATGGTAACATTGTGTTCTTTCCACGGTCTCAGCCAGAGGTCCAGTGTAGAGATTAAAAAGAGTTGGGCTCAGAATTGAGCCCTGTGGGACCCCTTGCGAGAGTGGGATGCATTTGGAAATGTATGGACACTGCGCAACTTGGAAGCTACGATCCTGGAGGAAGTAGGACATCCATTTAAGGGCTGCTCCCTCAAGCTCACGAGACCTAAGACACTGCAAGAGCAGTCTGTGAGATACCGTGTCGAAGGCTGCGCTAAGGTCAAGTAAGATCAGAGCTGTAGTCTGACCTTCATCTGCATGCCTATGTAGTGTCTCCATGGTGAGAAGTAGCGCTGACTCCGTAGAGTACCCGGCTCTAAATCCTGATTGCGTGGGATGGTAGAGGTTGTGCCGATTAATGTGTGCAACCAATTGCGAGTTCACTGCCTTCTCTGCTATTTTAGAGAAGTAGGGCAGGAGTGAGATAGGGCGCAGGTTATCCAATAAGCCTGGATCAGCAGAAGGTTTTTTCTTTAAGGGGAGGACAACTGCCTGTTTCCACTTACACTGGACCTCCCCACAACTGAAAGAGAGCTCCAGGAGTTGCTGTACATAAGGCAATATTACGTCCAGACCTTCCCTGATGATTTTAGGCGGGGCTGGGTCCACTGGGGAGCCAGATTTGATGCTTAAAGCTATCCCTTTTGGGGGCGTGGCCTAGCGAGCCATCATGGCGGTAGCGTTTTAGGCGAGCTCCGCTGAGCCCGTCATTAACATCCTTTATTTATCCTGCTTCGTTGGCTTTGTTTGCTTGGAAAGCCATCTGAGGGGGTACGGAACGTCAAGGGAACACGGCAACGGTAAAACCGGCCGGTTCCGTGCAACTTGGAGGCGTCTTCTCCGGAGTGCGTGGCCTGGAGGCCCTGTGGCCGAGCTTGGGGCGGAGCGGTGTGGGCATTGGTTGGACGCGAGCGCGGCTGGAGCTGAGGCGCGGTCCTGCCCCGTGAGGAAGAGCTCGAGTGCCTGTCGTTGGCCCCTGCTTGAGGTCCGAGGCAGGGATTGCCGTGCTGGTGGTGTCGTTGCCGAGGGGAGGCAGCGGACCGGTGAGTGTGCTGGGGCCCCCCCTTCCCTATACTTTCTCGCTGGGATTCGGCGGCCGCACCAGGCCGCGTAGGGTGAAGGGTCCGTTGCCCCGTGGGGTCGGGGTCTTGGAGGGCCCCTCGTCGTGCCGGACTATCCTGGGGGTGATAGCTGGCCCCCATTCCCCCAACCCAACCTTTATCTCGATTGTCGGATCGGGCCACACGCGGGGGGGCTGAGTGGCGGCGCCGTGCAGTGACGCAGTTGTGCGGTTCTTTTGGCATTCCAGCCTGAATTTATACTGGGGGCTCCAGATATATGCCATATTTGGTTCTAGCTGCGGGAGCAGTGTAGCAGCCAGTTGGAGTGTGACTTGAGCTCTCATCCCTCCTATATTTCCTGGCGATTCATCGGCGGTCATTTCGGGCCGCAGGCGGGGGCGTTATTGGACTGCCTTGTACACACTGCAGTGGCTCCCATATTCCTGGATCGGAGGGCTTTTCCCGGCTGGGCCATTGGCTCCCTCTCCCCCCCTGTGTCCCCCTATAGAGATTCGGCAGCCGGATCGGGCCGCGTGCAGGGAGGGTGTGTTGGCGCTCCCGAGGCATCCTGTGTGGCACTCCCTGGGTCGCGTGTGGCCCGATAGGGGGGGCACGAGTCGGCCGATTTGGGATTTATCCTGGGCTGCTGTGACGTGCCCTCTGGACACTGGGGGCGACCTGCTCGGGCCCCGCTAGAATTTGAGGCGGGTATTGAGTGGAGTGGTGGCAGTACTTGAGTCAGCTTATAGAGACGGGCGTTGGAGGAGCTTTGCTGAGCCGCAACATTGCAGACGTCTGGTGGATACTGCACCCAGGTGGGTGCAACGCTTCCCAGCTTGTTCAAGAAGGGGATACCCATTAGTGGGGGGGGAGTTTTGACTGCCTGCGGAGGCGGCCGGGCGAGTGCTCGTTGCGGCTTGTGGGTGGGAGATCTCCTCCTGTGTCCTATCTCTTCAGGAGCCGCCATACTGAACTCGGCCCACACTGTGTGAACTTGGGCAGGTGAGGTTATTGTGCACCCAGGATTGGGCCAATCCGTTTTGATTGGGTGTTTCGTGTGGGGGCCAATCTAGCTGGTGAATTCATCGTATTGGAGCCCTATTGCCAACATGCAAAGGACAAGCACATGGGGGCTCAGCGAAACAAAGCACTTTAGACCGCTATACTGGGCCTGGGGCCTCGGCAGCTGACCAAGGAGGCGCACAGGGCGGGGTCCTGGACAATGCTGCGCTCATGGCTGCAATCACGCAGTCTACAACAGCTCTGGAAACCAAAATTGGGGAGGTGGGCTCCGAAGTCCTACTCCTCCGACAAGATCTGCGGAATGAAACGGAGCGCATTACAGTGGCTGAGACCAGGGTCTCAGAGGTGGAGGACTCTGTTACTACATTGAAAAAGAAGGTGGCGATGCTGGAAACCATCACTCGAGGCCTGGCTTCTCGTGTTGAAGATGCGGAAGGAAGGGCACGGAGGAGTAATCTGCGCTTTGTGGGGTTCCCCGAGGGCTGTGAGGGGGGGACATGGAACAGTTCCTGACCAAGTGGCTCGTCAGTTGGCTTCCCCCAGAATCTATGTCTGGCTGCTTTGTCATTGAACGGGCACATAGAGCCCTCATGCAGAAGCCGCCCCCGGGAGCTAGGCCACGACCGGTCATAGCGAAAATTCTAAATTATCATGATCGGGACGCTATCCTGAAACAGGCCTGACTTAAGGAACCCCTGCACTTTGACAATGCTCGTATCCTTGTGTTTCCGGATTATACTCGACTGGTTCAGCAGAAGCGACAGTCTTTTATGGCGGCGAAGGCTCGCCTCCGTGACTTGAAGCTGCCGTACGCTCTCCTGTATCCTGCGAGGTTCCGGGTAGTTTACCAGTCACCCACGTTGTTCTTTGACTCGCCCGAAGACGTCTTCAATTGGACAGATGAAACAGTAAGGGTGCGATCACACACACCACCCAGGCTGGAGTTAGACTCATGGACGAGTGAATCTGTTCGCAAACCGCCTAAGCTTAAATTCAAGGAAATCAGACGATCAAGATCCAGACGCCGCTTGCAGTCCCATAGCGACGCCAGCAGATCAGCCTTGGTGCCCCGGTCGGGGAAGTCGGCCTCATAACCCAATAAGAATTCTCTCAGATGGCAAACTTTCGTACATATCCGATCAGACTGACGAAGCAACTGTGGGGGCTACCACCCCCGTTTGGCCCTTGCGGTCTGGGGGGCAGCCCGTGAACTATGGGTGGGTTTCAGGGGATCCATTGGTGGAGGAGGGCGGGGGGCCCCCGTTGGGGTCCCCGTGCCGCTTTCACTGCGACAGATACTTCAGTAGTTTTGAGGTATTGGGGTGGGGTTTGGGGGTTTGTTGGGATGTCTTTGCTTTTTGTTTGCACTGGATTATTACTAAGTAGGGCTTTTACTTGCTCTCTCGATGTTGCTTGCTTCAAGTGCCACGTTTTGGGGGGTTATTACTTCACCGCACTGTTTTACCGCTGCTATGTACCGCTGTTTCTCTACAGGTTGCCACATGTCCTGCTCATTGATGCTGCAGATTATGTAGATGCCTGCCCCTATAGCTAGTTCGCAGCTCCTTGCTGGGGCTCTTCGGATTGTGAGTTGGAATGTCAGGGGGGCGCTGGACAAAGTGAAAAGGGGGCCATCCTTCATCAGGCCAAACGTTATGGGGCTGATGTCCTTATGTTGCAAGAGACGCATCTGTTGGGGACTAAGGCCCTCTGCTTACTTAGATATGGCTATTCGCAGGTTTTCCATTCTGGGCTCACGAGGGGATCCCGAGGGGTTGCCATTCTTATTCATCGTAGGGTCCCATATACCCATTCCAAGATGTGGGTAGATACGCATGGGAGGTACGTCTTTATTCAGGGGTCTATTTATGAGGAACAGGTAGTGCTGGGTAGTGGCTATGCCCCCCCCCCCTCTATCGTGGACATTGGTTGAGCGCATTATGACTTTGTGGACGGATATTCCGGATGGTTTGGCGGTCATCGGGGGCGACTGGAATGATGTGATGGATATGGATAGGGACAGATGGCGACGGGGGGGACCGCCAGCAACCTGCCAAATCACTAAATTATCTTCCTTGGTGTCGGGACTGGGCTGGGTGGACTCCTGGCGTTGGTTGCATGGGGAAGAACAGGGTTATACATATTTTTCAACCGTACACGAATCATTCTCACGGTTGGACTATATATTCGTACCTTCTGCTGTTGCTGGCAGAGTGAGAGATGCAGAAATTCTCCCGAGGGGTCTTTCGGACCACTCCCCGGTTGCGCTTATGTTACAGTTTGGTCCTGCGAAGCCACCCTTCCGTTGGCGTCTCTCCCCCTGGCATTTACAGGATAAACAGTATAGGGACCACATAGGTCAGGCCATCGATCAGTATTTGGAACTTAACGTCGGCTCGGTGGCGGTAGCCGAACCCCTATGGGAGGCCATGAAGTCGACCATACAAGGTGTGGATATCTCCTATTGTTCCGCAGCACGTCGGGTTAAGAAGGAGTCATTCTTGCAGTCGGAGGCTCATATAATGGAGCTGGAACGAGCTGGCAGGGAGGAGGGGGGTGCCCTGGCGCGTCGATAGTTGATGGTGGCGAGACAAACACACGCCGATTTGTTGATGGATGAGGCTCGACTGGTATGGCTGGCGTCTTGTAGCAGGATTTACCAGTGGGGGGATAAATCTAGTAAACTACTCCATCGTCTGTGTCAGGGAGCCATGCGCCACCTGGTTCTTCCTGGGCTTTTGCGGCACGATGGGAGGATTCTAGGGGATCCCTCTGCCATAGCGGAGAGCTTCACACAATACTATGCAGAACTTTATGCCCAAGGGAATCCCTATCGGAGGATATGGTCCGCCGTTTTATAGGGGACCTCCCACCCCAGACACTCTCCGATGAGGCTCGGGCAGAGCTGGATCTCCCACTCACGGCAGAGGAGCTGGGCTCAGCTCTAGGGGATCTTAATTCTGGGAAGGCCCCGGGTCCTAATGGGTACCCATGTGAGTTCTTTAAGAGATACTCCATGAAATTGGGACCTCATCTCCTTTGGGTGGTGGAGGAGGCGCGGAACGTGGGTGCCTCCCGCAAGACTGGAGACATGCCGAGGTGGTCGTGTTTCATAAGCCGGGCCGACCCCCGGACCAGCATGCATCATATCGCCCCATTTCTCTACTGAACTTTGAGGCTAAGATCTTGGCCAAGGCCTTGGCCAACCGCCTCCATTCCCATATTGCCTCGTTGGTCCACTCGGACCAGGCGGGTTTTATGCCTCAGAGGGCGACACGACATAATATCCGATGGGCACACATTGCCAAAGATACTATTCGGGGGCTGGAGGTGCCAGCTGCACTCCTGTTAGCGGACATGGACAGGGCGTTTGATTCCCTTAGCTGGACGTATTTATTTGCCCATTTAAACCACTTGAATATGGGTCCACGCTTCTTGTCCTATTTAAAATTATTATATGCGCACATAACAGCATCTGTCCGCGTCGCGGGGTCTGTCTCCTTCACTTTCCCTGTTGGACGGGGTACCCGGCAGGGGTGCCCGCTGTCGCCATTTCTCTTCGCCTTAGCGATGGAGCCTTTGGCGGCATGGGTGCGGATTGATGCACAGGTAACTGGCTTTGAGTGGGCCCAGGGACTATCGGATCGCATTGCGTTATACGCGGACGATGTCCTGTTTTTCTTGACTGACGTCAATAGAACGGGACCAAGGTTGCTGCGCATCATGGAAATCTTTGGGGAGACGTCTGGTTTGTTCATGAACCGGAGTAAATCCGTTCTGTGGACACTTGGGCAACAGGTGGAACTGGGTGCTTGGGCCTCTGCAGTGCAGGTCACCGCGGTAGGCATAAAGTATCTGGGGGTTTTCTTGTCTGACTTGTCGGGGTGTCCTGGGAACGTAACATTGTACCGGTTTGGGCGCGTGTGCGCGACGAGTTGAGGGCCTGGTCCCAAATGCCCCTTTCTCTCCCTGGTTCTGTCGGGTATAACCACAATATTTCTTATAATTACAATTCAATTTCAAGGACAAGTTATTTCCTACACAGGTTGAATGTGAAAACGTTAGCAGGGAACACACAATAAGGGCAAAGTAGTCGGATTTTCTGGGTAATACGATATTTTATATAAATTACATCATTTATATTTACCCACATATAAAGAATTATGTTGCATACACAGCTGCCAACAATGTGAAGATTAAAGTGAGTTGTGATCAAGTGACATGGTGTGATTGGTGACACAACCGACAGACCGACTTTATGCGGTCAAGCGGCAGGAGTCTCAACTGCCCCTGTGCCTGAAATCTCGGATTTGAATCCCAACCTAACCCCTAAAGACGTTCACGATTAATATCCTCCGTCCTTCGAAGTCGTGTAGGACTCACAACAGGATCTACATCGATAATTACCAGATGGGCCCTCGATCTCTGACCAGAGCCAAACCAGGAATACCTCTGGTTATCATTAGGCTGCCATTCCTTTCCCCACTCCAGTCCTGATGAAGACCCGCCGTGATGATTTAAAATCGCGCATATAGGGTTGAAACGTCGACGCTACCTTCTGGTCCAGTTCAAGGCCCCGCTCGTAAAACACTGAAATTGTATAGAGCAGCAGGGTCATTGTATTTATCCTGGCCTCTTCCAAACATGTATATATTTTAACCACCTTGTACATATCACGCACTAATTGTGTCACCAATCACACCATGTCACTTAATCACAACTCACTTTAATCTTCACATTGTTGGCAGCTGTGTATGCAACATAATTCTTTATATGTGGGTAAATATAAATGATGTAATTTATATAAAATATCATATTACCCAGAAAACCCGATTACTTTGCCCTTATTGTGTGTTCCCTGCTAACGTTTTCACATTCAACCTGTGTAGGAAATAACTTGTCCTTGAAATTGAATTGTAATTATAAGAAATATTGTGGTTTTACCCGACAGAACCATTGTACTTTCATAATCCTATACCCAGGTTCTGAGGGACACAGGGTCACCCCATTGTCTATTGAGCCTTTCTCTCCCTGGTCGGTCGGCCATCTTCAAGATGGTCTCGCTGCCGCGACTGCTCTACCAACTACAGAATTATCCCTTCCCCGCCTCGTCTTCGTGGTTTCGCCAGGTTAACTCGGCTCTAGGGCAGTTTCTGTGGGCGGGGAGGGCACCCAGAGTGGCGCTACGGACATGTTTTCAGTCCACCTATTGTTGTGGGTTGGCCGCTTCGGATGTCCACTCCTACTATATGGCCTCGCAACTACTGATATTGAATGACTGGTGGTATGGAGATAGATCTGACCCCGCTTATGCGGTGGAGCGGAGGCACATGGGGTCCAACACACTATTTTATATTCGGCTCCCATACGTAGGGCCCTGCCATCCGCTACGAGGGTAGTATTTCAGGTGTGGAGGCAGGCCCTGCGAAGGATGGGGTGGTGGGGCAGGCTGACAAAGGAGACTCCCTTTGGTCTAATGGTAGGTTGCCGCAACTGGCCAGGTTGGCGGGTTTCCGAGACTGGGACGACATTGGGATCTCTACCCTGGGAGACGTAAAGCGAGGCAGGGTTCTAAAGTCTTTCCAGGATCTCCAGCACGAATTTCAGATGCCAAAAACACAATTTTACAAATACCTGCAGTTTAGGCATGCTGTCCTTCCCAGTGTTACAGACTTGGAGTCCCTCCCTGATTTCAGTCCCATCGAAGCTAAGCTGTTTATGGGTGACCTACAGGACCATAAAATTTCCAAGATTTACCAGTCCCTAGTGACGAACTGCCCCACTACACTAGATAAACTTAGGGAGACATGGGAGGAAGACCATGGTCCTCTGGAAGGAGACGACTGGACGGAAGCACTGGCTTCCCCTCGGGGGCGGCAATAGCAATGCGCCTCCGGCTGATCCAATTCAATTACCTACACCGGATTTATTATACTCGCGTTAGGCTGTGGAGGGCGGGTCTGGTAGCATCCCTGCATTGTTTGCGATGTGGTTAGGAGAATGGCACCCTGTTTCACACGATTTGGCAGTGTACGGTGCTTGTGAGGTTCTGGCGGGGGGTTCTGGCCTGCCTTGCTGAAGTTTTGGGGTGGGAGCTCCCCTATTCACCTAAATTGGTGCTGCTGCATATAATGGAGGGGGTGGGGGGAAATATTTATAAGCGGCACCTGATGCTATTGGGATTTACGCTAGCCAAACGAGACATTGCACGGAAATGGAAGGCAGGGACCCCGCCTTCATTGTCAGCATGGAAAAACGGTCTTGATTTTAATATGGGTCTGGAGGCTCCTATTTTTAAAGCTCGAAGGTGTCCGCAAAAGCATTTTAAGATCTGGAAGAGGTGGGCGGATTATAGAGGCCTCCACTTGGAGCCCCTCTCCGTGGGAGATGCTGCTGTTCTGGGTTAATTGGGCAGGTCTGTGGTGCAGGGATCTAAAAGGTCCAGCGGGATTTGTCATCTATGAGCGGGCGGGTACATGCTGCTTAATGTGTGGTGCAAGGACAGTGCATTGGGGGGGAGTTTTGTTTATTTACTACTTTATTTTTGTAAAATGCATATATTAAATGTCAAAG
The DNA here is from genome assembly GCA_963921515.1 of Calotriton arnoldi. Lineage (NCBI taxonomy): Eukaryota > Metazoa > Chordata > Amphibia > Caudata > Salamandridae > Calotriton > Calotriton arnoldi. The sequence continues at coordinate 886,463 of CAWUFW010006330.1, read as the reverse complement.
CAATATTCGTATTGTAATATGTAGCAGTCAGCCTCTGGGTTACAGAGCTCTGCATTGTATTTGACAATTGACGCAATAAACATTGTTTACAAAAAAAAAAAAGCTATCCCTTTTATGTCTTCCAACGTTGGAGGGGAGAACTCCGAGAGGAGATTACCCTTGACTGCCAGGATACTCTCAGGTTGAGGAAGTGTATCATTACGGGCCTCATGAGGAAAGGAGTCATATATTTTGGATATCTTCGAGGCAAAGAAGTCGGCAATCTGGTTGCACGACTCTGGAGAACTAGTGGAAGGAGCAACAGTTCTCTCTAACGAGGATAAATCTTTAAGGATGGAGAACAGTTCTTTGGAAGAATTATCCGCTTGCTCTATTCTGTTGTTGTAACACGCAGCACAGGTTTTCTTGATAAGGGTATGATAGTTCTTTAGTTCTAACTTGTAGGCAGTGTTATTGCTATCGGAGAAGTCTTTCCTCCATTGGCGCTCTAAGCGCTTGCAGGATTTTTTTGCTATCAAGAGATCTTCATTGAACCACGGCGCCAATTTGGTTCATCTCTGGGGAGTGTTAATGGTCCAGGGAGCAACTACATCCAGTGCTCCGACAATCCACTCATCCACTGCTGTGTTGGCAACATTAATATCCTCACTCAGTTGGGGACGACTCTGCTGAAGAGCTTGAGTGAAGCCACAGCGTTACATTTGGTCCATTTCCTGCGCACAGTGGTCGGGCAGGTTCTGGCCATGGGGGGGAGGGGGAGTTTAGTTAGAGGAATAGAATACATGATGAGATGGTGATCAGACCAGGGGACTGCTGTCGGGGCTTCAACCTCCAACTCTGGGCAGTTGGAGAAGATGGGATCTAATATATGACCCAGCTGATCGGTAGGGCATGTGGATTTCAGCTCTAGCTGTAGAGCGACTAGTTCCTGGCAGAGCGATTGAGCTTCATTGCTCGTAAAGTCGTCAAAGTGTAGGTTAAGGTCGCCCAGAACCGTCAAGTTATTGTGACGCAGCGCTGGTTGAACCACTGTTTCCACTAGACTCGAAATAAAATTGGTGGCCGGATCCGGAACCATAGATCGCGTGATCATCAGCTGCCGCTAGAGAAAGCTGCTTCACTGTTGTCAATATTGGCAGTTTTCAAAGTACATTTTAGGGATAGTTGATAGATAATAGCTATCCCTCCTCCGCGCTTGATAGGGCGATCCTGTCTGAGGATGCCATAGTCCTGAGGAAGAGCTTGCAATATCTCGGGGGCAGAGCCTCATTCAGCCATGTCTCTGTGAGAAACATGGTGTCTGGTTGATGGTCTAAAATATAGTCGTAGATTTCAAATTTGTGTTTGCTGAGCGACCTACAATTAATAAGAAGGAGCTTTAGTTCGTGCTCTTTCCTGCAGCCTTCCTTTAATACAGTCGATTTAAACGGACAATGGGTGCAGCAAAGTATATCTGCCTCAGAGTCGGTGGTTCCAATTCTTTTAACGATCAGCCAAGTACCTCAGAGGCTGGTCGCTCCTAAAACGGGCAGGGGTCCTGGCCGTGGACAGGCACAGACGGGCTTGCCTTTGGCGCACCAGCGGCGCACCCGCTGCGCGTCCGCACTGCGGGCATGGAGAAGAAGACCGCCTCCGGGGGCGTGGCCAGAGCAGGCCAATCGGGTGCGGCGGGCGTGGAGCGAGATGACTCGCCGCGCCGTGCACTCAGTATTCGGTGAGTTCAGGTCCAGGGAGAGAGCGTGATGCAGCGGTAAGTAGGGGGGGGGGAGCCAGGCAACTCCGGTACCAAGGTGCTACACCGGGGTGCTACAAGGAAACAAAACAAGGAGACAAAACAGAACAAACCAAGGAAAAGGTATACTAAGGGAGCCAGGCACCGCCCAGCAATATATGCTTACAAGGAAATTAAAAGTCTCATTAAAAGAGTGAAGGATAGTGCAGTTAAAACACGAAACAACACTCCAACCTGAGTGGAGACACACTCAGGGGGGAGTGGGAGCACACAACAACCAGCGCTCCTAACAGAAGTGGAGTCCAGCGCGTCTGCGCCACGGGCATGGAGAAGAAGACCGCCTCCAGGGGCGTGGTCAGGGCAGGCCAATCGGGTGCAGCGGGGCATGGAGCGAGACGACTTGCCGCACCCTGCACTCGGTATTCGGTGAGTTCAGGTCCAGGGAGAGAGCGTCATGCAGAGGTAAGTATGGGGGGAGCCAGGCAACTCCGGCACCGTGGTGCTACACCGGGGTGCTACAAGGAAACAAAACAAGGAGGCAAAACACCATCTCTTACAGAGAAAAAGGAGGAAAATATGTTGTGCACTCCCTCTCCTCGTTTATTATGCGCCTATTTGTTTTTAGTAGTAAATACATTGTTGCATTTTGTACTGCACGAAAAGCCGAAAATGTATAATTAAACTAAGCTTCATATACCAATGTGAAAAAGAGTAGTTGAAAGCAGGAGAAAACTAATGAGAGCGTCGATTAAACAGACTGGAAAGTTAAAGTTACATTTGACTTGACTGACATTTAACTGGTCGTAGAAACTGGATTTACTAACATGGTTGCAGGATGTATTTTATTTCATAGACACTGGTACAGACTGCACTCAGACTTTGATCCTTTGAAGGTCTATAAAAACTAGCACCGATGTTGTAGGTCAGAAACGAAAAACACAGTTGTTGAAAAACCCTGAGCAACTTTTCCACAGTACTGCAAAGACATGTAGTATTTTAAAGCAACAGTTGTCACCAGAGGGGTACAATACTTCTACTTACCTCGCACGTCATGAAAACATTTAAAGACGTTACTTGCAATAAGGGATGTTTATTCAATTTAACTCTCTAAACTGCACAACAAATTCGGTTATTTTTGATTATTTTTTGCTTGTTGACTGCGATATTAGCAATGTTCTTAGATGGAGAGGCTAAATACGGTTCCCAACTGAGAACAAATTTGTTATAAGACAGAGAGTAACAGTGCATACATATAATGTCAGCACCGAGTTCCAGGTCACAATGCTAATCCAGTCATGTTCTTTTTATGCACAATGCCAATATCCCGGGATCTGCACGCTGTTCAAGATTCCAGGCGCCACATAGTTTACAAAGCTGATGTACCTCATGCCACAGGCCTGTATGTTTTTGTGTTTCAATGCCTTTCCCAGAGTATAACTCTTAATGTATGAGTGAACCAGCAGCATTGTTTAGATCATCAGGAGATTTTTTTGCTTACATTAGTGAAAGGCGGAAATCCAGACTTTTGCTGCCATCTGCAGATTTTCACCAGACAGACTCAGGGTAGTTTTCTTCTGCTGCACTGACAAAACAACATGCGAATGATACACACACTGGGCCCAATCCACAAAACAATGCTGAAAATTAGGGGTGGGCAGAACTCGTGGAGTTTCACTTCACGGAATTCCGGGGAGTTATATAAAAACTCTGCAAGATTCTGCAGATTACCACGAACGGCGGTGCGCCAGAGAACACTACTTCTTTCTGCCTCTTGAGTAGATTTTCTACTTGAGCACCACCTTTCTCAACATGAACGGTCGGGACCTGCTGTGATCGCCCGCGTTGAGAAATCTAACCAGGAGGCGTTCTAGCACCCAACCATCGCACTAGGGGACCAAATTCTCGCTTGCCAACTTAACATAATTGAAGGTTGGCAGAGTTTTGTCAGAACACAAGTGGGCAAAACTCCATGAACTCCGCCAGCAGAGCAGAGTTTATCGCCCATTCCTACTCAAAATAAGCCAGAAGATTATCCATCCTGCTTTTTAGTTATTCATAATGCAATTCCAGGTTATGCCTGAAAAGCTGCACCAGTAGCAGCAGGTGCAATGGTGCAACTCTTTATTTTGTTTTTGCCTTGAGGAAAAATTTCAAGGCTAACTAACATCTACGAAAGTTCCCTCCCCACCCCTTGAGTGGGATTTAGTCCCATTTAACATTATATGATTCTGGGGTAATATTTATAATGCGATCTGCGACTACAGGATCACCTTTTGTGAATTCATTTCAGTAATAAACCTCGTCATTTTTTATTGCAGATCTGATTTACGATCACAAATGACTTTGTGAGTCTGCCCCATTGCACTGTGTTTGCGTCATGATAGGTTTTCCTTCAGTCTATTATTTGGAACTGTAGAGAAAAAATATGAATTTGGACTCGTTCCATTGCTTGCAAGGGCAGGACGTTTTGCTCCCTTGATTCATTCCTAACAATTCTGCAGCGGTGTCACACATTTTTACAGTTTATTTGTTATTTTTTTTGAATGATTATTCCTTAGAGGGAGTTTTCTAACCCCTTGTTGCTAATAGAAACAACGCAGACTACCATTGATGGACATTCCAAACAACATAAGCATGAGATAATTTCTCTTGCAATGTGTGATGAGCCCTTACCTTTGGAATAACTCAAGGTGCGGACATTTATGTGAATAATAATGGCCCATCAGGCATTTACTAATGCCATAAGCAAGCTTAGTGACGGATGATCCTTAAACAGGTCTAATCGAATCATGGTTGTAATCGATTTGAATCAGACATCGACTTACCCGTCAGAGTAGTGGGGTGAATTCAGAACAAAAAGGTCTTGCTCGGCTTCTACTTTGTTCAAATTGGCTCAAAGAAGATTACATTATTTTGAACAATTTTAAACGTTGGTCTTCAGTTCAAATCAGGTTTCTTCAACACCAGCCACTTTGAGCTCATTAAATACTCTGGAGTTTGGCTTACAAAAACTTGTAGGAACAGTCTACTTTTGGAAATACTTGGAATTTATGACGGTCTCGAAAGCTATATAATTTCTCTCGGTGTGAATTAATATTTCTATATATCATTTTGGGCAGATGTGTTGAAAAGATATCAACTCGAAAAAGAAACTGTTCTTTCATTGTGTGCTTTTCGTAATGAATGACATCAGACAGTGTTTACACAACAGTCAGTCAATGAGATTAATGGATTGAGCAGCTAGCATAGAATGGCCAAACATTCCAATTATGTCCATTTTAGCCATTCACCCTTGTGAGTCTGCTAAAGGAGACATATCTGTTTGTAAGGTGTGCAACATGAATGGTCAATATTATAGTTTGTAAGTCTGATCCTTCAGGGAAATTTTATGTTAAAGACATAGCACAATAGGCAGAGCAAGCCCCAGCCACACAAACATACAGTAGCAAATTCTAAATAAAATGATATCTAAAAATATTCGCATGGCTAAGTTCATGGGAAGGGACTTCAGAATGTAAAGTACCTCATGGTCACAAAGCCACATGATTTAATAGTCTTTGTAACAGACTTGAGGTATATGTGTGATCCAGCGTTTCAGGAACTTACAATTTCATCATCTGGGCCCAAATGTAATACCTCACAGTCCCTTTAACACTGGGTGAGTTTAAACCAAACTTACCAATTGGTTCATCATTGATTCTCCTTTTCTTGGCGATAAAATCTTTATAAGTTAATCAGGGTTTGGCAAAATAACATTAGAATTTCTAAATCACCATAGAATATACCTTTTATCCCACAATATAAATAATACTAATAATGACAAACTCATTTGTGAATCAAAAATGCTTTATCTAAATAATGTGATTGTTCATCAAGTACATTACAGCTCGAATCATAGATCACCACACAAAAGAAAACATTAGCAAATATATTAGCAATTATACATCTCAAATGTCAGCGCAATGAGTGAATGGATAGGCGTAGAGACAGAAGAATAAGACATTTGCAAATAAGTTATGCAAATTCAGAATATCATACTAACCAAACATATGAGGTTCAAGAAATCTGAAAAGCTACCCTCTGGCCATGAGAGTAAGCTAAACCCCTCAAGAAGAGTTAAGGAGCAAAGTCAAAGAGTCAGGATCAGCAGAACAACAGCCAGCCCATAGAATATAGGAAAACAGCGTCACAGCTCTCTCCTCTCGCAAAGTAGGAAAACGCGCCCACACATCCCACCCCTTGGTACAGTTAGTTATACCCCAAATTCATTACAAGTCCAACTCCTATTCTATCCACCCCACATAGAGAAAACATTTTATTGGCTAAAAACAAGGGGTGTCTGAATCACACCACTTTCGATGTGCCCAACTCATAATATCTTATTGTTCTAACTTCACACACTGTAATCACTTCCAGCAGAGGAAACTCTAGTATCGAGCTTCCGTGTTTGTACGTCTATCCATCTCACTCATGTAACATTTTATTATAACAAATGTCCTCATGCTCCGCTCGGCAAGGAAGTTCTTTCTTTATCGCTTCCTTCTCTGCGCAACCTCGGCCATCATCAGGAACTTGCGAATGACAATTCACAGTGTTCAATTGTCTCCCCTTCTACATTTCTAATATCCCATGTTAACTCTAAAATGTCTCTCGGGCCTTTCTGCAAGGCAGCAGACTATACTTCTAGGAAAAACAAATACATGCATTAATTATCACTTTATAAAACTCTATTATCAAACGCACTTTGAATGCTTTCATTCGTTTTCTTTTCTTTACGCGCTGCACATTATTTTCTATTTGTTAGTGAAAAATAAACGCTAGACTTTCGACTATTTTCTACATTAGTCATGTGCATTTGCGGCCTACTCTAACACTCCCAGCACATGCCTGCGCAGTTTTCTTAATTTATTAGTTTTACGCATTTTTCTTGATTAGTATTTACCACACTGAGGGGTTCAATCCGAGCAGGTTTTATTTCGCGAAAACCCTGCTCCATCATGTGCACCAGAAGTTGTCTGTAGTTGTATCATGACAACATTTTAATATCATAGACTAGCTGATAGGAGTTGGAAACTAGATTTGCCTCCCGTGAATTAATACTCCTTGCATTACTTGGTGGTGAGGTTCTTGCTCTAATAATGCCTGAATTTTAAGGAGTGCATCTCACTTTTACTTTATCAGGCAAGTCCTCTACAGGAAGCAAGGTAAGCTCTATAGTGACATTGTACAGAAGGAATATTATTCGCTCGTCATCAGGAAAAGCCCTGAAAAGAGCATCCGTGTTGCACTTCACAGCCCAAGGGTGGACTTTATCACTGAATATACGCCTGAAAAATACGTGCCCTCCTTTTCTGCCTTTGATTTGAAGCACATGTAATCTGTAATAATTATTGATTGGTAAAGGGCATCATCCAAGTGGTGTCTCAAAGTTAGGAAAGAGTTCTTGTTATGTTGATGGTGGCACTCTCGAATTATGCCCTTCCATGAGGTGAGAGCTAGGGGCAAGGTTCGGGACATAGCGAAATTTATAGTCTGCTATGAAGCTACACAGATCGCACATTGGCAAACTGTGGATCCACAGTTTACCAGGACTGTGCTGGTGATTGTAAACATCAGTTGGGTATGGCCATCCGTGCTTACACTGGAGAGGCACCTTACCTCCCTGCCTGGTAGACTGGGCCTCCTACACCAGGGCCTATAGACCTGTGAACATGTTGCATCTGGAGGCATCCCTCATTGCAGTCCCTGTGGGGGCGCAGTGCAGTCTCTCCATTCTTGTGGTCCCAGGTGTTATTCCTGAGCTGGCCTACCTTCAGTCGGCCGCTATGCTGGCAATCTGACATACCCGGTAGGAAAAATGAGCAAAGAAGTATTGTCCAAGTCAAGCAACACTGGATCAACACTGGATCAGGGAGGGCACAGAGAGGTCCTTAAGATCATCTCTCAATGGAGGACTGAGAGGAGGCTAAGGGTGAAAAAACCTGTGAAAAAAGACAGGCACCATAACAACTGTTTGTGAATAACATAAAAGAGAAGCTGGAGTGCCAGTCCGACATTATCCTGACATTTGAACAAAAGATCCAAGAGTGTGTGATGGTGGTGAAAGACCTGTAGAATGTTCAAGCCTTTATCCAAAGGACATGTTGTATCTGGTGTAGTTGACGAACAGGCTAGAATGTTTAGATGGTTTCTGGAAATGCACTCACTTGCAATCCTGGCACTTATTGGTAAACTTTCATCTGATGCTCTTCGTGGGATCATGAGAGAGGTAATTTTGGATCTGTGGGTACTCTGGTTGGGGGACATGACTGGAGTCACCAGAAAGGTCTTCAGATTCCCCAGAGGCTCAGTGCTTTGAAAAATAGAGTGAGCAGCACCGTGATAGTGATGCTCCAAACCCCTGACTGGAGAAATGGGATACTGCTAGCAGCTATACAGAGAAAAGCAGAAGAAAGCCAAATTCTCTAGCTAAAAAGGGGGTCCTGATCTTCATAAAGTAAGTCCTTGTGTTGAAGGGGGATCATAGCATCTCAGGTTGCCCTTTAGCCATTGGGTGGAGCATGTTGGACAGAGGTTTGTGCTTGCACAGGTAGAAGCAGCAAAAGCCTTCCTGGACAGTCTGGTATTCAACAAAGGGTGATTTGAATGGAGCTGGGTGGAGGTTGAATTTAGGGTGATTCTCTACCTCTCCCATGAGTGAGAGCTAAGGGTTCACCTCTCTTCAATGAGGATTGGTGTATAGTGGGGTATTATTTTATATCCATTAATCCAGTATTAGAATTCAAGGAAATAACCTGGATTTGGACATTCCCAAAATGAATTAAGGTGATTGTGGCAGCTGGATGCATACCAAAGCCACAGTAATCTCAACTGGCCATAGCATTAATTGCCATTAAACATTGAACAGGGAATACACGTATTCCTTACAAAATGCATTGTCAGTTTGTCTGTCACTCAAATACCTTCCAAACCGCGGAATCAAGTATGGCATTATTGTTATTATACTTCACTGTGGATACCACTGCTTGATTGATCCTGCCAGTCCGCCACAATAAACGTCTTATTTATGAATGAAATTAGTTCAAAGGTGAGTTCTGTAGATATTTGTCTAAAGAGCAAATATAAGATAAGATAACAAAGAGCTCCTCCCTTTTCTGACACAAGTTAAAAAAAACTTGTGTTGGAGTCTGAGCGATTAGAGCCCATAAGAGATTCTAATTTCTGTAGAGGTCATCAAGTTGAGTAAAATAACATTGTAGCTCAGGTTGTTAATGTACCTACCAAATGTGATACCTTTTAAGAAAATTGTTGTCATGTTAAGGTAAACTGTAGTGAAAAGAAAGATGAGAGAAAATTGGTATTAATACAACACCTCTTGTAGAACAATAAAGATTATAACAAGGTTGCAACCAAGGGCTATATGCCAAGAACTAATAAAAATGTAAAACAGTGACAGGACCCATCTCTAAGAGGGACAAATGGAAATCCATGATTCTAATCATCTTTTGTGGCTCGGTCAAGTATTTTATAAAGTAACATGCATATTTCCGCCCATTGGCAGAACTCCGCGGAATCTCTCTGAGGTTTACACCCACCCCTAGTTGAAAGGCTTCAGATATTTTTGTGAATTTTAATTTGCTACAAGTATAGTCATACCTGTTGTTCTCCCGCCCCCCCACCCCCCCAGCCTCCCAAACATGCAGTAGTAATGTGAGAAGCAAATTAAACAGTGTGGTCTTGTGGCCACATCAATCATTATACATTTAACACCCTTTTAAATTGCTAGATGGCACACAAGATATACAAATTAGACCTCATAGTTCAATGAATCTATGGTATGCTAAATTCAGCAGAACATGGCAAAGACATTCAGTAGGCCACCAGGGAAAGTCTTTAAAGACTGGCAGATGCAGGACAGCTGCTAAAACATGGAAAATGTCCCATTCCACCCATTTAGGGTATATTTGTTCATATATACTCTAAATAGGATGGGCAGGGTACCTGCCCTATTGCCAGCCGTTCTGATCACAGTACTTACAGTGTGTACACTCTAAATAGGGTGAATAGGGCATCCACCAGTTTTTGGTGGATGCCCTTCACCCGCCAAAGTCTAAATAACATCACTGGTCTTTTGAGGTAAATTTGTCTTTTTGTAATTCAACACTGCACTATTGCAGAGCAAAAAAGAATACCATTGAGAACCAGTACTAGACACCCATGTTTGAAATTATGCTCAATCCATCATGCCACTTAAGGGAATCATTGCATTTGGTCATAGCCAAAAAGATGGAAAATGAAAGACAGAATTTAAGACTAGACATGACTTGTACGAATAGTAGATTATGCCATTTGGGTTATGTAAGAATTTGATCATCTTCTAGTATATTTCATGAAGGATATATTGAGCATACAAACATCTTTGTGATCATTTATTGAGATTATAGACCTATTCTATTTATGAGGCCCAGCATATCATCCACATCCAAAAGGTTCTAGAAATACTGTGTGATGATCTTCATGTAGAGAATTGATCTGGTCACGCTGGTTTGCTCCTGTGAGCTCACGTTTTTTCCTATGTAGATGACACTCAGTCTCTGCTGAGAATCAATTAGCTGTCATCTAATTCCTTTAGCCACAAGGAAGAAAGCCTAATCACCCATTCATTGCTGGAGGGTAGACAATTGTCAGTCAAAACCTCCACCTTCAACCTTAAAGTTTGGGATGGGCTTAATCTATCAGTTCTAGCCTTCAATTGCAGTTTTAGAGTCTTGTAAACTAAGGGCAATCACTTTTCTTTCAGAGTCAATTCACCCTAGGAAATTAGCAGCGGGTAAGAGAGGGGTGGTCAAAGGAGAAGATGGAATCGAATGAGGATGGAAAACCTGGATACAATAGAATGGTGAAATCTTTGTAGGAGAGTGAACAGAGTTATTATATAGGAGAACTCTGCTAAGGATGAGAATTCTGCCCAGTCATTTTTAATTGTAATATAGAAACACCTCGGACACTGTTCAGGACTCTGGTTGACCCTCACAGTCTGTCCATTGGATTCCAAATGATAACCAAAGAACAGAGCTTGGTGGATACCTAGAGTAGAGCAAATTGAGCTCCAGAACCTAGTAATGAACTGAAAGCTCCAGTATGAGATTATAATGTGTGTCTGGGATCCCATGCAGGTGGAATACATCAGCAAGAAATTTGCTTGCCCAAAAGTGAGTCATTATATAAAAGAGATTTACTTTGACCATGACCACTCGGTTTCTTGCTAAAGGGGGTAAGTACACAATGAAGTCAGTGCAAAATGTGTACCTTGGATGACGAGAAATAGGCAGAGAAAACCAAAAGGATTATTATGAATTTTCTTGGATTGTTCACAAACAGGGCAACATTTAACATAAAGCTCTACATCTTTGTAAACAATAGGCCACCAGAAGTGACATAGGGCTAGTTCCATGGCTGACTTAACCCCGAGATAACCTGCTAGTGCAGTGCCACCATGACACAGTTGCAGAACTTCGGTTTGAAGGACCTTAGAAGAGATCAACGAGGCCTGCTGGAAAAAATATAGATTCTGGCAGTTGGCCAAGGCTAATTGACTCTGCAGAGCATCAAGATCTTCCAGAGAGATCTCTGCATGAGCATCTCTCATGTACTGTAAAAAGTGCTTTGCTACACAGAAAACTTTGTCAGGAAGCTAAAGGACAGATGTCTCGGAATCCTCTACCGCAAAAACAACAGTTGATGGACAGAATGCAGAACAATGTCATACATTCACCCCAGTACAGAGATCTGGGCCTAAATCCATCGTTTTTTTGCTCACCATGCCATTCCAGTTTGAACCCAGCCATATGCAAATCAGTCTTGACCCTGTGCCTCATGGGAAGAGTCCAGCCCGAACTGCCAAGCCAGGTCCTCCCTGGACTGGAAACAAGCATCCTAGGACCTGTTTCGGGGTATCACCCCTCTTCAGCCAGGATAGCTTGATTCCAGTGGCATGGAGAGCACGGGACCCACGTCTGGGCATACCCGTCCCACTCGGGGTGACAAATGCAAAATGCTGAAAGCCCGAAACCGGTCCTAGGATGCTTGATTCCGGTCCAGGGAAGACATGGCTTGGCAGTTCGGTCTGGACTGTTCCCATGAGGCACAGGGTCAAGACTGATTTGCATATGGCTATGTCTGAACTGGGGTGGCGTGGTGAAGCAAAATAACGATGGATTAAACCCAGATCTGTGACTGAAAGGGGTGAATGTTTGCCAATGTGCAACATTCCGTCCATCATCTTGTGTGTTTTGCATTTCGCCCTAAGTGGGAAGGGTATGCCCAGACGTGGGTCCCGTGCTCACCACGCCACTGGAGTCAAGCTATCCTGGCTGATGAGGGCTGAAAGCCCGAAACCGGTCCTAGGATGCTTGATTCCGGTCCAGGGAAGACATGGCTTGGCAGTTCGGTCTGGACTGTTCCCATGAGGCACAGGGTCAAGACTGATTTGCATATGGCTATGTCTGAACTGGGGTGGCGTGGTGAAGCAAAAATAGCGATGGATTAAACCCAGATCTGTGACTGGGGGTGAATGTTTGCCAATGTGCAACATTCCGTCCATCATCTTGTGTGTTTTGCATTTCGCCCTAAGTGGGAAGGGTATGCCCAGACGTGGGTCCCGTGCTCACCACGCCACTGGAGTCAAGCTATCCTGGCTGATGAGGGCTGAAAGCCCGAAACCGGTCCTAGGATGCTTGATTCCGGTCCAGGGAAGACATGGCTTGGCAGTTCGGTCTGGACTGTTCCCATGAGGCACAGGGTCAAGACTGATTTGCATATGGCTATGTCTGAACTGGGGTGGCGTGGTGAAGCAAAATAACGATGGATTAAACCCAGATCTGTGACTGGGGGTGAATGTTTGCCAATGTGCAACATTCCGTCCATCATCTTGTGTGTTTTGCATTTCGCCCTAAGTGGGAAGGGTATGCCCAGACGTGGGTCCCGTGCTCACCACGCCACTGGAGTCAAGCTATCCTGGTTGATGAGGGCTGAAAGACCGCTGAAAGACCGAAACCGGTCTTAGGATGCTTGATTCCGGTCCAGGGAAGACATGGCTTGGCAGTTCGGTCTGGACTGTTCCCATGAGGCACAGGGTCAAGACTGATTTGCATATGGCTATGTCTGAACTGGAGTGGCGTGGTAGAAGCAAAATAACGATGGATTAAACCCAGATCTGTGACTGGGGGTGAATGTTTGCCAATGTGCAACATTCCGTCCATCATCTTGTGTTTTTGCATTTCGCCCTAAGTGGGAAGGGTATGCCCAGACGTGGGTCCCGTGCTCACCACGCCACTGGAGTCAAGCTATCCTGGCTGATGAGGGCTGAAAGCCAGAACCGGTCCTAGGATGCTTGATTCGGTCCAGGGAAGACATGGCTTGGCAGTTCGGTCTGGACTGTTCCCATGAGGCACAGGGTCAAGACTGATTGCATATGGCTATGTCTGAACTGGGGTGGCGTGGTGAAGCAAAATAACGATGGATTAAACCCAGATCTGTGACTGGGGGTGAATGTTTGCCAATGTGCAACATTCCGTCCATCATCTTGTGTGTTTTGCATTTCGCCCTAAGTGGGAAGGGTATGCCCAGACGTGGGTCCCGTGCTCACCACGCCACTGGAGTCAAGCCATCCTGGCTGATGAGGGCTGAAAGCCCGAAACCGGTCCTAGGATGCTTGATTCCGGTCCAGGGAAGCCATGGCTTGGCAGTTCGGTCTGGACTGTTCCCATGAGGCACAGGGTCAAGACTGATTTGCATATGGCTATGTCTGAACTGGGGTGGCGTGGTGAAGCAAAATAACGATGGATTAAACCCAGATCTGTGACTGGGGGTGAATGTTTGCCAATGTGCAACATTCCGTCCATCATCTTGTGTGTTTTGCATTTCGCCCTAAGTGGGAAGGGTATGCCCAGACGTGGGTCCCGTGCTCACCACGCCACTGGAGTCAAGCTATCCTGGCTGATGAGGGCTGAAAGCCCGAAACCGGTCCTAGAATGCTTGATTCCGGTCCAGGGAAGACATGGCTTGGCAGTTCGGTCTGGACTGTTCCCATGAGGCACAGGGTCAAGACTGATTTGCATATGGCTATGTCTGAACTGGGGTGGCGTGGTGAAGCAAAATAACGATGGATTAAACCCAGATCTGTGATTGGGGGTGAATGTTTGCCAATGTGCAACATTCCGTCCATCATCTTGTGTGTTTTGCATTTTGCCCTAAGTGGGAAGGGTATGCCCAGACGTGGGTCCAGTGCTCACCACGCCACTGGAGTCAAGCTATCCTGGCTGATGAGGGCTGAAAGCCCGAAACCGGTCCTAGGATGCTTGATTCCGGTCCAGGAAAGACATGGCTTGGCAGTTCGGTCTGGACTGTTCCCATGAGGCACAGGGTCAAGACTGATTTGCATATGGCTATGTCTGAACTGGGGTGGCGTGGTGAAGCAAAATAACGATGGATTAAACCCAGATCTGTGACTGGGGGTGAATGTTTGCCAATGTGCAACATTCCGTCCATCATCTTGTGTGTTTCGGAATCCTCTACCAAAATGTTCTGTCTACTCAAGGCATTGGCAAAAATGTTCTGTGTGTCAGTGATGTGAGTAACATATAAATAGTAATGAGAAAAGAAATTGACCAAGCAAGCTTATCTGCTATTTCTACATTGCATGCTCTGCAGAAACTGGAGGTTTCTATGGTTCGCCCTATCCTCCAAAGGTTCAACTGCTCCAATTAAAAAATGTTGCCACTCCATACAAGCATGTCTGAGGACCAGGAGCTCACCTTCCAGAACTGAATACGGTTGCTCACATGAATTCAAGACATGGGAAGATGTAAAAAATAGGATGCTCCAGGTTGTCCTCCTCCAGCAGCATAAGTGGCACATCTTAAACAGAATAATTTGAAGCATAAGTAACCACTATATATTGCCTGTAGGGTTCTGGGTGTCTGAGAATAGGAGCTTAGGTGAAAGTCTTCTTGAGACTGACAAATGCCTGCTGGGCTTTAGGGGTCCAAGAATGAGTTTAGTTAGGTTATCCTTCTTTTTTAAGAGTTAGACATATGGCTACTCATGTTGGCAAACTTCTTTTTGAACTGTCTATAAAAGTTCGCCAATCGTAAAAAACTCATGGTCTCCTTGATGGAGTTCAGAGTTGGCCACTCCAATATGGCAGAGATCTTCAGAGGGTACATGGAAAATACACTCTGAGAGAAGCGATACCTCAAATACTCCCTGTATGTTCTTTCGAACTCGCATTTCTCAGCTTTACATGATAGATGGTTTTCCCTGAGACGGAGAAGGATGGAATGAACATGGACTTGATGTTCAGGAAGAGAAGCAGAGATTATCTGATTGTCGTCCAGGTACACTGCAAGAAACTGGTTCAGGACATCAGAGAATATGTTGTTAATGAATCTCAGGAATACTCCTGGAGAATTGGCAAGGCCAAAAGGCATCACCTGAGATGATATGACCCAATATTCATAGTGCCAAAAGGGTGTCCGAAAGGCTGTCTTCTACTCCTCACCCTTCTTTATCCAGAGCAGACGGTTAGCTCCACTGAGGTCTAACTTTGTGAAGATAGGGAGAGGATGGGCCTGTTGTGGGAGGTGAGGGTGGTTAGAACAGTTGGGGGCAGGGAATGTTTTCTTTAGGTTAGCATAGTGTGTTTTTAGGGTTTAGAGAGAGAGCGGGGGCCTGTTGCAGGAGGTGAGGGTGGGAGTTTAGATTTTTATGTTAAATTGTTTTATTCTTTCCTTCAATATGTGTCTTTTTAAAATAAAATTACTACTAGGCATTACTGGTTAGTATCGCATGCCCCTTAATTAAACAGGAAGTTCCACCATTGTAGTAATGACAGAGGCTGTGGCCCGTACCTGGCCCATCCCAGACCAATTGTCCAAATGTGTCCATACCCATCATCTTCTCTTTCAAATGTGTTAATTCCCATCATCCTCTCTTTAGTCTCTCTCTACGTAAGCTCTCTTACCAGGTTAGGTAGGCTACCTTACCTTTCCTCCTCCAGCCCACCCCCCTGAAATTAGTGTTGCAGAACTGACCATGACCCAACCCTCCTCCCTTTTATTACGTAATCAGACTGAGAAGCACCATCTTTCCTATCAGTAATAGTTGACCCCTGCTATGTAAGAAATGAGAGTACTAGTTGAGGGGGCGTATCCACCTCAAGTAATAATCACAAGCCTTATTTTATTTTTTATTTTATTTTATTTTAAAGGTTTTATATAGCGCTGGCTGGACCCAAGGGTATCAGAGCGCTTTACAAGGGTCACATGAGTAGATAAGAAAATAATAAAAAATACAATGAGGTAACATTCAAGTCCAATTAATACAATAGATGACAGCTCAATTTAAACGATCTGGTTATAACAAATTGTGATAATCAACAGCACGTCAAGAGAAGAGAGGTTGTTGTGGAGAAGGGGGGATAGAGAAGAGGGGGGCAGGGTGTAGGAGTGGTGAGAGGTTGTGAGGGGGGTTGGGAAATAACAAGTATGTCAGGCAGGGCCTATGAAAGGGATTAGTGAGATAGAGGGAGAAGAAAAGTGAGAGGTGGAAAAGGGGGTGGAGAAAGGGCATCGGGAGATCAGAAGGGGGGATCCTAAACAGTAGGAAGCCAGGTTGGGATATGAGCCCAGAGAAGGGGTTAAGGACCCCAGACTTTTTCGAGAAGGTGTAGTTTGAGGTCTTTTTTTAAGCTGAAGTAGGAGGGGTTGCAACGAAGTTCTTTAGGGAGTGCATTCCAGATGGTAGGTGCATTTCCGGAGAAGGAGCGTGATTGAGTAGATTTCTTGTTTAACAGAGGAGGGACAAGAACGAGTGTGTTTGAGCTCCTCAGTGTTCGAGAGCAGCCCGCTTTGAAGAGTTTGTCTGCGAGGTACAGCGGGGTGTGTTGATGCAGGGCTTTGTGCGTAGTGCAGGCGGTCTTGTAGGTAGATCTGCCTTCAATGGGGAGCCAATTGAGGGCTTTAAGGGTAGGGGAGATGTGATCGAACCGTTTGAGGTCGGTAATGAGCCTAGCAGCAAGGTTAAGAACAGATTTGATTGGGGCTAAGTGGACTTTAGGTGTTCCAGAGAGAATGGCGTTACCATAGTCTATTTTAGACAGGACCAGTGATTGGACAGCTGATCTAAAGTCATCAGCAGGGATGAAGGGTTTTAATTTCTTGAGGTGATAGAGAGTGAAGAGAACGCTTTTGGCCGAGTTTTTTATGTGGGAGATGAGAGAGAGGTTCTGGTCAATGTTAATTCCGAGGGATTTAACTGAGTTGGATAAGGTGAGAGAGCAGTTGAGCGCTGTAAGGTCCGAGATCCAGGATTGGATGGGGAGCGAGCTGTTTTTAGGGGAGAAAAGAATGATTTCAGTTTTTTTTGGGTTGAGTTTGAGGTGGTTGTAGTGGAACCAGGATTGAATCTTAGTCAAGGCGTCATTGAGGTGTAGCACGTCAGAGCGGGATTGAATCTTATGATAAAGTTGAGTGTCATCGGCGTAGAGGTGATAGTTGATTCCCGCATGCTTAAGAATAAGGGTGAGGGGTTCCATAAAGAGGTTGAAAAGAGAGGGAGAGAGAATAGAGCCCTGTGGGACACCCAGTGAGTCAGGCACTGGTTTAGAAAGGCAGTCGTGAATTTTAATTTGCTGGGTTCTGTGTTGGAAAAAGGAGGAGAACCATTTAAGAACTGATCCGTTGAGGTCAAAACAATCTTTAAGAGTGTTAAGTAAAGTAGAGTGGTTCACAGTATCGAAAGCTGAAGAGAGATCAAGGAGAACGAGAAGGGAGGACTCGCCCTTGTCGAGGGAGAGATGGATGTCATCAATTATATTGAGCATGTTCGTTTCCGTACTACAGCCCTTTCTGAAACCTGATTGCAAAGAGTCCAACAGATTGAATGTGTCGATGTGTGAGTCTAGTTGGCGCAGGGCACATTTTTCAAGGGCTTTAGAGAGAAGAGGAAGGTTAGAGATAGGCCGAAGATTATTTAGGTCATTAGGGTCGGCAGCAGGATTTTTGAGGATGGGAGTGATTTGACCGAGTTGGAGGGAGATAGGGACACAACCCATGGCAAAGGAGGAGTTGATGATAGAGGTCCAGAAAGGGGCAATGATGTGTTTTAAGTCTTGGACATGGTTGGCAGGGAGAGGGTCTCTGGAGTGAGAGGATGGTTTAAGTCTGGCAATGACGTTGAGGACTTCGAGCTCAGTAACTGGATGGAAGTGATGCCAGGAAGCATTATTTTTTTTTTCAAGTTTGGTGAGGTCGGATTCCGGAAGAGAAACGACTAGGGGCAGAGATGAAGGGTCATGAGGGAGTGTTAAGAGGGCCGGAGAACTGGAGGAAAAGTCTTGGGGGGGTCGAGGGCAATGTGGAAGGGGCGTTAAGACGAAGGAGCCTTGTTAGGATGAACCAAAAAGTCACTAAATGACACCAATATAGCAGAAAATACAATAAGGTGAACAGAAGATATGATTTTTTAAAGTTTTCTGTATGCATAGCACCAAAAAGAATAAAGTGCCAATGATAGTTTATGGTCGCGGTACAGCAGGACCTAAGTGCAATTAGACAGTGAGCGGGATAGAACTTGACACCAACCAGGTTCGTCCTGGTCAAAGATTTCACCTTCTAACTTTAGTCCTTTAAGTCCCAATCCACAGCAGGACTACACTTCTAAAGCCCCAGAGGACCTCAAGGGAGGCACTTACTTAAATCCCTGGGTGTCATACAGAGGCCAACAGCTGGGTCCAATCGAGGTCCAGTTGCCACTGGTCAGTTGGGAGGTAGCAGGAAAGGCCTCTTGTAGCTTGTGTATACCTGTAGCTTGAACATGAAGTCAGCTTTATGGCCCTTGGAGTCCACTTCTTTGCCCTGTTTACAAGCAAGAGGAGGTCCAGTCCTTCAGGCTCCTCTCAAGTAATAGACAGCAGGTCCAGTGCTCTACCGTTCTCTCTCAGGTCCAGGAGTATTCTGAAATGGGTGCCTGGAGCACATTTATGCCTGGCAGAAGCGAGTGGTTTGGAGTCCTGGACACCCCCTAACCAATGGGGTAAACATTCCCAGGCCAACCCTGCTCACTTTGGGTATTTCCAAGTAAGTGAACGTCTTCAGCCACACTAAACTTGGAGTATGAGGGCTGGAGGTATGTGGAAATATACTATGGTAATCCTAGTGTCCTCCCACATATGACACTAAAATCCAGTTTGAAGCAGCCACAATTAACCCAGAGACAGAAGTCTGCTAAGACAAAGTAAGTTTCATCATCAACCAGACAGCAGATGCAAGAATTGTCTTGCCATCCTGTTCCCATCCTTTGAAGTGCGTCCTTATATATCAAGGCCTTGCAGTCTCCACACTGCAAAAGAGGAGAGAGTTCAAGCCAATCACGGCCCACCTGCGGTCCGTGGAGGTCCCCTACTCCTGGGGTCACCTTTTTCGGCTGATCTTCAGAGGGGAAGGCAAAATACACCATATCCGTTCGCTGCGGGAGTCTAAACAACTGCTGAACTTAACAGAGGAAGTCCGGGGAGACCCCGCTCAGGCTGAGACAAAGGACAGATCCTCAAGAGGGGGAAGATGGCAGAAAGTGGGCCGCTCCCCCCTACGCCTTCGTCCTGATCCAGAGACCACCGCTAGAGAGAGGAAGGCGGTCATAGCCTCTCTTGAAGAAGACGCTGCTCCCCCGGAGTGAGAGACCCAGCGATGCAGCATAGCCGCACTGGAGGGGGCTGACCCTAGGACCCGAGGGCTTATTTTTCTGATTTCCTGGTCTTCTCGGCTGGGAGGGGCCCGGGCGGAGCGGGGGGCAGAATGGGTCCTGCTGACATCTTATGCCTTCTCAAGGATTATATTATCCAGGACTTCTACAGTGTTCTCGGTTTTTGTTACTTGTTCATTGTAATGTTATGGGGTTATCCAGTCCTCTTCCCCCTACAGATATCCCAACCATTGACCAGAGGGACCCTCCCGCAGCCAGGGCATCACCCCACAGGTCATGACACAGATAGGCCCCGCTGGCACCATGACACAATCAGCCTCTTCACGCCAACCAAGGCCACACTAGATGATCCCGCATCTTAAGATAGTCTCACTCAACATAAAAGGCCTCAACAACCCGGTTAAGAGACGGGACATACTTTCCTATCTTGAAAACACTGATGCTCATATATGTCTCTTTCAAGAGACGCATCTCCTGGCCGGGGATACTCATAGATTGAGAGCTAAGGCGTTCCCGCAGCAGCTCTTCTCGTCCCACTCCACCAAAACAGCCGGGGTAGCTATTCTTGTCTTTTCCAAGTTCCCTGGGAGGGTGGGCCCCAAACAAGCAGAACTCAGGGGTAGATCTCTGGCCTATACCTTTTCACTAGGGTCCCACACCCTCACTATTGACACAGTCTGCGCCCCGAAAGAAGGGCAGGAAGGATTCATACGTAAGGTAGTGTTAGAGTTATCCAGATCACCAGACAGGTCGTTGATACTGGGTGGGGACCTCAACCTGGCCTACAATAACGACACAGATAGGTCGGCGCAGTGACAGGGGCAGTCCGGAGCCCTCACGGAAGAAGGGAAGCAGCTGTTGGCTGAGACAGGACTGGTAGATGTACAGAGGGCCCATCACCCGACTGACAGAGAGCATACCTTTTACTCCCACTCTCACAAGACCTATGCCAGGATCGATTACTTCTTAGCCACCGAAGCAGTCGTCCCGCAAGTCCAGCAGGTAGATATACTTCCCCGCTCATTGTCTGATCACTCGGCTGTGAGCCTGACACTGGCCCTCACCGGTTCTGGTCCCGCACGCCGTATCTGGCGTCTAAAAGAAACAATGCTCCAGCGCCCCGAGGTAGTGCAACACATCATGAAAGCAATCACCGATTACCTAGCGGTAAACGACACTCCTGAAACCCCCATAGCACTTCTTTGGGACGCCTTGAATTCAGTCGTCAGGGGGGAGTTTATTGCCATTGCCGCGTCTGACAATAAAACCTGAGGGACAAGCGAGAACAACTCGCGTTGGAAGTGCAGGAGTTAGAACGTATCCACCAGAGAACGGGCGCCCCTAGGGTCTGGAGGCAGTTGGAATCTGCGTGAACTCAATTAGCAGGCCTGGACCTAGATAGGGCAGAGCATGCAGCGCTGCGTCTTAGGCACTCCTTCTACACCGGGGGGGACAGAAGTGGGAGATTACTGGCCAACAGACTATGGGTACAACGGCAATCCTCCAGCAGCTCCACAGTGGTCAATGCCCTAGGACAAGAGCAGGCCTCCGACCAGGCTATCGCTGAAATGTTCCGATACTACTACGCGGCTCTATATGGAGCACAACAACTACCCCCAGATGGTCCTGCCCAATACCTGCATGGCGTGAGTACTACCAAATTAACACTTGATCAGGCCGCACAGCCCGAGTCCCCGATCAAATTAGAGGAGGTGATCTCTGCCATTGCCAAACAAAAACTGCTTAAGTCCCAAGGCCCGGATGGCTTCCCCTCTGTTTTTTACAAAACCTTTTGCCCCACACTAGCTCCGATACTCACAAGGGTATACAATTCAGTTGGGCTTTCCTCCTCAATCCCGTCCACGATGCTAGAGGCGCTAGTCACAGTAATACCTAAGCCCGGTAAAGATAAACAACAATGTGCGTCCTACCGGCCTATCTCCCTCCTTAATGTGGACCTTAAACTGTTCACTGGGATCCTGGCGCAGTGCCTTTCCCCCCTTCTACCAGGATTGATCGACCCGAACCAATCAGGCTTTGTGCCCAGCCGCTAGTGCTCCGATAATACAAAACGCCTCTCACACATCATCGACAAAGCGGAGCGTTTTGGCACAGAACGTATGATCCTTTCTATTGACGCTGAAAAAGCGTTTGACAGAGTGCATTGGCCCTACCTGGAGGCGACTATGCAGCACTTTGGCCTACCGGAGAGATTCATGGGCTGGGTCTTAGGCAGCTACACCAAGCCAACTGCCTCAGTCCGAGTGAATGGCTTCACTTCTACTCCCTTTCCTATCCAGCAGGGAACGAGACATGGATGCCCGCTCTCCCCGCTCCTATTCGCCCTTTATATGGAGCCCATAGCCCAAAGAGTATGCACTAATCCTTTGATATCCGGGGTTGTATTTGGAGGGGAAGAGCACAAGATTAGTTTATATGCGGATGACTTAGTTGCGACCCTGGAAAACCCTAAGGTGTCACTACCCGCCCTTATGGCCGAGTTGGAGCAGTTTGCGCAGTGGTCAGATTTTAGGGTCAATGTCCACAAATCACAAGCCCTGAAGTGTGTCCTGAGTGCTATATGTAAATCCAGCAAACCTGTCAGCCAGGATTCGACACTCCAGCAGGACTTGACACTGTAATGTCAAAAAGGATGCTCAAAGCCTCTGCTCTGCATATTCTGTGAGGTCAGAGGACAGCCATCGACCCATTCAGGTTAGCTTTTTTTTTGCTCCTGGCTGGTATGTCACACCTATTCAAATGCTAATTACTTGCTGGCAGGAGTTGGAGAGCAAATGCAAATTTAGGCAACTGTGTAAAAGCTACTTTTTCTTAATATTTGGCACTTTTGAATTGGATTTTTAATAACTAATAAAATAGTGTTTGAATTATTTTTCTAGCTAGTCCCATTCAGCATTAGGATCTTTTTTGTATTCTGGTTTTCGACATAGGAAAGCTAGGCCTACCACAAAGAAAAAAAAATGCATTTTGGGTGCTGGTCAACAATAAGGACATGTTAACATTAGATATTTACATGTACTACTATTAAGCACCAATCGCCTTGCCTTGTGGACTACAGTGGCTTAATAGGGTGACTTATTAAAACTTAAGAGTGAGGTTTGAACCTATCAAAAGGGTTTATTTAATAAAAGAATAATTTCTCTCCTAAAGAAAGGAAACATGCATAAGTTCAAGGTAAAATCATCAATATTTATTTGTCAGCTCGAGTTGAAAGTCACAAAACGACTGGTTCCAAAGTAACTCCGCCTTTCGTAGACACTCTCATGTTATTTATACATTTTTGATTACATAAGTTAATATTAAATAAGCTGACTCATCACCAAACCCAGACAGCGCATGCAAGGTCCAGACTTATAGGCACGAAAATGCTCAGACTAGGACGTCAGTTAAAATGTCTGCCTGAAAGTACACATGAGTTGCACATTGATAACAGAAGAACAAGAGATAAAGTTTTCAAAGGAACTCGAGGACAAACAAGGGTGTTCGTTAGTAAGCCACAATTTTAGACAGCTAATGAGATGGTGGTCTTTATGCAAAACGAATTCAATATTGTTGCGGTTCCACTCACCTGTAAGATCAGGAGCCACAGAAACAGAGATAGCTCTACCTCTCACCTCCAGACCAACCCTTCACACTGCACAGGCAGTACGAGTGGTTTGCCCTGAGGGGAAAAGAGGAAAAAATAATATCAGTGAGAAGGCTGGGAGTCCGGAATTTTTCGTGGACCACTCTATGAGGACTGGATCTGTTCTGGGAAATCCCTCTCTTAGTGATTTTTTGGCTGTTTCGGAAATCGTCTCCTAAAACACACAATCACAAGGACACAAGATAAGTAACCAACACCACCCGCAGAGAAGACCGCACCCAAAACATCAATCCAGGAAACATGAACAGGCACTCACCAAGTCAAATGTATATGCAGGCACCTTTTCCCTAAAAATCCTCCAGAAATGGAAAAGGAAAACGAAAATCAATCCCAGGAATTCCAATTATTTCCATAGGAGCCAACATTCACACAAAATGCCAGAAAGCACAGTCTCGTTAGTATCCCCAAAATGCTGTAAGAAAGCATGAAAGGCACACTGCTCAGATTCAAGAATGTCCAGGAGAGCAGCACTGGGACAAGGTAGCGAAGGGTAATGACAGAGATCCCACAATACCATGGGACAAAAATAACAGCACCTAAGAAAACTAATATCTACATACCTAGAGTACAGTGCACTGACCAAAATAACATAACCAAGGAAAATAACACATACGAGCGTTGCTGGCCCAATCCTGCCAGTGGGTAACCAATAAGAATGTCCAAATTAATGACTTGCTGAAGGAACTTCTCTGGTCCAAAATCCGGGCTTCCTCAGAACGTGACAAGAGTCTTCAGAGGACAAAAAAGAAAATGAAGGGTGTCCCAAACACCAGCAGCACGAGTCCAGGAATTGCAGGGAAAATACGGCAGGTATTGCGGAGCTGGGGAACACATAAGGAAATCCAAAAACTCCTGGGGCTGACCTGGCAAAGATACTTCTCCTGATTGGAGGAACAAGAAGCCAAGCACCGTGTAAGCGGGGGAAGTGCATTAAGTAGACCATGCCCCCGTGAGATCTCGGATCTTCCAGGAAACAGACTGTAGGGAGGCAGGATCAACAACAAGACAAGGTGGGCAGAAAAGCGCTCATTCCAGATGCACACATCTAGTAAACCCTGCTGAAATAAGGAGTCAGTGTCTAGCAGCAATGTCCCTCCTCCGTGTCTGTCGCAGATACACACCGTGCAAACAGACCGGGTGGTAACAAATGTAAGTATATTTCTATAGATGTATTTGCAAATATAGTTCTTTATCTCAATCCCTCCTTTTGAACTGATGTTCAACCATTTGGTAAATTTTATTTTAATTCTATCACCAACATATTTTTTACTTCACTTTCCTTTTACTTTTGTGAGAACATTATAGCTTTTTCATCAGACATTTTCCTTACTACACATGTTTGTACACATTTAAATGCATGAAGGGACTACATTGATGAATACACAACATATCAACAGAGCGACTACTTTAATCAAGGCTTTTTTTTAGCAGCCACCATACCCAGTTTACGAATAGGGACCCTATATCATCCCATAATTTTCTTTCACTTACCTCATGCATATGGTGCCCAATCTCAAAATATCATGGCGCTTTTCCACTGCTTTGTACTCACTTGGAGCATTATCTCAGATGTAATGGAGCACTCAGTTTTAATCATCCTACAGACCCTGCCTTTCTCAGCTAGTATCATGTCTACTCCCAGCATCAGAATTATCCCCTTTCTAATGTCACTGGCTTCATGGGCTGATGTATTTGTCTGGTCTACTCTTCTTTTTCCCCTAAGTACAGAATTGTTTTTTGTCAATGTATGTTTTTGTAAATTTTCTTTTGGTCTTTGTAGCATAGTAGGAAATACCCATGCTATATAGCAAGAACCTCCCCAATTCTTTGGTAACCAGGTGTATGCCCTTTTCCCACATATAAAATATACCTGCTTCCCCAGATACATTGGATGGCCTAATGAGAAAGTGATGCTTATATTGAAATACAGCTTACATTCACTATCTCCTAATGGTATCCTTCCTTCATACATTAGACAGATATAGCAAGAACCTCCCCAATTCTTTGGTAACCAGGTGTATGCCCTTTTCCCACATATAAAATATACCTGCTTCCCCAGATACATTGGATGGCCTAATGAGAAAGTGATGCTTATATTGAAATACAGCTTACATTCACTATCTCCTAATGGTATCCTTCCTTCATACATTAGACAGATGCTCCCCTTTTATCTCCTTCTCAGCTTCAAAGGCACCGGGATAAGCAGGGCTGTATCATTCCAGATTAGATCTAGAAATTTGCTACAATGTATTGTAGTAATTGTAAGCAATCCTCTTCCCAATTACCCGACATCTCCCATTCCGTACATCCAGAAGGTATGTTGACCTGTCTATTATTTTCCGAATGTGTAAGAAATATGACCCCCAATACCGTGGCACGCAACCTCTACGGCTGGATCACGAACTCCGCCGACACACTCGCCCCCCTCAAGAGAGCCACAGGACGACACATCAAGAAAGCAAGCTGGTTCACCCCTGCGCTCCAAGAATCCAAGTGCTACCGCTGATGACTTGAAAAGATATGGAAGAACAACAAAACCCCAGAAACACACACCGCCTACAGAGCAGCCACCACAACACACCACCAACTCATCAAATCCACAAAGAACAATTTCCTCCAAGACAGAATCCGCCCAACGCCCACAACTCCAAAGAACTCTTCTCCATCATCAAGGAATATACCAAACCCAGCAGCGAAACAACAGACGTCCCACCCTCTCAAAACCTCTGCAACAGACTCAGCACCTTCTTTCACCTCAAGATTAAGATTATCTATGACAACTTCAACAGCCAAGACCTTCGCACCACCCCAGCTCCCACCCCCAGTGGCGCCACCCAACAGAACCTGCTCACTTGGACCCCACTCACGACCGAAGACAACATAAAGAGCATGAAGAGCATCCACTTGGGAGCACCCTCTGACCCCTGTCCACCCCACATCTTTCACAAAGCCGCCACGGCCATCGCACCCAAACTATGCTGGACAATCAACTGCTCCTCGAAACTGCCACATTCCACGACGACTGGAAACACGCCAAAGTCAACCCCCTCCTGAAGAAAACTGCCGGAGACCCAATGGACCTCAAGAACTTCAGGCCCATCTCCCTGCTTCCTTTCGCAGCCAAGGTCATCGAAAAGGCTGTCAACACCCAGCTAGCAAACTTCATCGAAGCCAACAATGTCTTGGACATCTCCCAATCCAGATTCCGCAGCAACCACAGCACAGAGACCGCCCTCCTCGCCACCACTGACGACATCCGCTCCCTCCTCAACCAAGGCCAAACGGCAGCCCTCAACCTCCTGGACCTCTCGACCACCTTCGACACCATCTCACACTGCACACTACCCACCAGACTCCACGACGCCAGCATCCGCAGAAAGGCACTTTGCTGGATATGCGCATTCCACACAGGCAGAACTCAGCAAGTCAGACTCCCGCCCTACCTCTCGGAATCAATAAAGACCAGATGCGGAGTGCCCCAGGGATCCTCCCTCAGCCCCACCCTCTTCAACATCTACATGGTCCCCCTTGCAACCATCGTCTCCTACACCGACGACACCCAGCTCATCCTCGCCCTCACCAAAGAACCCAACATCACCAGGCGCAACTTCCAAGATGGGATGAAAGCCATTGCCACCTGGTTAAAGAAGAGCTGCCTGAAACACAACTCAGAGAAAACAGAAGTCCTCATCCTTGGCTCCACCCCCTCCGCATGGGACGACACCTGGTGGCCCCCCGGAAACCCCCTCACCCCCACGGACCATGCACGAAATCTCAGCATAATACTAGACTCATCATTCACGATGAACCGCCAGATCAATGCCGTGTCCTCGGCCAGCTTCAACACCCTCCGCATACTCCGAAAGACCTTCAGATTTATCCCACCCGAATCCCGAAAAACGGACATGTACACCATCATCAGTAGCAGACTGGACTACGGCAATGCTCTCTATGCTGGAATCAACAATAAACTACTTTGCAAACTCCAGACCGTCCAAAACGCCACAGCCTGACTGATCCTGGACATCCCCCGTCACAACCACATCACCCGACACCTCCATGATCTCCACTGGCTCCCCATCAAAAGAAGAATAACCTTCAAGCTCCTCACTCATGCATACAAGGCCCTCCACAACATCGGACCAGCATACCTAAACAATCGCCTCTCCTTCCACGCACCCAATAGAAACCTCCGATCAGCTGACCTCTCATTGGCCACCGTCTTCGCATCTACAAAATCAGAACAGGAAGAAAGTCCTTCTCCTACCTCACAGTTGAGGCCTGGAAGGACCTCCTATTCCACCTCCGGAAGTCCACACACTGCTCCAGTTAAGGAAGGACCTCAAGACCTGGCTCTTCGGATGATCCCAGCACTCAACAGAGCCACCCCCCTCTTTGCACCCCAGCGCCTTGAGACCTTTGCGGATGAGCAGCTGCTTGATTGATTGATTGATTGACCCCCCCTGTTAGCTTCTGCAGGCATTTGTAAGCATATCCAACAGTCTGAGACATTAATTTCCTTATGGTATGCATTCATCATTTGTACTACTACATTGTCATGGAATTCTTTGCTGTGTTATTTATGTAAGTCTAAAGCATTGCCATTGTAATTCTTTCCAGTGTTCCTGGCTTTCCTGTAGCGTATGCCTTGTATATTATCACTATACAAAATGCTAATATAGTTATTATGGTCATAATTATTAGTCCAAATGATGGTCCAGAAAACAGTTTTTCATTCCATGCATTTGCTAGTTTCCGTTCCAGGGAGGACCCAGCTTGGCAGTTCTGGCTGGACTGTTCCCATGAGGAACAGGGTCAAGACTGATTTGCATATGGCTGGGTCCAAACTGGGGTGTCGTAGTGAGCAAAAGAACAATGGATTTAACCCAGATCTCTTGACGGGGGGTGAATGTTTGATTCATTCAGCATTCCGTCCATCATTTGTTTCTGCAGTACTCTACGTGCATGTATCCAGTTCTTATAGCCCATGCACTTTACTCCAGTGTTGGTCACCAACAGGACATGTACTGGGCCCTTCCACCCGGGCTGTAGGCAGTTGTTTCTCTGAAAGTTATTTGCTGTCACACACTTGCTCAGAGCAATGTCGTGTCTAGGTCCAGTCAGAGGTGTGGGCAATGTGCTCATCACCTTTTGGTGCAAACTTTGCACGGTTTTAGTCAGCTGTATGCAATAGTCTTTCATTAGGCCATCAGGTAGTTGCATTGTGGCAGTGTACTGCGGCGTCCCCAAACTGGCAAAAGTTGTCCAGTAACGATTTTATGAGGACTCACGAAATGAATAGAGCATCATTTTTCTTTGTTGCATAGCTTCTATTCAGCCTGAGAACATGCAGACTACTACCAGTGCATGCCGATATTCATTCGTTGGAGGCATGTCAATTAAATCCATTTGAAGGTGTTCAAACGGGGTTTCAGGAAGTACAAAATATGTGGGAGGAGTCTCAGTTCCCTTTCCAGCATTATGTACAGAGGACTACAGAATACAATTTATAATGTGTAGTAACAGCACCAACTGGATTAGCCGCACACAACATCAAAGGAATTACTTTACACAGACTACTAATGCTACCTGTTGAACATGACAATAAACTAGAATACCAGAAGTTATCCGGTGAAGCTTGTCATGAGGTGTCAAGAGTACGTAAGAAACTGAAGCTTTTGATCATCGATAAGGTGAGCATGGTTTCAAACTTAATGATTGCCTTCATACACTTAAGAATGCAACAGATGCTAAACACTGAGTATGACATGCTGTTTGGAGGAAAACATTTAATTGTGTTTCGTGACCTACTGCAACTCCCAAGGACAGCCTGTTTTCAAGATACTTCTGCATGATGGAACTCAGAATTCTTTGGGAAGTATTGGCATTGGAAGATTATATCCTCGAGAAGCATCAAAATCTTCATGAATTGACGATTTGGAGTTAAAAAGCTCCTCGAATTGACATTCAGCTGTGTTGTTTTTTTTTTTGCGAGGAGTTTTTTTTTTTTTTTTACTTTTTATTCAACTGGAAGGAAGTGCCCCAGAGTCTCCAACTTCCTGTTCCTGACCAACAGGCCCCTCCCAGTGCTTTGTCCATCTCCTGGTCACTTTTCATTTGGATTTGGAGCTGGAAGGATCACTCTTTGTGTCTGCTACATATCCCATTGGATTTAAGGACTTTTTGTATTTGAGATTTCACAAGTAAGTTGAAAAACTGGTGTTGTTTGTTTGATTGGAGCCATGCACCTTGTTTTATTTGTACTGTTTATGGATTTTGAAAATGTATTGTGATGGGTGGCCTGTTGTTTCAGTAGGGTCCTAGTGATCACTGATTTCTTTGCATTTAATTTTTCTTCTTTTGTAAAGGAAAATGTTTCACAGTTTACTACATTTTTTCCATTTTTTTAAAATACATTTGTAATATTGATTTAATTTACTATGTGTCTTAGTCTGCCAATTGGCCTTCCAGCTAGTAGGCCCAGTGCTAGTCATGAGTGCACGAAACAACTGCTTCTGTGGTGTTTACAGCATTTAGGCCATGGATGGATTTGGATTGAAATACAAAAAGTGTTTTTGGTGGTATTTCATGTTTTTTTCATGCAAACAATTTACAGGACTAGGTAGGGTAATGGTTGTGTGTTGTGGTAAACAAATTTTTTTAGCCCTTTTATTTTTCATTTTTGGCATTGCTGAATTAATGCTGTGTTCTCCGTTTTACCATTCCTGCTTTGTCTGGCCAGTATGTGTGTGTTTGCCATAGGCCACCATTTTCTTTTGTTCTAGATGCCATGTGGCCACTGGCCAGGGGCCATTTTGTATGGTCAGTGGACTGTCCCTAGGCATGCATGTGCTGTTTCTTTTGCAGGCCTTGTTGTGACTTGTGAGTGACCATGTGGGCGGCGGCCATTTTGTGTATACTGCCAGTGTGCTTTTGCCATAGGCCTGCATGCGTTCTTTGTTCTAGGCCTCCAGCTTCTTGTTGTGACCATGTGGCTGGCGGCCATTTTGTGTATCCAGCCAGTGTGCTTTTGCCATAGGCCTGCATGTGTTCTTTGTTGTGGTCATGCCTTCTTGCTGGTGGTTGTTGTTGTGTCCATGTGGCTGGTGGCCATTTTGTGTAGGCAGCAAGAATGCTTTTGCCATAGGCCTGTATGCATTCCTTGTTCTAGGCCCCCTGCTTCTTGCTGTGACCATGGGGGTGGCAGCCATTTTGTGTATCCAGCCAGTTTGCTTTTGCCATAGGCCTGCATGTGTTCTTTGTTCTAGGCCTCCAGCTTCTTGCTGTGATCATGTGGATGGCAGCCATTTTGGGTATCCAGCCAGTGTGCTTTTGCCATAGGCCTGCATGCGTTCCTTGTTCTAGGCCTCCTGCTTCTTGTTGTGACCATGTGGGTGTCAGCCATTTTGTGTATCCAGCCAGTGTGCTTTTGCCATAGGCCTGCATGCGTTCTTTGCTCCAGGCCTCCTGCTTCTTGTTGTGACCATGTGTGTGCTGCCCATTTTGTGTATTCAAACAGTGTGCTTTTGCCATAGGCCTGCATGCGTTCTTTGTTCTAGGCCTCCAGCTTATTGTTGTGACCATGTGGCTGGCGGCCATTTTGGGTATCCAGCCAGTGTACTTTTGCCAAAGGCCTGCATGTCTTCTTTGTTGTGGCCATGCCTTCTTGCTGGTTGTTGTTGTTGTGACAATGTGGCTGGCAGCCATTTTGTGTAGGTAGCCAGTGGGCTTTTGCCATAGGCCTGCATGCATTCTTTGTTTTAGGCCTCCTGCTTTTTATTGTGACCATGTGGGTCGCAGCCATTTTGTGTATCCAGCCAGTGTGCTTTTGCTATAGCCTGCACGCGTTCTTTGTTCTAGGCCTCCAGCTTCTTGTTGTGACCATGTGGTTGGAGGCCATTTTGTGTATCCAGCCAGTGTGCTTTTGCCATAGGCCTGCATGTGTTCTTTTTTCTAGGCCTCCTGCTTCTTGTTGTGACCATGTGGGTGGCGGCCATTTTGTGTATGCAGCCAGTGTGCTTTTGCTATAGCCTGCATGTCTTCTTTGTTGTGGTTATGCCTTCTTGCTGGTTGTTGTTGTTGTGTCTATGTGGCTGGTGGCCATTTTGTGTAGGCTGGCAGTGTGCTTTTGTCATAGGCCTGTATGCGTTCTTTGTTCTAGGCCTCCAGCTTCTTGTTGTGACCGTGTGAGCGGCGGCCATTTTGGGTATCCAGCCAGTGTGCTTTTGCCATAGGCCTGCATGTGTTCTATGTTCTAGGCCTCTTGCTTCTTGATGTGACTACGTGGCTGGCGGCCATTTTGTGTAGGCAGCCAGTGTGCTTTTTCAGTAGGCCTCCATGCGTCCTTTGTTCTAGGCCTCCTGCTTCTTGTTTTGACCATGTGGGTGGCAGCCATTTTGTGTATCCAGGTAGTGTGCTTTTGCCATAGGCCTGCTTTTCTTCTTTGTTGTAGCCAAGCCTTCTTGCTGGTTGTTGTTGTTGTGACCATGTGGCTGGCAGCCATTTTGTGTAGACAGCCAGTGTGCTTTTGCCAAAGGCCTGCATACATTCTTTGTTCTAGGCCTCCTGCTTCTTGTTGTGACCATGTGGGTGGCAGCCATTTTGTGTATCCAGTCAGTTTGCTTTTGCCATAGGCCTGCATGCCTTCTTTGTTCTAGGCAGCCTGCTTTTTGTTGTGACCATGTGGGTGGCGCCCATTTTGTGTATCCAAACAGTGTGATTTTGCCATAGGCCTGCATGCGTTCTTTGTTCTAGGCCTCCAGCTTCTTGTTGTGACCATGTGGCTGGCGGCCATTTTGTGTAGACAGCATGTGTGCTTTTGCCATAGGCCTGCATGCATTCTTTGTTTTCTAGGCTTCCTGCTTCTTGTTGTGAGTCTGTGACCATGTGGGTGGCGGCCATTTTGTGTATCCAGCCAGTGTGCTTTTGCCATAGGTCTGCATACTCTCTTTGTTCCAGGCCTCCACCTTCTTGTTGTGACCATGTGGCTGGCAGTTATTTTATGTATTCAGATAGTGTGCTTTTGCCATAGGCCTTCATGCGTTCTTTGTTCTAGACCTCCAGCTTCTTGTTGTGAGCATGTGGCTGACGGACATTTTGTGTATCCAGCCAGTGGGCTTTTGCCATATGCCTGCATCTGTTCTTTGTTCTAGACCACCAGCTTCTTGTTCTGATCATGTGGCTGGTCGCCATTTTGTGTATGCAGCCAGTGTGTTTTTTCAATAGGCCTGCATGTGTTCTTTGTTCTAGGCCTCCTGCTTCTTGTTGCGACCATGTGGGTGGTAGCCATTTTGTGTATCTAGCTACTGTACTTTTGCCATAGCCTGCATGTCTTCTTTGTTGTGGTCATGCCTTCTTGCTGGTGGTCGTTGTTGTGTCCATGTGGCTGGTGGCCATTTTGTGTAGGCAGCCAGTGTGCTTTTGCCATAGGCCTGTATGCATTCTTTGTTCTAGGCCTCCTGCTTCGTGCTGTGACCATGTGGGTGGCGGACATTTTGTGTATTCAGCCATTGTGCTTTTGCCATAGGCCTGCATGTGTTCTTTGTTCTAGGCATCTAGCTTCTTGTTGTGATCATGTGGATGGCAGCCATTATGGGTATCCAGCCAGTGTACTTTTGCCATAGGCCTCCATGCGTTCCTTGTTCTAAGCCTCCAGCTTCTTGTTGTGACCATGTGGCTGGCGGCCATTTCGTGTAGGCAGCCAGTGTGCTTTTTCAATAGTCCTGCATGCATTCTTTGTTCTAGGCCTCCTGCTTCTTGTTGTGACCATGTGGGTGGCAGCCATTTTGCGTATCCAGCCAGTGTGCTTTTGCCATAGGCCTGCATGTATTCTTTGTTCAAGGCCTCCTGCTTCTTGTTGTGACCATGTGGGTGCTGCCCATTTTGTGTATCCAAACAGTGTGCTTTTGCCATAGGCCTGCATGCGTTCTTTGTTCTAGGCCTCCAGCTTATTGTTGTGACCATGTGGCTGGCGGCCATTTTGCGTAGGCAGCCAGTATGCTTTTGCCATAGGCCTGCATGTCTTCTTTGTTGTGGCCATGCCTTCTTGCTGGTTGTTGTTGTGACCATGTGGCTGGCGGCCATTTTGGGTATCGAGCCAGTGTACTTTTGCCAAAGGCCTGCATGTCTTCTTTGTTGTGGCCATGCCTTCTTGCTGGTTGTTGTTGTTGTGTCTATGTGGCTGGTGGCCATTTTGTGTAGGCTGCCAGTGTGCTTTTGTCATAGGCCTGTATGCGTTCTTTATTCTAGGCCTCCAGCTTCTTGTTGTGACCGTGTGAGTGGCGGCCATTTTGGGTATGCAGCCAGTGTGCTTTTGCTATAGCCTGCATGTCTTCTTTGTTGTGGTTATGCCTTCTTGCTGTTTGTTGTTGTTGTGTCTATGTGGCTGGTGGCCATTTTGTGTAGGCTGCCAGTGTGCTTTTGTCATAGGCCTGTATGCGTTCTTTGTTCTAGGCCTCCAGCTTCTTGTTGTGACCGTGTGAGCGGCGGCCATTTTGGGTATCCAGCCAGTGTGCTTTTGCCATAGGCCTGCATGCGTTCTATGTTCTAGGCCTCTTGCTTCTTGATGTGACTACGTGGCTGGCGGCCATTTTGTGTAGGCAGCCAGTGTGCTTTTTCAGTAGGCCTCCATGCGTCCTTTGTTCTAGGCCTCCTGCTTCTTGTTTTGACCATGTGGGTGGCAGCCATTTTGTGTATCCAGGTAGTGTGCTTTTGCCATAGGCCTGCTTTTCTTCTTTGTTGTAGCCAAGCCTTCTTGCTGGTTGTTGTTGTTGTGACCATGTGGCTGGCAGCCATTTCGTGTAGGCAGCCAATGTGCTTTTTCAATAGGCCTGCATGCATTCTTTGTTCTAGGCCTCCTGCTTCTTGTTGTGACTGTGTGGGTGGCAGCCATTTTGTGTATCCAGCCAGTGTGCTTTTGCCATAGGCCTGCATGCGTTCTTTGCTCTAGGCCTCCTGCTTCTTGTTGTGACCATGTGGGTGGCAGCCATTTTGTGTATCCAGCCAGTGTGCTTTTGCTATAGCCTGCATGCGTTCTTTGTTCTAGGCCTCCTGCTTCTTGTTGTGACCATATGGGTGGCTGCCATTTTGTGTATGCAGCCAGTGTGCTTTTGCTATAGCCTGCATGTCTTATTTGTTGTGGTTATGCCTTCTTGCTGGTTGTTGTTGTTGTGTCTATGTGGCTGGTGGCCATTTTGTGTAGGTATCCAGTGTGCTTTTGTCATAGGCCTGTATGCGTTCTTTGTTCTAGGCTTCCTGCTGCTTGTTGTGACCGTGTGGGTGGCGGCCATTTTGTGTATCCAGCCTGTGTGCTTTTGCCATAGGCCTGTATGCATTCTTTGTTCTAGGCCTCCTGCTTCGTGCTGTGACCATGTGGGTGGCGGACATTTTGTGTATTCAGCCATTGTGCTTTTGCCATAGGCCTGCATGTGTTCTTTGTTCTAGGCATCTAGCTTCTTGTTGTGATCATGTGGATGGCAGCCATTATGGGTATCCAGCCAGTGTACTTTTGCCATAGGCCTCCATGCGTTCCTTGTTCTAAGCCTCCAGCTTCTTGTTGTGACCTTGTGGCTGGCGGCCATTTCGTGTAGGCAGCCAGTGTGCTTTTTCAATAGTCCTGCATGCATTCTTTGTTCTAGGCCTCCTGCTTCTTGTTGTGACCATGTGGGTGGCAGCCATTTTGCGTATCCAGCCAGTGTGCTTTTGCCATAGGCCTGCATGTATTCTTTGTTCAAGGCCTCCTGCTTCTTGTTGTGACCATGTGGGTGCTGCCCATTTTGTGTATCCAAACAGTGTGCTTTTGCCATAGGCCTGCATGCGTTCTTTGTTCTAGGCCTCCAGCTTATTGTTGTGACCATGTGGCTGGCGGCCATTTTGCGTAGGCAGCCAGTATGCTTTTGCCATAGGCCTGCATGTCTTCTTTGTTGTGGCCATGCCTTCTTGCTGGTTGTTGTTGTGACCATGTGGCTGGCGGCCATTTTGGGTATCGAGCCAGTGTACTTTTGCCAAAGGCCTGCATGTCTTCTTTGTTGTGGCCATGCCTTCTTGCTGGTTGTTGTTGTTGTGTCTATGTGGCTGGTGGCCATTTTGTGTAGGCTGCCAGTGTGCTTTTGTCATAGGCCTGTATGCGTTCTTTATTCTAGGCCTCCAGCTTCTTGTTGTGACCGTGTGAGCGGCGGCCATTTTGGGTATGCAGCCAGTGTGCTTTTGCTATAGCCTGCATGTCTTCTTTGTTGTGGTTATGCCTTCTTGCTGTTTGTTGTTGTTGTGTCTATGTGGCTGGTGGCCATTTTGTGTAGGCTTCCAGTGTGCTTTTGTCATAGGCCTGTATGCGTTCTTTGTTCTAGGCCTCCAGCTTCTTGTTGTGACCGTGTGAGCGGCGGCCATTTTGGGTATCCAGCCAGTGTGCTTTTGCCATAGGCCTGCATGCGTTCTATGTTCTAGGCCTCTTGCTTCTTGATGTGACTACGTGGCTGGCGGCCATTTTGTGTAGGCAGCCAGTGTGCTTTTCAGTAGGCCTCCATGCGTCCTTTGTTCTAGGCCTCCTGCTTCTTGTTTTGACCATGTGGGTGGCAGCCATTTTGTGTATCCAGGTAGTGTGCTTTTGCCATAGGCCTGCTTTTCTTCTTTGTTGTAGCCAAGCCTTCTTGCTGGTTGTTGTTGTTGTGACCATGTGGCTGGCAGCCATTTCGTGTAGGCAGCCAATGTGCTTTTTCAATAGGCCTGCATGCATTCTTTGTTCTAGGCCTCCTGCTTCTTGTTGTGACTGTGTGGGTGGCAGCCATTTTGTGTATCCAGCCAGTGTGCTTTTGCCATAGGCCTGCATGCGTTCTTTGCTCTAGGCCTCCTGCTTCTTGTTGTGACCATGTGGGTGGCAGCCATTTTGTGTATCCAGCCAGTGTGCTTTTGCTATAGCCTGCATGCGTTCTTTGTTCTAGGCCTCCTGCTTCTTGTTGTGACCATATGGGTGGCTGCCATTTTGTGTATGCAGCCAGTGTGCTTTTGCTATAGCCTGCATGTCTTATTTGTTGTGGTTATGCCTTCTTGCTGGTTGTCGTTGTTGTGTCTATGTGGCTGGTGGCCATTTTGTGTAGGTATCCAGTGTGCTTTTGTCATAGGCCTGTATGCGTTCTTTGTTCTAGGCTTCCTGCTGCTTGTTGTGACCGTGTGGGTGGCGGCCATTTTGTGTATCCAGCCTGTGTGCTTTTGCCATAGGTCTGCCTGCGTTCTTTGTTCTAGGCCTCCAGCTTCTTGTTGTGACCGTGTGGGCGGCGGCCATTTTGGGTATCCAGCCAGTGTACTTTTGCCATAGGCCTGCATGCGTTCTATGTTCTAGGCCTCCAGCTTCTTCATGTGACTATGTGGCTGGCGGCCATTTTGTGTAGGCAGCCAGTGTGCTTTTTCAATAGGCCTCCATGCGTCCTTTGTTCTAGGCCTCCTGTTTCTTGTTGTGACCATGTGGGTGGCAGCCATTTTGTGTATCCAGACACTGTGCTTTTGCCATAGGCCTGCTTTTCTTCTTTGTTGTAGCCAAGCCTTCTTGCTGGTTGTTGTGATCATGTGGCTGGCAGCCATTTTGTGTAGGCAGCCAGTGTGCTTTTGCCAAAGGCCTGCATGCGTTCTTTGTTCTATGCCTCCTGCTTCTTGTTGTGACCATGTGGGTGGCAGCCAGTTTGTGTATCCATCCAGTTTGCTTTTGCCATAGGCCTGCATGCCTTCTTTGTTCTAGGCAGCCTGCTTTTTGTTGTGACCATGTGGGTGGCGCCCATTTTGTGTAGCCAAACAGTTTGCTTTTGCCATAGGCCTGCATGCGTTCTTTGTTCTAGGCCTCCAGCTTCTTGTTGTGACCATGTGGCTGGTGGCCATTTTGTGTAGACAGCATGTGTGCTTTTGCCATAGGCCTGCATGCATTCTTTGTTTTCTAGGCTTCCTGCTTCTTGCTGTGAGTCTGTGACCATGTGGGTGGCGGCCATTTTGTGTATCCAGCCAGTGTGCTTTTGCCATAGGTCTGCATACTCTCTTTGTTCCAGGTCTCCACCTTCTTGTTGTGACCATGTGGCTGGCAGTTATTTTGTGTATTCAGCTAGTGTGCTTTTGCCATAGAACTTCATGCGTTCTTTGTTCTAGACCTCCAGCTTCTTGTTGTGAGCATGTGGCTGGCGGACATTTTGTGTATCCAGCCAGTGGGCTTTTGCCATAGGCCTGCATGCGTTCTTTGTTCTAGGCCTCCTGCTTCTTGTTGCGACCATGTGGGTGGCGGCCATTTTGTGTATCTAGCCAGTGTACTTTTGCCATAGCCTGCATGTCTTCTTTATTGTGGTCATGCCTTCTTGCTGGTGGTCGTTGTTGTGTCCATTTGGCTGGTGGCCATTTTGTGTAGGCAGCCAGTGTGCTTTTGCCATACGCCTTTATGCATTCTTTGTTCTAGGCCTCCTGCTTCGTGCTGTGACCATGTGGGTGGCGGACATTTTGTGTATTCAGCCAGTGTGCTTTTGCCACAGGCCTGCATGCGTTCTTTGTTCTAGGCATCTAGCTTCTTGTTGTGATCATGTGGATGGCAGCCATTTTGGGTATCCAGCCAGTGTGCTTTTGCCATAGGCCTGCATGCATTCTTTGTTCAAGATCTCCTGCTTCTTGTTGTGACCACGTGGGTGCTGCCCATTTTGTGTATCCAAACAGTGTGCTTTTGCCATAGGCCTGCATGTGTTCTTAGTTCTAGGCCTCCAGCTTATTGTTGTGACCATGTGGCTGGAGGACATTTTGTGTAGGTAGCCAGTGTGCTTTTGCCATAAGCCTACATGTCTTCTTTGTTTTGGACATGCCTTCTTGCTGGTTGTTGTGACCATGTGGCTGGCGGCCATTTTGGGTATCCAGCCAGTGTACTTTTGCCAAAGGCCTGCATGTCTTCTTTGTTGTGGCCATGCCTTCATGCTGGTTGTTGTTGTTGTGACCATGTGGCTGGCAGCCATTTTGTGTGGGTAGCCAGTGGGCTTTTTTCCATAGGCCTGCATGCATTCTTTGTTCTAGGCCTCCTGCTTTTTGTTGTGACCATGTGGGCGGCGGCCATTTTGTGTATCCAACCAGTGTGCTTTCCTATAAGCCTGCATGTCTTTTTTTTGTTCCCAATTAATGCCTTCCTGCTCAGTGTAGTTGTTGATAACAAAGTGGCACTGGCTGGCAGCCATTTTGTGTGTCCAACTAAATTCGGCCCTTTGCCATAGGCTGCATGGATGGTTGAACAATGAGAGAGCAGCTTAATAACTTATTATTTTATCTTTGAGGATAACTTCACTTATGTTTTATTTTTTTAATTTAAACTTTGCAATTTCTTTTAATTAATTGGTAAATTATATATATTTTTTTTCAAATTGTTTTGAATTTTTTTGTATATATATTTTTTTGTTCATACCCTTTTCCACTACATCTGGCATCAATCAACCCTATGTCTGCTATAGGTGCACAACAGCATTCATTGTCTAGGGATTATTTCTTCCATTGTCATTTGTCAGCTGCACCTCCCTGAGTGCTACATCACACGTGAGTGACGTCACGTGACGCACATAAAGCAAACATTTTCATCTGCATGTTGTTGTTGTTTTTGCTCTCTCTTATCTTTCCTGAGTGTACAGTCAGTCACCATGAAAGTTTATGTTGGTGTGGTTTTTCGTTTTACTAATAGATATACACTGTATTGTTAATTAAGTGAGTAACCAGTGACCTCACTAAAGGATATTATGTTTGTTTGTACTACTAATTGAATAGCAACAATGCCACATTTCACTGATGTCCTTATTGCTTCTTTTCTTTTAGGTGCACAACAAGAGACAACATCACCCACAGCACTGCCAGAAAGAAGGTCTGTGCACGGCGTGACTCGTGAGTGACCCACACATCACAGACATCTCTTCAACTTGTGAAGCTAAGTGCCACTGCTAACTGACAGTTTCAAGATGGCCCCAAAGAAAAGTGCTAAAACTGCTACCAATAAAGTGGCCAGTGAGAAGAAGAAGGAGCTTACCACCACGGGTATGTCACCCCAGATGTTTTTTTGAAAACAAAAAACTGTGCCTGCCACACCGGCCCATGGGGAGCAAGCTGGGAGCAGCACCCCCAAATCAGTTGACCCACCCCAACCTAGGCCCAAGCACATGTTTGTCACAGAGGCAGCCAGTCTAATCACGGCAACGTCGACGAGCAGTGATGTTGACATTGACTTATCTCTATCACAAAGTAGTACCCAATCATTGCAGGAAACTCAGAGAAGTAGACAACAACATGAACAACAGCCACAACCGCCAATAGTAGTTCCTCCTGAAGTAGGAGCAGTTCAAGAGATTAAGCTTCATGCTGAGGACGTAAAGCAATCTTCTCCAGAAGATCCATTGTCCTCCAGATCTCCAGCTAGAAAAAGATGGGTTCTTCTTCAAGCCCCCTTCTGATGATCTAGACACCACTTGGATTCTGCCTCAGTCGGAGAGTGAGACACACCACGAGATGAAAAGGAAAGTTCCAGAAAGCCTTAGAGTTATGGAGGCAATTGTAGAAGAGGGGGATGATGACGAGTAAGTCATCATGGGTGTTAGCCCAGCCCCAGTGGAGACCGACGTTACCCCATCTGAACTTCCCGGGGGAGTGGTACCACAGATCCAACCTCTGCCAGCTGCCATATCAGCAAAGTCCAGGCAGAGACCTACATCCACAACCACCTCAGTAGAAGTAGGTACTGCAGAGAGTCAAATGCCAAAATGCCACCTACCACCAGTTCATCCGGCATTGGCAGTGGCACCAGCATCAGAAAGTTGAGCTCCCCAATTTGGGACTTCTTTTCAGTTAGCCAGAAGGAGGCGAACATTGCCATATGCTCCCTTTGTGTAGCAAGTGTTAATCGGGGTAAGCTTGGTACAAACTATGGTACCGGGGGCCAAACAACCCATTTAAGAAAGCACTATACGATCCGTTGGGAGGCGTACCTTAGCGGCCAAAAAACTGCAAGTGTTGTTGGTGAAGGGGGTGAAAGCTGGCTAAGCAGGGAATCCGAATCCGATCCGGTCACAGTGGAAGGTGAATAACAGGAAGACATCTTTATTACGCAAAGCAGCCCTCTCCCCAGCAGTGCAGTAGTTTTGCCCACATCAGTAACATCACGATGGCACAAGACTCAGGTCGAGACACCAAGGCAACTGAGGACAGTGACTGCCCTGCTGAAAAGCACATTGAGCCTACCACCGCCTGCTCTCAAGAAGTCACCTTTATCAGTGGCATGAGGAAAGAAAAAATTCAGGCTACTATTCCTGCCAAGTTTAAGCCCGAGAGGAAATTTGAAAACAAGCACCCAACAGCACGTTTGTACAACGCGAAGCTGGCTAAAATGTTAGCACAGGACCTACTCTCTTTTTCTTTTGAGGAAGGGGTGGGTTTTCTTGAATTTGTGGCAGCCATCTGCCTGAAATGGAAAGTTCCCAGCCGGTCCTATTTTGCCAGAGTTGCTGTTCCAGCGCTACATGATGTGCTTGAATTGCTTGGACAAGCTTTGAAACAGTGTTGTTCACAGTGTCCATCTGACAACAGATGTGGATCATTTGCCAAGCGACTGATTACATGTGCATCATTGCACACTGGATCTCTTTTGTGGGGGCTAGAGAAAAAATATCTGCAGGTGTTGACACTGCTGAGATTTTTAATGCTGCTCGGAAGCCTGCGACAGGAGTGATGTTCACAATGGAGAAGTCCCATAAAGCTGCAAACATTTTGGAAGACTTTAACACCGAGGTCTTTGAATGGCTGCGACCAAGAGGGCTTAAGATTGGATTTGCTGCAATGGACAATGGCAGTAATATAGTTAAGGCCTTGGCCAATGGTGGTTATTTCAGGGTCCTGTGTTTGGCGCACTGCATCAACATCATTGTACCGGACTTTCTCAAAAAAGAAGACCAAGTAAGCAACTTACTGTCCACCTGCTGAAGAATGTGCACTCATTTCAGCCATTCATTTAAAGCCCAGAAACAGCTGAGAGTCATTCAGTGTGGTAATAGAATTCTAGTAAAAGCGCTCATGC
This sequence comes from Calotriton arnoldi, assembly GCA_963921515.1. Lineage (NCBI taxonomy): Eukaryota > Metazoa > Chordata > Amphibia > Caudata > Salamandridae > Calotriton > Calotriton arnoldi. The sequence continues at coordinate 845,249 of CAWUFW010006330.1, read as the reverse complement.
AAGAGGTGCCAACATGCTGGAACTCCACTTATTACATGCTCGAATGTCTGTTTGAGCAGTACAGACCTATTGTGTAAAAGTGTAAATTCTATGTTAGCATAAGCGGCAGCCATTTTGACTGTCGCGTCCATTTAGTTTCTGTCGTATTCATTTTACTCTCTGCTGCTTGCCTTTTCACCCAGCCTGTGTCCTCAACTTTAGCTGACCTCTCTTACATGGTCAATCTGATGTACGTGCTGGGGGCTGCAGCTGCCGGTGCACCTGGTCTCAGATGTTATCAATTGATTGCTTATTGCCGCCATAAACATTCCTTACTCCCCCTCCTCATCTCCTGACCACCTGGTCACCCCTCTGCTCTTGTTTGCCTATAGGTACTTCCGTGCTTAAACTTGTTTCTTCCAGTTTTCCTTCCCATGCGATTACACTGCAAACAGTATATAAGGGTGATGGTTTTTGCATTCAATGTACTTCCTCCCACAACACTTTAGGGTGATGTTCGGACGCGGTCGCTCATGAGTGTTTAATAAACTTGGTTTGTTTTACTTCACTCCAGTGCCGATCTCTATTTTGCTAGTCTTTGGACCCGTGGACGAGAGGGTGACCCTGCACCAGTGTGCCCTCATGGGGGTACATTTCCACAATTGGCACCCAACGTGGGGCCCCATCGGAGACACGGCTGTCTGAAGGAGTGGAATCGACGGAAGATCGAAATTATCACTGAGGACGCGCACTGCATGAGAAGACCTTTGTCTTTGCAGCCGACGTGAACTTTCCGGTTTTCCTGACTTGACCCTCCGGGTGGTGGCCGGTCTCGACTGGGGCTTCTTTGGCGAATTTGCAGTGACCATTAGGTCAACCAGAGATCGGCAGGTGGGAGTTGAAGACTTCTGTTTGGTAAGGTCGCTGATGCGGCACTCTTGATTGTTTGGTTTGGTTTTGGTATTCATTCTTTGCAAAGACTGAAGGCAGGTATTGTTGGGATTTTTCTCCTTCTGACATTTGTTTGGACAGTATTATTTTACATATATTTGTTAAAACATGCCTGCTCTTAGTAAACTTCGTAAGTGGTGCTGCTGTTGAAGTGCAGGAAATGTTTTGGAACAAAGTCAACCGGCTCCTCCAGAAGGGACGCGAAAAGAGATATGTATATAAAATATGGTATTTGTCCCATAATGTATGGCTCATTGTGGAACAAATACACAAAGAAAGAACCCGACCTACAGTGGCCAGTAAATGGGTAGTTTGATTTTCAGAAGAATCAGTACTTGGAACAGTGTTTGTTCAAAAGAAAGAGTAGGCAGGATATGTTTGATTGTTTGCGTATGTGGGATAAGGAAGTGCGAGAGAGAGCGAAGAAAGCGGAAGCTATAGCAAAAAAAGAACAGCGGAAGACGATCTATCAACAATGTGTTGAATTAAGAGACAAGGAAATGCAGGAAGGAATAGAAAAGAAAGATAGAGAACGACGATTACAGGTAAATGGCCAGTACCCTATTAGACGTCCTGTCTATCCAATACTTGATACGCATCATGATGATTGTATCATACTAGAACGACCCCCGCCCCCGTATAAATCCCCTGTTCCGAGTTCCCCTGAGGGTGGTGCTTCTGATGATGAGATCTCCTCCTCAAAAGATATGGACAAAGATCAGCGATCCATGCGACAGACTCGCTCTACTCTGTCTAGCGAAGATAAAGATAAATTGAAGGGGAGTGCTGAAGAGGAATCTCGTCGGGCTACTACAGCGACGATCCTCACAACTACAGTTCAGACTTGGGAAGACACAAAACAGTTATATTTTTTTAGAAAAGTTCTGTTTGGATGTATTATATAATTGGCAACATATCTCTGACGAACCAGGCCCCAAAGACTTGAATGCAGATTATAAGCAGTTAGGAGATGGGACTTACCCTTTCAAAAACATACCTGATACAATTAGACGAGCGGTTAAACTACGGGATGACACATTAAAACTGCAAAAGGAAAAAGAATTAGCTAGGAAGAGTAAAGTCGTAGAAACAGAAAAGTCTCAGACAGAGAAAACAGATGTTCCGGTGGACGAGGACAATCCTAGTAGTAGTAAAATTGATATGAGACCAATGCGTGAAGCCGCACCCCTGTATGTTCCCCCGAAGGGTGCGGGAACTAATGATGATAAGACTTCCGATGATGCAAAGGGGACCATCTTGGAGATGGAAGAATATAGTAGAGGAAATGCAGCAACAAAATATGTGTATCCAAACTCTAGATCGGCTAAAGGCAATGGGCCACCTGTTATCTCTGTTGTTCTGACTACTGGCCCTCTCTGTGTACAGAGTACAGGCAATGTGCTAATGGGTCACAGGAACTATACTATAGTGTTGCACATGTCCACGAGGGGCCGAAGCAGCTTCCTCGCATCACGTCATACTTATTTTGTTTGTGGAGCTAAGGCATACTACTTCCTACCTTCAGGCTGGTCTGGTACCTGTTACATAGCTTTTCTTCTACCACCTGTGTTTCTAGCTCCCCCAACATATCACCAAGATTTGCAATTGTTCAATCACCACGTTGGTAGTAGGGGAAAACGTGCCATCGATGTCTCTGTAGTCGATCAGACAGAGACCACATGGGAGCAATATACAGACTTTAATAAAGGATTTTTCTTCTTCGTTGGCCCAGTACAAAACAGCAAGCTGGTCCGTCGCCTCACCCGTACAATGGCGGCAGTGATTAATCCGACAACTGCGGCCTTAGGAAAGTTGACGGAAGAACAAGCATCAATCCGCATGGTCGCTTTACAGAATAGACTTGTTTTAGATGTTGTTCTAGCTGACCGAGGTGGAGCATGCTGTGTCATCGGATCCAGCTGCTGTGTTTTCATGCCGGACAATTCACCATCTGTCTATGCGGCCATCTCCAAACTACACAAGATAGCCACCAAAATACCTCAAGACCCAGGAACATGGACTTGGACTGGGTGGTTTTGGAACTTACTTTCAGTTTGGGGTTTAAAAGTATTATCAGTCCTGTTCATATTAGTAGCTATTATCTTCTCTTGTTGTTTGTGTATTAATTGTGGACCAATGCTCTGTTCTCTCTGTACTTCTGCCTTTACTGCCTGCATCTCGTCTAAAGAGAATGTCAAAACCGAAATGCCCGTTTAGCAGTGGAACGAGAAATACATAGACTAATGGTAATAGATGTTGAGGATGTACGCTATGCCCCTTAGAAGGGACAAAAACTGTCTTAGCTTATGCTAAAAGGGTCTGTGGAAAAGTGTATATTCTATGTTAGCATAAGCGGCAGCCATTTTGACTGTCGTGTCCATTTAGTTTCTGTCGTATTCATTTTACTCTCTGCTGCTTGCCTTTTAACCCAGCCTATGTCCTCAACTTTAGCTGACCTCTCTGACATGGTCAATCTGATGTACGTGCTGGGGGGCTGCAGCTGCCGGTGCACCTGGTCTCAGATGTTATCAATTGATTTCTTATTGCCGCCATAAACATTCCTTACTCCCCCTTCTCATCTCCTGACCACCTGGTCACCCATCTGCTCTTGTTTGCCTATAGCTATTTCCGTGCTTAAACTTGTTTCTTCCAGTTTTCCTTCCCATGCGATTACACTGCAAACAGTAAATAAGGGTGATGGTTTTTGCATTCAATGTACTTCCTCCCACAACACTTTAGGGTGTTGTTCGGACGCGGTCCCGCTCTTGAGTGTTTAATAAACTTGGTTTGTTTTACTTCACTCCAGTGCCGATCTCTCTTCTGTTAGTCTTCGGACCCGTGGACGAGAGGGTGACCCTGCACCAGTGTGCCCTCACGGGGGTACATTTCCACACTATCAATGAATATGCCATGAAAAGAGTGGATGCAACTGTGTAAGGTATGATCATTAAGATGGACCAATGGGGCCTAGTCAAAAGCCTGACAGAGATGCGGCTTCCTTTTGAGGTGTTCACATGGGAAGTCACCAAAGAGGACAGCACCATGGGCCAAGCTATCCTGTTGTTGCACATGCTACAGGAACAGCTAAAGGAGGTGTCTGCAATGTACACAGGTGTGGAGGAAAAAAAAGATATATATGACTTGGTGGAGAGCTTAATCCTTCGCCTGCCTGCTAATACAAGGGTGCAAAGAGACATTGTGTTCTGCAAACATTACATTTGTGCCACAATACTTGATCCATGGTACAAACCATTACTGTCCACTGTCATTCCTTTTTCAGACGGGATGTTAGAAAATACAAAACATGGATAGCTGAGCAAGTTAGTGAGCTAGAAAAAGAACGGCAGAGAATTAGAGGCCCACTGCTCCAGAGTACAAGTCCTGTGGGGAAGCCTTCAAGTTCAGAGCATGAGGGCAGTGCTGTTGACTCACAGCAGCCAAAACCAACAACAAGAACACCATCAACAATAAGACCAGGAGCATCAGCCCCAAAATCTGCAACTGAGTGTTTTCTACTGGCAGGGCTTAAGTCCAGTGCAGAGGCGAAGGCAAAAGAGGTCGAGCAAAGTGGAGCACCAACAATGAACATTGAGCGAATGATCCAGGCCTATCTGGATTACACAACAGAGGTCTACCTTGATCAAAACCCATTGCTGTATTGGTATGGGAAGAGGAGCCAATGGCCAGTGCTCAGCAGTCTGGCAATATACCATCTGGCTTGCCCTGTCGCCAGTGTCTCCACTAGGCGTGTTTTCAGTGCTGCTGGTGCCATTGTCACAGTGAGAAGGCCCAGTCTCTCACCCCAAAATGTGGAGAGATTAACCATGATCAAAATGAATCAGCACTCTATACCACCGGATTACATCATACCTGAAGTACCACAGGAGGAAGATGAGGGAGACTCAGGTCATGGAAGTAGTGTGTTAGATGACCTACTTCTGGGGGAACCACCAAAGTTTGAGGATGAGCTCTACTTCCCTGACTACTAGGCCTGAGCCAACAACAACCATAGAACATTCTCTATCAGTCTGTAGTCTATCGCTGATCTGCTTTCTTTTCTTTGACGCTCAAAAACCAAAACAAACAAAAACATATAGCTAGGGAACATTATTTTCTTTATTATTTGTGTGTATCTGGTTCACCAATTCATCCACACCATCTTACTCTTAGGCACATTTTATTGCCGGATTGAAGTTGTAACTGTGTGCAGTGAAGAAGTACCGACTCAACTCCCAAAAGCTATTTCCCTCATGTCAGGCATTGGACGGAGAATACAAACAAATGTGTGCCTGCCTCCAACCCTGGGCCATGACTATCTATCCCTTCCTACCCTAGAGGGACTGCCCCACATGTGACAATATAATTCGATTTACACTTGCAATTCTCGGATTCGTGAACAAATGGAGGATCTGCATTCTGCAATGTACCACCAATTGATTACGGTCAGCACCCTGGAAGAACAGGTAAATGCGGGCATGCATTGCACGCTGAGTGATTGTTGTTTGTTGTGAGGTGAACTTGTGATGTGTCATCATCATGTGTGTTGAAAAGAGATGATTCATGTGGTGGCAGGCAGTGTGAGACTGGGTGTTTGTTTGTTATGCTTAATGTGTTAGTGATGTTTCACAATGTTGGTGCCTACCGACGGCTGATCAATTTTCCCCTGAATGTTATTTTTTTTCTTCCCCTTTGAGCGATAGTGGGATTCCTTCACCGGGTCCACTCTACAGTCCACACTGCTTTGTTTTGTTTTCTGCTTTATACTCCTCAAAGAGTCAGATCCCACCAGTCCCTTAGATAATGCAAAGTTTGCAAACACAAATCTAGTCTACACAAAAAGTGACTCAATCTTTCCCTTCTTGTTGTTCAACAACAAAATTGTAATACTACAGGCTGATCTATTGCATTTTGAGCGGGACTCGGGACATAGTTGGTACAGAGTTGGATGCCATACTCTGAGTCAGACTCAGGAGGATCAGAGATGATGGAATATCTCAGGGCGTGGACGTGAGCGTGACTACTTCAAGAACTGCCACCAGAAGAAGATGGAAGTTTTCGAATTTACTGAAACCAACTGATTTGGATGATGACTTTGAAGTGGCCTAAAGGTAAACAACAGACCAGCACAAGTCTGTGTAGTGGTGGTGAGTCGTGACTGACAGCGGTGCATTGATTTTTTACTTGATTGGGAAATTACTATGTTGCTGGGTGTGTGTGCTCAGTGCTACCTGGCTCAAATTCGAAGCTAAGTTGTGGTCGGGTGGGGGGCCTTTTGTTGAAGGTAACTGCTGGAAACAGACATTTAGCCATGCTACCTAGGAGTCTTCTCGTTGCACTCCTTATGCAGTTTAACGTTTCTCCTAGATTATTCAATATCATTTTTGTTTTTCAATCTACAGGCCCTTTACCCTGCGCCATACTGGAAAAACAATATAACATACTCACACTTACCTTACCAAACCGCATCTGCCAGGAACCCAAGATTGACAGACAGTCCAAGAGGAATGCAGATGCAACTCCCAATTTGGTAATATAGTATAATTTTTTCTCTTTAATCATTAGAACGGTGTGTGTTGTTTATGTTTGTTTACTTGACTCATACAGATATTTTAATTTTATTTGCTAAGCATCTTTCACAGCTCGGTACAACAGAACATAATGTAACTTGGGTCTCTCTGGGGGCAGACGGACAATTTTATTTGGTTTACCTGTACTAGACTAGTACTCATTATCATGCATGCATTTCCTTTTCCTCCCATAACAGATTTATGATGGTCGGCTGCCAAGATGAATGTTGTCCTTGTGTAGTATTTGTCTTTGTCAAACCTTTCCTTCAAATCCCCCTTTGCATCCATTCATGGAACCCCTAACCCTCTTCCCCCGGGCTGTGTGATTTATTGAGGTGTGACTAAATTAAATGTGCACCATTAATTGATCCCACACTTGGTGGGGCAGATGTGGTAAAAGCAACACCAACTCAAGACAGGGCGGGGATCTTCTTCTGCTCCAAGTACAGCCCACACTGGCAATATTATATATATTGGATTGCCCACCCATGCACAATATTATTTTTTCAGAGGAAGAGAATTCATAATTGCCAGCATCATCATCATCCTTCCGCACTAAAGGTTATGCTTGTCCACTTCATAGCTCGAGTCAACTTCATTTTGTAACTTTTACTAGCGCACCATTCTGATTATTTTACTTTAGCATTGCTTATCATATTTTCTTGTTTGGCTCTCTTCTTCTTGTGTACTACTAGTCACACTCTAGTCTCCCTCTGGTGACTGTCTCAAAGCTTGCATATAAAACTGCATTAACTCAGTTTTTATTTCAATGTAATTAGTTCCCTGCGATGAACATTCCTCATCCTACAGTTTGAGTTTGGCTAGGAGGGAGTGGTACCTCACTTCTGGATCTGGTGCTTTTACTAGTATTTGATTAGTCTGCTAGCATGCTGCTACTGTATACTACCATCACCATAGCACCTTGGGAAACCATGCAGCCATCGTGTCACCTAATCATAGGTAAGAGAAGAACTGTGGGGGATTCATTGTTGAGCTGCAATAATCTATTTACAATGGAAATTCATACACCCACACCCCCTCAGAGTATTTAGGGGTTAATATAGTTGCAGACTGCAGAGACTAGGAAGAGAGAGTAGTAGGACAAGTGAGAATACCACATAACTATTTGTTGGTGAGTTACACTATCTGCAGATTTTTAAAACTGGCTGTTGGCCTGTGGCAAAGGAAACAGTGCGAAGTAAAAGAGGAACCCCCCATAAAAGATTGAAATCATATGTACAACTATAAAAAATGTATTTCCCTAACAAATATAAACTAGAAAACCCACAACACCTGGCCCACCCCTCCCCTAACCTCAACCTATGTCCAAAGTAAAGAAAGTCCAAAAACGTAATTGTCCATAAATCAAATGTCCATAAATAAATACACGAAAAACCTCAAGATTGCCCCAATTCCCACCCTCTCCCCAACAAGTCCCATCCACCAAACAAAAGATTATAAAAGGGGCAAGAGAGGCCTAGCAGCAGGTTAGGAACTTCCTCTATGACCTGTTGAAATGCTCCTCCATCTTGGCTTCCACACGCGCCATCCTCTGGAGCATGCGGCGCTGAAAGGCTCTATAGAGTCTATACGGGGGAGCAGCAGTGGTTGAATGGAGGTGGGCAGCTGCCTGACCACGGCGCCGTACTACCAGAGGCACTGGGGCCTGGCTGGGGCCCAGAGCATTGGAGGCTGCAGCTGCTACCACCTCCTACTCCTCCAGGACCACCAGCTGCTGGTATTCGGCCCTGATGGCCTCCAGCTTCCTTTGCCGGGACATGGCTGCTACCTCCTGTCTGTTGGGTTGTGAAGATGATGGATTGGCAGGAGTAGCTATATTAAGAAAGAAAAAAGACAAATTGTAACCAATACTCTTAGCAAAACAGAAACACAAAATTATATAGTGGCACGGTAGCACTAGCAGTACATAACATTTGCTGGTATCCTCAATTCCTCGGCCCATTTGATTTTGATGTGATTAGAATTCAGGCATTAAGCATTATGGAGCCTACAAGCATTCTTCTTTCTCTATCTTGTTATCTAAATTAATGTAGGCATGCCAGTTCAGCTTGTGCCCTAGACAGACATACTTGTGTCGCGTTACTTTGCTATTGTCTGCAGGTGGGGCAGCTGTACTACACAATTATCTATTTTGCCATCATGGCCATGCTGTGTTAAATGCCTCAATTTCACCCCGACTACAACAAGTAAGATGAATTCTTACTAATATATGAATGATATGCGACACGCGAGGTACTACTATTGTAACCATGCAGCCGATAGGCTACTAATGGCTGACACTGGTGAAATGCCATGGGCAGGGACTCAGAGATAGGCGATTGATGATGATGGGTGGGTACATAATATATGCTGTGCTTGACAACTACTGAGAGTCAAGGGAGTAGTCTGAAATACAACCTCAAACCTTTGAATCAAAAACCTTGATATAAAAAAACATTCCTTGTTTACGCTTCTTCCCAGGGATTTTTCCATTTATCATTGCATTGTTCAATTAGTATTATTTTTATTCTTCACCCTTGGCTTTGCTACTCAGTTTCTGTTTAAGTTTTACATTCTCTTCATCCAGTCTTCACCTATGAATACCACCCATCCATCCAAACATGGTCATCATTCTCAACAAATCTATCACCAACATAAATTTGTCATTTAACCATCCTTGCTTTGACCTATCAAACCCCCTCGCAAAATTCCCTTCACCCATACACTTTCACCTACCCAAGCAGGCATCCTTTCACCTTTCATCCATCCTTCACTCACCCATGCATCCTATCAGCCACCTATATGCATCCTTTCACCCATGCATCCTTCTCTATCAGTCATATTACATTTCACCCATCCTTCGTCCTTCCAGCCTTCTTTCCCTTTTCCATCAACCCATCAAGGTCTAACTCTTCATGAAGCTTTCTCTGCTGAGTTGAAGATAGGAGAGGCCATTAGTTACTTAACTCCTGCTGTATATGCCAAGTAAAGAGGGGTGTCTTCAACTGTTCACAACTTAGTCTCAACAGTACAGTGTACACCCTTGCAGCGAGTATATAAATTGTCAATAAGCAAGCAATATGACTCGCCACCGCCCGCCACTGCCGCTGGCTCACCCCCTTCAGATGCCACATCTGCTCTCTGGATGGCTCCGCCGTCCCTGCTGGCCCGGCACTGGTGGTCAGAGCGGCTATAAAAAAACATTACACATTTTTTAGATGCCATATACGCCTCCCCCTATTTATTTTTTTCTGTAGCAAAATCAAAAATACATAACCACACACTACTACAATTCGGGTACAGACAGTATGTTCTAGCAAAAATAATAAAATATCCGGTTGGGCATTTTGTTGGTGGCAATTTTTGAAAAACCTCTCAAGAAGACAACCTGTAGAGGACTGGACTGAGTGGCTAGAGCTATTGGTGAATCTGAGTTTTTGAAAAGAAATAGGAGTGGCCAACTGAGCGTACAAACGGACATAAGGTCTTCTTGGTTGGCAAATGTAATGGGGCTGTCCTCCTTATACTTCCTTCCAGCCATGGTGCACGGTAATCAGTTAACCATCAACTGCTGTTAATAATACTAGGCCTAGATAAGAAGACGACACAACTTTGGAGTGTCCAACGTGACCATGGCCACTTTCTTGTTTTACTGATTGAGCATGAGAAAGTAAAAGAAAGTCTTCTCATCTCAACAAACATGCGCAGAATACCTTACTTGGGCATGCAACCTGCACGGTAGTAGTACGAGTACTAGTAGTAGTAAGTGACCATGATCAATGGGTTCTCTGAGTGTTACAATACTAGCACTAGGCAGCCCACAAAATATATAAGGGGAGAGGGAAGGCTGACTGAAAAACCAGAAAAAAGGAAGCTACAGACAGACTAGTACAGACAGAGACAGTTTGAGGTACAATACAGACACTAGAAATATAAAATAACTTAGTAAATAAGATAATGCAGGGATAACAAGATTGTTAAAACAGATTGATCAAAGAGGATTTGGGAAAAAATTAAAATTAGGAGACAGGTAGAAAATAGTTCAAAATAAGGAGTGGTAATAGTTAGGGAAATATATATTAATATTAACAGCAGAGCCATCGGCCGAGGAGCATTCTTCCTGAGAGGCACCTCCAGCTCCCACACCCGCCTCGGACGGCCTCTTGCCCCTGGATGCTGATGTAAGACATATAGAAATAAAGAGACAAAAATAACTGGTGGTAAATAAATAACCTCTTCAAAAAGACTTTCGGACAGGAAACGGCAATTGAATAACATTGAACTTTCCTAAATCAGATCGACTAGTATCGCGGACCATCCTATCTATTTATTCCACATTTCCTAAACCTACCTAGCCCGCCTATTCCAAAGACTTTGGAATAAATTACAATGAATTATATTTGCTTCTAAGTTCCAATCTCTTTCTCAATCATTCTCAACCTCCTTTGACGGGCCAATTCAAGTCTACATTTTGTCTTTAAATGCATAGACCAAATTGGTTGATTGCTTGTCACTGTACGAGCTACAAAAAAGGTTCTAAGAACTGAAGTGAGAGGACGTGTGCCGCTAAATTACTAATACTAACTACCACTATCTTAGTGACAGGACAAAGGAATGGAGTCTCTCTCTAGTCTGCATTACTTAACTTAAGTTCTTACATAATCAGCCCAGGCGAGCGCAAAGTTGCAAACAAGTACGATTAGGTAGCGCCGTGCACCTCTCTAGAATAACAATCACATAATATAAGATTTGTAAACGTAACTTACCTGCATGTGAGCCTCATGCTTGCTATTTGGGAAAAAAATATTAGCAATAACATAGAACACACAAGTAATAATAATATTAATAATTAGCTACTCACCAAGTCCCGCGACCTCAACCCCTAGCAGATCCAGCAGGGCCTGCTCTCTGTCTAGGATGATGGACCACCGGTGTGTCAGCTGATTGTGGGTGCGCTGGACCCCAGAACAGTGATACACTGCCCGGTGCATCCACGCCCAGTGCTGCTGGCGCTCCCGGAGCCAGTACCCAGACCCAGGCCTGCCGCCTGCAGCCAAGGTGGAGGGGCAGTGCGCTGCACATAAAAAACAAGTGCTGCCACCTTTACCTCTGAAAACAAGGCCCGGGGCTGCACCCCTTCCAGGCGCTGCCTTCCGCAAGGAAGACGGCTCTTGTTTGCTGCCTTTTTCGTGGCATGCTTCACAGCATGATGCGGGGGGGGGCGGATAATTAAATGTAGAAAGTATCAAAAATAACAGGGAGAAGGAAGTAAAAAAATTTAGGAAGGAAGTAGAGAGAAAAACAGTACAAAACTTAAAAAAAGCCACAAAAAAGAAAAAAAAAAAATATATACACTTTGGATGACCGAGGCAAAGATAATAAATAAAAAAAGATCAGAAAAAAAGTTTTTGGAAACAAGGATTCAAAATATTAGGAAGGATTCAAAAAGTAGGCCCCAGCACCATAACAGAGCAAAAACAAGATGGCCTTGCCCATGCACGACCGCGTGGTGCAGTTTGTGCGATATTTTCCCCCAAACACGTATTCCGCGTTGCCATACAGCAGAAACATCACATGAACGGGCGGGACAAGCAACTCCACCCACTCGCGGAACTCTGCATTGCGCAGCAGAGTTTTTTTTTATCACTTCGTGGAGTACCGCGTAGCGCGGCTACGTGAACTCCACCCAGGCTTACATTTTTGGGCCTTTAGGAAATGTACACCATCTCATGGTAGTCGTAGACGAATATTCACTTCTTCTTTGGTGGAAGATCTATCTTAGACAACCCATGACAAAGTCAAAGTCAAAACAAGCTTTATTCGGTGTATAAAAAATATAACCATAAAAGCATTCTACAGAAAAAGAAGTCAGTACATCACGAATTTACAGTAATCATAATTAATATCTAAATAATACATTCTCCTTGTAACATTTTCACTCAAATTGATTTTTCCCACATTAATGCAAATACCCCATACCCAACAGCTTTACAAATCATCGCATGAAGCAATAGTGATTAAAATGCATACAGTAATTTTCTAATTTAAAAAGATCAGATTTCCGAATATTAAAATGGACAATCTATTCTATTTCAAAATTCAAAGATTCCAGATATATTAGTTCCTTCCTTCGCTTGATGGCCAATTTAGTAAAAACAATAACAGCATTACACATCGTAACATTTTCCAAATTACGAATTTGATAAAAAGCAGTTTTATAGGAATACAATCTATTAGCAATAAAAAGTGGGCGTAAAATTGATTTCCTAATATCCCTATAGAAATTGTAGAACAATAAAAAGTGCAAAGTGCTTTGGAGGGATTTGCCATCACACGGGCACTTGGGTAAATTAGCGCTCCACCTACCCATCTTGGGGAAAGCTATCTGGTAGTGGAGCGTGCTCAGCCTTAGTCTTGTTAGATAAAATCTGTGTTGAACATTTCTGATAAAAATAAGATATGGTTGAGTACCCAATGAAAATGGCCCTTCACAGTACGTTCTAACATAAGATTTCGTGCTTATCGCAACTTTCCTCATTTTCGCCCTAGATTTAAAAAATCTCTGTTTTAACTCCCCCTTGCTATAGGTCTGAATGCTCACAGGGTCCTTAAAATCAGTTGCCACATTACACTCAATTAAAAGACTATGAATGTAATGTAGCCATGGTATTTTCCTTAGATGATCAAGTGTGAGGCAATCTCGTATTATTTCCTTAGTTAAATTTGTTTCATCCTTTGTCCAAATTCGATACCACAATGCAAGGGTAGACATACTAATCAAGTCACTAAGATATGGCACATCTGTCTCCCTATGGACAATAAAGGTAGCTGTGGAGTTTGGAACTGATAACACCCTTCTTAAAAATTTATTTTCCAATATTTGTAATGGGGAAGTGTCTGTCACACCCCATAATGCTCCACCATAACCTACCCCTGTTATACACTTACTCCCATATAATTTTAAAATTTCTCGCACTGGCTTATTGCCTATTTCTTGGGAGAATCTAAAGATAGCCTCGCTTGTCCTCAAAAATTTCAATTTGCAGGAGTTATGTGCGCTCCATGTACCTTTACAGTTAAAAAGTAACCCCAGATAGGAAAATGTAGATGTCCTTTCAATGAGTACTCCAACAACGTGATGGGATCTATTTTTTGTTTTACTTTTCCCAAACGTCATGACTAAGGTCTAAGGGGCATATTATCAAGGCGGCGTTAATGAATTATCGCCGCTTTAGCGTCCGTTTTCGGACGAAAAGTGGCGATAATTCTATCGCCTAATTAACAAGGACACGCTAGCGCGTGATTCCTGCATTAGTGTCCGTTTTCTGCACGCCTCCCATCGCATCGCTAATGAGATGCAAAGGGGGCATGCCTGTGAAAACAACATGGGGAAATATCGCTAACCCAGGTATCGCCATATCAACAACGTGGGTTAGCGATATTTTCAATCGCGTTAAGTATGCCTTAGTCAGGAATTTAGCAGACGTTAAATTCCTGCGTTAAGGCATACCTAACATGGGGGGTGGATTGTGTGGCTAAGACCACAGGCCCTATCACCAAGGATATCGCCGTTTTCCATGGGACATCGCTGGAAAACCAGCGATGTTCCATGGAAAACATCGCTATCACTGGAAAATTATCGCCTTTGCGCTAAGCGTTGTTAATACAGCGCTAGCATGGTGATAATTTCCAGCGATAGCCGGCGATAGGATTCCTCGCGCTAACAGCGGCCAGCGATAATTATCGCTGCCGCTTGATAATATGCCCCTTAGTCAGGTTAATCGATAGATCTTTATCAGTCATAAAATTAGTAAAATTATCTATCAGGAGTTGAAGGCCATTTGCAGTCGTGGAAATCAGGACTGCATCATCTGCATATAATAAAACTGGAGTTACCCGCTTGCCAACGATAGGAGCATCAGCTTTCAGACTCTGCAATAAAAAGTCAATACCATTAATATATAGCGAAAATAAAAGCGGAGCAAGGACACAGCCTTGTCTAATCCCTCGGGTTACTTTAAAGTGCGTAGTGCATTCCCCATTCTGGCCATATCGTATCTTTGATGTTAAGTGAACATATATCTGTGATAAAAAACTAATGATATCTTGTGGGCGCCCATCCCTTCCAGCGTTTGCCATAGCTTAGTATGGTTTACTAAATCAAACGCGCTAGAGAGGTCAACAAAACAGAGGTGAAGTAGACCGTCTTTGGCAAGGGTATATTTCCCTATAAGCAATTCGAGATTAACGCACTGCTCAACCATTCCGATTCCCCTTCTGAAACCATACTGGGCTTCAGTTAGGATGTTTTTATCTTTGGCCCAATCTTCCAATCTGGCTATCAGAATTCTGCCCATAAGTTTAAAAGTGGAATCAAGAAGGGAAATCGGGCGGTAACATTTTGCGCTAGCTCTATTGGCTTTTTAAAAAATAGGGACGATCACACTTTCGGCCCACGTTGCTGGCAGTACCCCATCAGTAATTGCATTAAAAAGATTACCTAAAATAGGAGCCCAAAAATCTACATTATGTTTAAAAATATCTATGGGGACCCCGTCCGGACCAGCAGCCTTCCCACTTGCACTATTTTGTAAAGCAATTTTGATCTCATCTACAGTGATCAATTCAATCTTACTAATTTTTAGTAGGATGATATTACAGCTTTCATCCATTTTAGTTGTTTGTTTAGTGGGATTAAAAATATTTTCAAAGTGTATTAGCCAGTCTTCTGGCATCACTACTGTATCAACCCTAGCAGATGAGGTATCTTTAAACAGGGGTTGATCTATAGTTTTCCAGAATAGGGTATGATTCTTAGTCTCAGCTGCTTTGATCAGATTGTCCCATACTGTTTCTCTAATTTCTGTTTTTCTTGCATTTAGGGCTTGTTTATAACTTTTCCGGAGGTTGCTAATTTTTTCCCCATTCCTAGGTTTAACTTTTAGAGCTTCCTTCAGATCTCTACTTAGTTTAGAACATTGTTAGTTAAACCAACGTGGGCACCAACCCCTATTATTTTTATTATTCTTATTTTTAAGTTTCAGATCTTTATTAATATCTACGGAAATTTTATGAAAAGCCATAACAGTATCAGTATTACTAGAGTGTTCATCCATGCAGACTTTTATGTTGTAATTGTTTTTTACAACTAAATTTTCCATAAAAGTTATAGGATTGACACTCAGTCCACTTGAGAGAAATCCCATTTTCCCCTTGTGTTCTAATGTCTGCTGCCGAGACATGTGCCTTTACAGTATGATATAAACTGGAGTTCAACATTAGCAGGAGAGGGTGATGATCACTAAGAAGACTATGCTGTATAAAACATTTATCAACGAAAGGCCTGCTATTCGTTGATATTAAGAAGTGGTCAATACATGAAGACGACCTAGTCCCCTCATATGTATATTTACCGTGAACTCCGTCAATGGCAACTACTAGGTTATATTTCTACATAACTTGATTAATTGTTTCACCATAGGAATTGTGTGGAAAAGCAGCAATATGGTCACCTAGATCATCTTTGTGACCACATTGGTCCCCTGTCGAAAATTTACATAATTCAATATTAAAATCACCACCCCATATCAATATATACTCACCCGACCTCTTCAGAAAGTTATCCAGCTCTTCCTCCAGTATTGTGATTATCCTGTGTCTCATTATTATTAAAGATGTTATTATAGAAATTAATCACTACAATGTTTTGCTTTCCTTTAACACTAAAGAGTAGGAACTGGTAATACTGTGAATTAATACAATTTTTCTTTAGGGTCAGTGGGGAGGTCACAGATATCAATACTGCTAAGCCTCCACTGGCTCTCCCAACCTTAGACGGGGTTGCTTTAGTAAAAATGGTTTTAAACCCATTGATAAAAAAAGGTTCTATAAGCCATGTTTCCTGAATTAAAATCAATGTACAATACTGTATGCTATTAAGCCATAATGTGTCATGCAATTTATTTTTGACCTCTGCCACATTCCATGACATAATTTGTAATGATCCAGCCAGTGAACAGCTAACTGGATCGGTGTCAATGAGGTCACTGGGGAGCATGGGGTCGCTACAAACACCCGGTAGCATTACTTCGAATGGCACTGCCCCATTATTAATAGGGGGAATAAAGGAATTACCTTCGTTCCTTAGTGGTGGTTCTACACTGGCTGTTTCTATTAGGTTACTCAGATACCTACTTGTAATAATACTGTCATCCAATTGAACTATTTTTCCATTCAGTCAATCGACCTCACTACAACGTCTTAGGGGGTCAAACCTATTTGGCATAGATGGAATCATTTCATTAGTGGTGCTAAATAGAGCTCTGTTATTTGGGTAGCTTTGCTCTATTTTGGGTCTATAAAAATACCCTAAAGGTACTGCAGTAATGGCAGCATTTGGACAGTCGCTTGGCCAACTTTGTTTAGCTAATACTTCTTCCAATAAGCAACCCACCATTTCGGGATAACGAAAATTTACAACAACGCAATCCCCTTCACAAGATTTGCCCATATTCCCCACCCAACTCACTCTTCTAAGCATGATTATTTCTTGAAATAAAAGCCTAGTGCTACAACGAGTGTTGGTAGAAAACCAATGTACCACACGGTTTTTCAGCGTTCCCCATGATTCTATCTGATTGTCAGACAATTTGGGAACATTCTTTAAAACAATAACATAGGGGGTAACATGAGGGGGCAAATTAAGAAAAACGCCCTGGTGCTTCTTGGACTGTTGGTGACCCTCAGTTGTTAATTTATATTTGGAACTGTTTCGTAAGCTAACATTAGTCCCTTTAACAACGGAGCTTGAGCTCGTTACGCCTGATATGTCAGGTTTCTCCTCTGTTTGTTTGACAGGAAGTTTATCAGTGACAACCGTCTTTATTTCAACTACTTTGCTTTGATCCGGTCGTGATATCGTAACAGAGTTTCTACTGGCCATGTGTTTTGGACATGTTTTGGGTACATTTTGTAGCCGTAGATCTTTGACCAGCTCAATTAGTTGGGTGATGTCTTTTTGCACTGATTTTATTTCAGTCATGACACGCCTTTCAATGGTATCGATTTTCCCGTGTAATTTTTTTAAAAGGGTGTCAATACCAGACATATTGAGTGATGAATCTCCATGCCCCATCCCTGTTCCCTTTCCATCCTGTTTTATACTTTTCCCTTTTTATTTTGGTTTTCTGGAGGCTAATCTTCGCAGGTGCTACATGCTGTTTACACCTTTTGGCAGGTGGTGAAGTCAGTTCATGTAAATCCGATACCGTGGAGATTTCCAGGGGAGTAGTTAATACGCAAGGGCCCGATTTGATTGGAGGATCTAACTTAGGGATGGTGGACATGTTGGATCTATTGTCCTTTGGGCTGTTGCTCCTACCGCTACAATTTCTCAGGTCTTGTACTTCAATCCCGGAGCCAGAACTGTTTTCGCTCTCATGTCCTTCCATAGTTGACTTAGCCTCCCTTTGGGCAACATTTAGGGCCGTCTTGGTAGCTGCCAACTGCTCCTCTACTTGTACAATTTCACTGTTTATAATTCCCATAGCACGTTTCAAATAGTTTGTTATGGGTGCAGTTTTACTGGCAAGCTTCCCCTTACTTCTAACCAGTTTTCTTTTCCCCATTTCTCCAGGACACTCCAATTCAGTATATCAAATAGAATAAAAAGGTTAAAAGGGTTGCCTCCTTACCAGTATGTTTGACTTCACCTTATAGATTTTGCAGGCCAAGAGATGTGGCCCAGCCCAGCCTCGTCCGGTCTCGGACGGGCGCAGACGGGCCCGCCCTTGGCCCGGGCACGCCCGCACGCGTCTTGCGCTGCGGGAGTGCAGGCGCGCCTTTACGGCATTAGGTGTGTGCAGCCCCGCCCCTTGCCAGGAGGCGCGTCGCGCTAGGGGACCGAGTCCCACCCCAGCGATGGTGGCGTGGTTTGGTAGGCTGGATGGGGAGACAGGGAAAGAAAGTTTAGCCCACGATCATTGGCAGCACCGAAGGTGAGTGCTGCAGTCTGCCTCAGCTCCACAGGAAAGCGTCCCGCGCTGCGGGAGTGCAGGCCCGCCTTTACGGTGTTAGGTGTGTGCAGCCCGACCCTTTCCAGGAGGCGCGTCGCGCTAGGGGACCGAGTCCCACCCCAGCGATGGCGGCGCTGTTTGGCGGGCTGGATGGGGAGACAGGGAAAGAAAGTTTAGCCCACGATCATTGGCAGCACCGAAGGTGAGTGCTGCAGTCTGCCTCAGCTCCACAGGAAAGCGCCCAGCGCTGCGGGAGTGCAGGCGCGCCTTTACGGCGTTAGGTGTGTGCAGCCCCGCCCCTTTCCAGGAGGCGTGTCGCGCTAGGGGACTGAGTCCCACCCCAGCCATGGCGGCGTTGTTTGGCGGGCTGGATGGGGAGACAGGGAAAGAAAGTTTAGCCCACGATCATTGGCAGCACCGAAGGTGAGTGCTGCAGTCTGCCTCAGCTCCACAGGAAAGCGTCCCGCGCTGCGGGAGTACAGACGTGCCTTTACGGCGTTAGGTGTGTGCAGCCCCGCCCCTTTCCAGGAGGCGTGTCGCGCTAGGGGACCGAGTCCCACCCCAGCGATGGCGGCGTTGTTTGGCGGGCTGGATGGGGAGACAGGGAAAGAAAGTTTAGCCCACGATCATTGGCAGCACCGAAGGTGAGTGCTGCAGTCTGCCTCAGCTCCACAGGAAAGCGTCCCGCGCAAAGTCATAGAATGGCTTGATGGCATCTTTGCAACATGGAGCATTGTTGAAATCCTCAAATCTGATAATGGCCCGCCCTTTAACAGCAAAGTGTACAAAGAATTTCTTGTCCAACTCACGTCAAACACCAAAGGAGTACACCCCTCTGGCCCTAGGCTAATGGTGTGGTTGAATGATTCATGGGAACCCTCAAGAGGGTCAGGTCATTCAACGAGCATGCATGGAGGGAATCAATCTAAATGAAGCCCTCTTCCAGACCCTTCAGGCCCATCGATCAGCCCCTCACTCCACAATTGGTGAGGGTCCAGCCACTTTGCTATTTTGGAGAGCCATTAGAGCAAAACTACTTCAATGGACCCCAGATCAGTGAATGCTGGCAAGGTTCGAGACACCGACACGACTCAGAAGAGAAAAATTTATGCAATTAGTGTCGTAATGCCCAGGAGACAGCCGTTGACAAAGGAGACTGGGTACTGGGTAAACAGTGATGAAAACAGACACTCCTTTTGCCGCTGATCTGTTACAGGTTGTGACATGCAAGGGACATATGGTGATAGCACATTGTCGTGGACAATCCATCACTCAGGACACATCACATTTTAAACACCTACCGCAACACTTGTTGAGTTATGAAACCATGCATGAGACTACCCCGCCAACAGGTCCGGCTCAAGCACCTTAGCCTATGTCACCTTTGACAGACCAGAGTGGACCTCAATCATCTCGGATTACCCAAGCCGGAAGACAAGTGCATGCACCTCATCTACTAGTTGAGGAAATGTGATTTTAGTGATGTCTGCCACTTTTTATTTAACAAAGGGAAGATGTAGCATATAGATGTGATGCGATCTAGGACCCTTGTGGTTCTGGGCGGACTGAGAGGAAATACATGATATGCGGGGAGGAGTTAGTGCGTGGTTTACGTGAAGTATGATGTAATGCACAGTGTGTGAGTATATATTGAGGAATAAAGTACTGCTTCATAGCTGCTCCTGTGTGGCGTACTTCATCTGCATGCTCCTGGGCGGGGGAAGACGCTACAATACCAAAGTCACCCAACTTTGTATACCCAGAGTGGGCCTGTGACCTGCTCTGCTGTATTCCAACTGCCAGGCTTGCCATTAGGAATGCCACAGAGCAGTCAGTCGATCTTCATGTCCTTTCTCTATAATTGGCTAGAGACCACCCACTAACATCGTGCAGACATGTTGAGCAGCAGTTTCCTCAATTTACTTCTCTGGTTGCTTACAACCAAGCCAGCTATCAGCTGTGGACACCCCATCATCCTTTGATCGTAGTGAATGACGAATGGGACCCTTTGGTGCTAGCAGCTTTGTGAAGGTCTTGATCACCATGTTCGGAGGGTCCCTTTATGTACTGCTCTGACATATCAGAAATGCATTTCATGAAATGAATCTACCTACACCTACAAACTCTTCAGAGCTATTGGCCTCTCAGTAAGAGCTGCACCCTGGGACAGAGGACCATCATTGCTAATCATGCTAGAGAGAATCATTGTTCCCTGTAACATGAGTGCGCACAATGCCTTCCCCCAGCACGCACATATGCGCGCACATCACTGCTTCACGCTAGATTAAGAGACCATTTACCAGCCACAGCCTTTAAAATGTGAGCGGCGCGAAAATAACTTTCTTAGCGCTGAAGTGCAGGGAGACGTTTAGGCGTGTGTACAAGGCAGGGCTCAGGAGAAGAACATTGTGCAACCCTAGTTTCAGAAGGTAAGTCTTTCCGTGCCATGGGCCTGTGGAATTTCATAACAGCCCGGAGCAGGAGGCAGTTACACATGCCGTTTGCGTTATTTGGATGCTACCATCCTTGGAGGCCCCTCACACAGAGTCACAGTTAACCCTGGGTAAAGTATGCAGAGTTCCGCTATGCGGAACTCCGCGAAGTGCACAAAAAACTCTGCCGCACTACGCGGAGCTCTGCGAGCGGCGGAGTTTCTTTAGATAAATGCAGTTCACAGTGATGGTCAGTGCCAGGTGCTTGTCCGCACTGTGCAATCATCGCGAACGGCATCATGCACAGCGCAAGCGGGCGCTGCTTCTTTTCTGCCGCTCGAGTAGATTTTTACTCGAGCGGGCAGTTTCTCAATGCGAGCGGTCGCGAGCATACGCGACCACTCGCAATGAGAAATCCGACCACCCGTGTTGAGAAATCTCGCCGGGAGGTTGATTTTCCACTCTCGCCAACTTGATGTTGACCATCGCGAACGAGGAAAAATCTCGCCGGGGGGTGGTTTTTCCTCGCTCGCGCTCACCAACTTGACATTGACGAACGCGAGTGAGGAAAAAAACTCCGCTCCGCAACGCGAAGCGCAGTTTTTTGGAACTCCGCGAGCTCCGCGTAACGCTTAGTGCGGAAAACTCTGCAAACTCCGCGAGCGGAGTTCACCGCCCAGACTTAGTCACAGCACAGAAATGTTAATTATATTGTGTGTCACTGGTTTGATTTACTCCTGGCAGAGTGCCCCGGATGTTAGGCTGTGGGTGTCATTTGCTCTGCCTCCTTGTACAGTCCGGTACATCGGACCTGCAGTCCCATGCCCTATGACTCTGGAAAGAGGAAAGGCGGGCTCCGTTCTCCGCCTTGCGCTCGGCAAACCACATGGATACAGCTATTTTGGAATGAGTTGATCAATTGCTGAAAGAAGTTTGAGAATAGTGTTGCCACCTTTCTAGGGGAAAAATATCGCCATTTCTTGTTGCTTTAAGAGTCTGCAAAGGCCCGGACATAAGGAATTGAAACAAAAGCATATGTATTCATCTGTAACATGAATGGTCTGCCTTTGTTTACTTTAATTAGTAGTCAGGGATCGTTAACCCAATTCTAGAACACATTTAAAAGTGCTTTCGATTTATATTTGCTGTTTGAAGTATGTAGAGATAAAGGCTAAAAAATACTGGCTTTAGGCGATTTTGCTTTTTTTTGTGCCGGCTGGGACATTAAAATACTGGTGGTACTGCTAGAAAACCATCCCGGTGGCATGACTATTTGTGAAAGAGGTTTGGTCGGCAGTTCAAATGCGTGTGCATACACAAGAGAACTCGCTACTCTACTCTAACCTCTGCTCCCACCTCACTGGACACCTGACATACTTGCGTAAAAGTCTCATCGCTGCCGAATACCTGGCTCTACAAATTGTAAATTTTGATTCACTATCACCGGGTACCCAGCACATCTAAACCTCACAAAAACAGGCCCTATTCCTGGTAGCAGGGCATGTGGGATCCAGAAACAACAAACCAGACATATGATTTAGAATCACAATGGCACCGACCCCATGAGATTCCCTTTTTAATTTTATTTAGCGTGTCTCAGATAATCCTAGGTCCACGAAGCCATTCAGTCAATATATGTCCGGCTCCATTCTTTTCTATAGACCTCCCTCGAAGGCAGCCGACAGGTCAGTTCTTCTGTGTGGAGGCGCATGAGGACTTGCTGATCAGACAAGGGACATTCCCTGGATCACAAGAAAGAAGGACTCTGGCTTCACTTATAAATACTTAAAGCACAATATATTCAACAATGACAGACCCATACACATTCTAGAATGGTGCTCACTGGCCAGCTGTTGACCACACTGAAATACACTGGGCAGAATAGATTCAATTGTGAGGTAGGCTCCATCTCCCAACTGGAAAAAATTGGGCAGAATAGATTCCATAGTGTGGCCGGCTCCGGCTCCGGCTCCAAATTGTAATTAAAACACTGAGCAGAACAGACTGCAAGTGAACAGGTTTCAGCTCCATATTGGAATACACTGGGTAGAAAGGATTCAAATGTGTGGCAGGCTCTGGCAGCAATAAAAGGAAAGTAGCCTGTGATCACAGAGGAGGGCTAGGGGAGGCGACATCCTACAGGCTTATTTCTTTTTTTTCTGGTCCCGAGGAGAGTATTTAACCGCTCATTATCAGTGTAATTGTGAACTTAGCAGCTTTCACTTCACATCAAGAACAGCAGCTTGTGTTTTGTAAAGCACTACATAACATACTTCTAAGCACTGTAAGTAACACATGTTAGCATTGCCCAACGTTGGTGCCCTAGAACTTGCAGGCAGTTGAAGGCCAACTTAGCACACACCCTCTTAACTCTAGCTCTTCTTCCGTCACATGCTTCTTCCTTCCCTCACTTGTCCCACCTTTGTGATCAGAGGTGACCTAAGACTGAAGTACTGGAAGAATGGCAAGGACAGCAAGAGAAACAAATGTCACATTTCTAGTGACAGCACTTGATTTTTCTGAGCCACCCTTTCACACAGTCTATGTTTGATCTGGATGTGCACATTTCACACACTGCCTCTTTGCAAGAACAATAATCATAAGGTGGTACATCAAAATGTAACTGTATTATGTAATTGTCAATTTAAATGTATATATTCTTGTATAGTCTCCCAACATACCCCCACCAAATGAGCAGTGCTCCAATCAAGAATAGTCGGTAAATTCCAATAATTGTGCTACCTTCCGAGTCCGGTTTTAAACCTGCAGTGTAGGTGCCACTAGAATAAACAATTCATGTCATGATCGTCTGTATCTACTGATATAGCTCTAATTTTGCTCTTTCATTGTAGGAGTGCATTATAATCACGAGTAGTCCGCACCCGCATACATTTCTTTGTTGTACTAACTTCTGACATTAGAACGTGAACGGTAATAACTTTAATTGTGAGGTGCTAGGGATATTTTAATGTAAACGTGCAAAGATTAACGTTGAATATATGTGTTTAGCTGAAAACATTAAAGAGTAGAATTTGTGCATGCTGCTGACAATTATTTACGTATTTGATGTGCTTATGCAACATGTTAATTTAGAAGTGCTCAGTAAAAGTGTTCATTTTATATGTAATTTCGTGAGGCCTATGTGCTAATTCCTTATATGGGCTGATTTCTGTTGGCTTGAAATGCATTTTCCCTGGAAGCTCTCGCATTAGATTAATAATTGAATTTCATGTGCACATTGGATTTATTCTTTCTCACGTTTCTGTTGCAGGTGGAATATTCATCCTTGTTAATTACAATAATGTCTTTGTTTTAAGAGTTCGGCTTAGGGAGAACAGGATACATTGAGCGTTGATACTGACAATGGAGAACTGTTGTACTTTCTAATTGGAGCAAGCCTGGGAATCAAGGCATCTGGCCAAAGCTTGGGAGCATCGCTGCCTAATTGAAAGTTACCTATGAGGAGGTGGACTGACTGGATGGTGTGAAGTTGCAAAGCACCATGAGATACTACCTGTGGTATTGATGTATCATAACTAGGGAAAGTGGTAAGGGACTTCTGCTTTGCCTGGAGAGAGAGCATCTTAGAACAAGCTTTGTAGCTTTATGCTACTCGACCCAACTGATGTGAAGAGACTTCTTAGGAAGACTTCACAGGCGGAGCCCTTAAAGGATCTTGCCTTGGGAAATGATATGTAGGGATGTCACGTTAGTGGTAGTGTAGGGACAGATTAATGTTTTATACCCACAAACTTCCAATGAAGGGGAATCTTGATGTCCGCTCAGTCATCCTTTGTATCCTGATTCTTGAACTAACCACCCTGTGTTGCACCGCCTTAACTTCATCCATAGATTTGGCTTTGTATTACTTCCGATGTATTTCTACACTCTCACCTTGAGGTGTTTGTATGTCCAGTTGTTCTTGGCTTTGTAATAAATTAACTAAACCTAATTGGGAGTTGATGGTTCTAAGGAGTCATAGTATTTTGGAATTGAAATGATTGATTTGCTAACGATTTTTCTCCCCTCTAGGCTTTCATGCTGATAAAATGAACCATCGACCTGAGGTTCCAGAGTGGATCTAGAACATGGAACCCGGCTCCTTCACTACATTGCAAAACTGTTGCAAAGACCCTATTAAATGGAGCTATATGTGTGAAATGCACCATATTTCGCTCTCATTGTAAACAAAAGCTTGGAGTGGTAATTGCCACAGATTTATATACTTGCGCTCTGCGCTCGCATGCTTGGTGCGCATAGTCTTGGTTGCAGCGCAAGGCGATCTTGCACTGCCATATACAGAGAAAAAAAATTAGAGGGAATATTGGTGAGAATGTGTTTCAACTGTATGTTCCAAAAGAAACATCATTATTTTAAAGTCTGATTCATGTCAAGAAATCAATTTTGCAATAATTATTTCCCACCCAATTTCCTCTCACTGATTGCTTGCATTTTCTTTCTAGAAAAAGCGCTGTTCTTGATGTGAAGTTTATGGATATTGTAATCATTTTAGATTTTTTTTTTTTTTTTTACTGGTAACGTTATTTTATTATGTATTTTCAAAGTATTAATCATCATTAAAACGGCAAGTGAAGGGTAGCAAAACACAGTTGAGCTATTAAACTAAATTTCTTCTATTAAGAGAATAAGTAGAACTTGATGTAAAATCACATCATTGTATGGAGGACATGATTTACAATGAGTTTAAATGAATCAATGTAAACAAACTTGTTGGGATAATTTGCCATAGCTGCTTGAAGATTTTTGAACCCCAACATTGAGCCATTTGTTGCATTTTGCATAGAAAAATTGTCGGTGCAAACTTTAATGCATGGCTTGGTTTTTCAGATGCTGCCAATTGATGTTACTGTCCAAGACAGGGACTAATGGTTGCACTTTTTAGGTCTCGCCTAGCATTGCAGTGCGCATGCGCTGCCCGCTCTGCGAGGCGTATTGTAGTAGGGTATGTTTTAGAAGTGGAGTGGAAGCCCCGCCCATCTTTTTCATTGGCTGGCATCATCGTCCATGGTAAATGCTGGCTTCCGATTGAAAATGAGGCTTCTTAGTCCCTCCTTGTTACCGCCCTGTCTCCTTTTGGGACCGCCCATCAGGACTGGATCGTTTACTTGCGGCGTTATACTGTCTCCTTCAATTAGTCGATGGGCACTTTTTCTCTCATTCGCGCAATGGCGACAGCTTGTTATTTATTTCGAATGGCGCCCTTTCACTTTAAGCACGCCTTTAATTGTTAGTGAACGGGGACGCTTTCACATTAAGCGCACCTTTAATGGTTTGTGAACGGCGCCGCCTTCACTTTTTGAACAGTGCCACTTTCACATAAGCGCCGCTTTCCGTTTCCACTTCTGGATGTGCAGGCGGCAGTATGAGGAGGAGGGAGCGCAGGGAGCCTTACGCCTTATCTTCAGAGGGCTATCCTTTGCCTTAAACTGGTCAGGCTCCATTCTCGTTTTAATGTACCTCTCGTCAGCATCGTAATATTATAAAGTGAGGGGGTTTGTTTTTAGATCACATGTGAAGGTGCTGAATGTGTTGTTCCTGTGAAGCGCACACACACGGAGAGGCACACACGCCTCGTACTTCGGCGCTGGATGCATTGGCTTTTCCGGCTAATCTGATGCCATAAATTCCACCCCGTGTCCGCCTGGCTGCTCCCCCACCTCCTCCGTGCTAGTTATTTTTATTTACGGCAGCCCTCGCACTCCACAGCACACATACGGCGCTGCCTCTCCTCCATTCAGACAGTGCTCTTGCAGCTGCACAACACCGCCTTCATTTTTTTTAGTCTGTGAGCACTATTATTGACTTTCTCTTGCTGCATGCACGACGCGTTTGAATGTAAGCAAAGCACGTCGTGCCTGCAGTAAGCAGCCGGGACAATGGTGGCTGGCATTCCAGTGCCATAGGTCTCGCATTGAAATGCGAGACCTATGGCATTGCAAATATTTTTTTTTCAGATGCGCAACCTGACGGACAGGGGAGACGGTGTAATTTGCCCAAGATCATACATCGCTATAAATCCTGGTTCCACACAGTCGATATGGCAGACACAAGAGCGCCTCTCACCCCGACTACGGATTTCTCAGTTTCAAAAACAATCTCCTTTCGCCCACAGATGTTTATTTTGGTATGTTATTCTCCCCAGGATATTCCTATTTTCACGGTAAAGCTCTGAGAGGCGGTGTGGCCGGAGTATGGGGGGTGAGAGGGGGCTGCATAGGTAGATTGCTTGTTTCCCCGTGTCCAGGGTGGGGGGGTCTTGCTGGTTTGTGTGGTGGGATGTTTTAGTAAAGTTGGGGGCGGAGAAGTCGGGGGTGCGGGGTATGAGTCGCTAGTGCTACCCAGGCAGGGTTGGGGGTAGAGAGAATACATCACTTCCATGACAATGTTCGGGGGTTGTGTGATCTTCGTCTTTTTTTATTTAAACTCGCTTGTTAAACTTAGTTATGGTGAAATTAAGTGATCTGCACACAATCACAGGATGTTGAGCCTCCCGTGGAGACTCGCACTGTCCCCAGCTTCAAAGTCGGCCGCTGTCTCTGTTATGGCACATCCTCTTTCCTTGCATGCATCAATTGCCCCAGCCCCTCCTGCCTTGGAGTAGCACCTCAGGCTGCCTTTGGGCCAGTTTTGGTAGCATCTGGGCTACCATGCAGCAGCCGTCCCTGGTTGGAACGGAAGCGGAAGCAGAGTTCTACTGAGTGAGGCTGAGTGAGGAGATTAACGTGCTGCTGCACCGGAGTGTGTGCAGACGGATCGGGCTGAGAGGGGAAAAACAAAAATGCTCCGTTTCTTTTGTATTTTCTTCATGGGGCTGAGGGTGCGGGTGAGACGTGGAAGTGAGGTGGGTATGATTTCCCGCCTCTCCTCCACTTTGGAGTACTCTGCCGCGCTTTTGTTTGAAAGGCGGGAGCCCGCCTCTCTTTAAAATGCGGCGCTGTAATGTAGTGCTTTATGTGAGAGAGCTGGAGGTAGGATTCCGCCTCTCAGGGAACTTTACTGAGTGTGGGCACTTTTCGGAGAGATGGGGATAGGATCCCATCATTTATGGGCTTTTGAGACGCTGCAGGCATTGAATGTACGACTTACAATTGAGGCAGTGTCTGAGCTCGCCTCGCAACATTGGCGCTTCAGGCTCAGATCAATTACATGCTCTATTAATAAAAAGCATGTGTGGCAGTGATTAAAGGTGGGATTTTTTTTATCGCCATACCTAGTCATTGCTATGGCCTTGTGGTCACACCTGCAGACTTTGAAACTGGGGGCCCGGGTTTGAGTCCTAGCGTCGGATCCCCATCTTGTGATTCTGGGCAAATCACTTAATAGCTGGATATCAGTACTTATGCAGGAAAGTTGCAATGATAGGATGAGCTGTTTTAGCCGCCTAGTAAAAACCTAGCTGTTCATGGCTACATTTTTTCATTTTCTGCCTGCCCCATACATGCAGAGTCATCGAGTAGGTCACTGAGGAAGTGCGCTTTCATGACACAAAGCAGATGGCTTCAGAGGATTCTTTTCAAAGTTGCCGTCCGGGCTTTTAGCAGACAATGGCTCCCAACATAAAAACTTTGCAAAGCATGTCAAGACCATTAATCTACCAGTAACTTCCCCATTCTACAGCCATTCGTCTGTTATTTGATGTATTTTACCTTATTAGTTAATTGGTTCAGGAGGAAAAATATGAAAACGTCACCAGGAAAGGAAAAATAGGCAGAGAGAATTATATTAATAAATATAATTCTCTCTGCCCATTTTTCCTTCCCTGGTGACGTTTTCATATGTTTTCCCTGAGCCAATTAACTGATAAAGTAAAACATATTCATGGCCGAAAACCCTGTCACGTTGAATGAATCACGTCTCCCTCATCTCCCCTCTCTATGGTCCTCATGTCTCCCTCGACCCCTCCCTTTCTACCGTTCTCGCTCTTCTCCTGTTTCTCCATCAACGTTTCTTTAATCTCTTAACCTTCCCGCCCCTCATCTTCCCTCCCTCCCAGATGTGTATCCCCTTCCCATATCTCTTACTGTTGCACCCACGTCTCACTCAGCCCTTCTCTTTGTCCTCCTCCTCCTTCCTGTCTCGCACACCCTGCATTTTGTTATGCCCACTTTCTCCTTTATCCCACCTATCATTTCCCATTACCACCTGGCGCACCTCTCCCCCTCTATGTCTCCCACTCCTTTTATTCCTCCATCATATCTCCCTCACTGTCTCTCCCTGTTACTTTCCTTTGCACTGTTTCTCTGCCGTTACTACCCTCTGTGACAGACTCAGCAGCAGTAGGGAACAGCGCGCTCTCTCTCTCCCTGACACAGGTGTAAGAGGGCCCATGCAACTACCTGTGCAGGGTTAAAATAAGGGACAAAAGTAAAGAGTACCAAGTCACGGCATCAGTTTACAAAGAAAGCAAAAAAAAACGAGAAAATTCCAAAACAAGCATTTGCAATGCAAAAGGTCTTGCATTTGTGGGAGTTTGAGCTATTGTCATTGTAAATAACAATGCCTTTTAGTTATGTATTTTGTTTTGTTACGCACTTTGTAATTTCCAGGTTTTCTGAACACACAAATAAAGGCATTGTCATTTACAATGTCAATAGCTCAAATTGTCGTAAATGCGAGACCTATTGCATTGTAAATGCTTGTTAAGTTAGGAGTCAGGAGATCAGGTCTCTGTATCTGACTGGCATGGAGTGCTCTTAAGCAAATTAGTATTTTTGCAATTGTTTCAATTCATCAGCTGTAAACTGGAAGATCCTAGAAATTTTCTCTGGTGATGTTAAGCACTATGAAAGATATGTTTCTAATCGTAATGCATGTTCATTAAATCATTTTCAGCAGAGTTCAGTAATTGTATTATCCAACAGAAAAAATTTCATAGGCATAAACTAAATGGGAAATTGTGAAACCTACTTCAGACTTTCATTATAAATATTCACAGTTAGCTTGTCTTCTGCAGAGACATTAGGAAACAGTTGTAGGCTGTTGTGAAGAACACACAACTATCATTATCACTACAAGTCCCTCAGATCCTCAGTGCCCCGAATAAAAAAGGCCAGTTGGGGAGGAAATAGCTTTTCATACTGTGCAGCAAAAGCCTGGAACAGCCTGCCGGCGCATATCAGGAATGCCGAGGAGCTCCTCTCTTTTAGAAAGGGGCTGAAGACTTGGTTATTTAGGGAATAGGCCCCTCGTGCTCCAGGGAGTCAGTGTGCAGCGCCAGGACACCCTTGGGTATAAGTGCACTTTATAAGCTCATAATAATAATAATAATCCTATACAACTACCAACTGTGCTGAATCCTAGTAGGTAACTGTGAGAAATAGGTTCCACCCCATTTAAGCTCAATTCATTTTCGGCTTTGTGGACTACCTGGTTTATAGACTTCTGCCATGTGTGGGCCTCACTACCTGAGTTTTACTCACTGTAAGCTCTGTTATAATGGATTGTGAGTACTCATCACCAGTGTCTGCCTTTTAAGATAAGGCTGACTGCTGCTTAGCTAGGATAAGGGGCTCTAGGCTGGCTGTGTGTGAACACTTGCTCGGACATGTGTACTGGCTGAGTGCGTGAGACTACCGTCTAACTCAGCCTGGTATCTACACACAAGTAGTTTGTCAAAGAGTGAACCCTTCAAGGATTGGTGCTGACCTGTGTAGGCCTTATAGTATTTAGTGGGCATTTATAGTGTAAGTACATCTCTAGTGCTTCACCGAAGTAGGTAGAGTATTATACATTAAAGGGCAAACTCTGCATCAAAGGCACCATAGTTGGGCCTAGAGATGAGTGTTTCACATAATGCCAATGGTAAATCAGGATGCAAAATGCAGATGACATTAATTTACACATATCTGCACTCCTTGTGGTGCATCATGATGTACCATTTTTCTCAGACTTGGCTCCTAATTAAATCTGGACCTTCGAATCACCCTGCTGAGACAAGTTAATTACCCTCTTGGCATGTTGGAGGATTAAAACCCTTACCACACAGTAGGGCGATTAGGCAGTATTTAGGCTTGCTCCTAGGTGGGGGCAGGGTTGGGGAGGAATGTGCATGTTCTAACTACTTTACACAGAGCACCTGGCCTGGGAAGGCTCAACCCCACAGAAACAAAGGAGGGTAGCCAGACCTCTGGAACCAGTCACAGCAGGGGGCTGGCCTTCAAAGGTTTGAAGGGAAGGGGCCACACAGCTGTGGCAGTTAGGGGCTGGGCGTTGACTATTTCATTAGATTAGACTGTGTCATCTAAGAAATTAAACAAATACTTGGCAGGAGGGTTGGGACAGGGGTGGATTGATGATATCTCATTCTCACCATAGATTCTAGCAAAGGTGGCTAGCATGTGGAACTTCCTACTTCCTCTTAAAAACCCAAGCACAAGAGGGAGACTTTGGAGAACAGTGATGTCAAAGGACTGTCCAGTAGAAAGAGAGAAACCTGGTCCCCTACTGTTATGTTTATTTGTAAAGTACACTATCATCTGTGAGGGTATCCTGGTGTTGAGCAGGTGTGTGCCCCTAGCCCTGGCTATGGTAGGACGGGTAACTGAAAAGCCAGGTCTTCAGCTTCTTACAGAATTCAAGAAGAGGGGCGGAGGCTCTGATGTCGATTTGGAGGTCGTTTCACCCTTCAGGAGCAATGCAAGAGAACGCCCGTCCTCCTGATCTGGTTCAGTGAATGCGTGCGAAGTGTGCAAGTAGGAGCCCTGTGGAGCAGAGGTGTCTGGGTGCAAAGATGGATTTGAGAATTTCTAATTTCAGTTGGTGCACAGGGACTAGGATTTGTTTCTTCCTAGGGGACAGTAGAGGGATGTACCTACTTGGGGGATAGATACTGAAGGTTCCTCTAGATCTTCTATGGACTAGTGTGACATCCAGATGGAAGGGGAACTTAATTTCCGCTGGACCAGGTGCTCTGCAAGTGCTGAAAGGAGGCAGTGGGAGCGGGAGGGTGTATAGCAGGGAGGGCACACTACCTTGGAGTCATGGGGGTATTGCTGATGAAGGCCACATGCCCAGGAGAAGGGCCAGGCACCGAGACAAGAGACATATTTTGTATGAGAAGGGAGAACAGTAAAAACCAGGCTAAAACGTAGATGCCAGGAAGCCTGAAAATACCCTCCTGGTCACTGAAGCGCACCACCACATGCAAAATGCAACCTTCCCCATGCAGTGAATGATTACAGGCATTAATGAAGGACTCTGTAACTAGTTACCATCCTTAGTGGTTTTAATGGCATTGCATTGGTTTATCATGACATATTGCTGCTTTATAAAGGTGACACCCTGACAAAGCCAGTAGGCCTGAATTTTGATAACTACACACTATTGTATTGTATTTCGTATTGTGGCTTTAGAGTGTAGGGCTTGCTAGGAGTGTGAACTATTAGGAGGGGGTCCCCACAGGTATTTTTACCTTTTATTATGTATGTATTTGTAAATTTATGGATAGTATTAAGTAGAGTGTGTGTAAAAACGTATTTAGCTTTTTATAAGTAAAGGCACTGGCTAGTCAATTATTTATTGACTGGTGTTTATTGCATGCATGTTGCCTGGAGTTACTAGCCTATACCACCTCCCCTGAGTTGGTCTCTGCCTAGCTACCCTAAGACAGTCAGGTGGTACAACAGAGAAGTTGGTTCCCAGTCGACTGAAGGTCTATCTTTTTCTTGTGATGGACCCACATCCTTTGCAACTAATAAACCACAGTAACATGATGCAACCTAACTTCTTTTCTGTAGAACACATTGGTCAATGTGCCGGTCTGTCTTCCGCTATTTTACTGGCCACAATGCTCCTCTCTAAAATACTTTCCAGTCGTGTGTTGCACAGCACTTCCCAACTCTTTGCAGATAGACCACACTAACCAGCACCTTTCCCATCCATACATACAAGCAACTACATATATTTCGTGGGCAGATAACAGCTATATAGGTTCCACTTGTACCAGCCATGCACACTATAAACAATAGTCAAAATATAAGCATAATGGTGCATAAAATAAATACAGTAAGAACAAAACCATTTTTAATTTACCATTCCTTCAGAACTGCAGCAAACAACATCAAGCACTACAAAACGGAAGAACTTTCTCTGTGAGGGTTCACATATGTTCGAAATCACATTTTCACTTATTTTTCATGTTTTCTGTTAACAGTTACTATTGTGGCAGACAACCAGGGACTCAAAATTCTCACCACACCCATCCCCAAGACTAAAGTAAACAAACTCCATTAACTCAAGTCTCAAAGATACAAAGGATGTCTCAAATATTGCCACCTTTACAATACAAAAGGGAGATGCTAAAACATTACTTGGCATTTAATGCATTAGGATTTCAATTTGGTACAGAAATGAAAATGTAAATGACATAATTGTAAAGTACTTTCTATTTAAGAAAAATATTTCAAGATACATATTGTACTTTTTATGAAACAACAAACCCATAATACACTAGGGAACCATTATGGATATTTCACATATGGCTTGTTGTGAATAGTAACGGTTCAGTGTCTCCGAAAGGATTGTTATTGCCACATTCCATATATTCTCAGAAACGTAAAGATAAGATCTTTATCTTACAGATATATGTACAGATGCAGTGAGCCTATAATGTACATAACTATGCACAAAGTACAGTTAAACACAAGAGGTTCATTGAATATTCCTCTATACATTTTGTGGTAATAACCCTGAATATTAACCAGTAACAACTTCAAACTATAGCAATTATGTTCATATTACAAACAATTTTAAAAATATTGTGGTCGCAGGTATCCAATACTGTAGTTCAAATCAACACCATTTCAAATGAAAGGAAATACAACTTTAGCTTTACATAAACATATATAAAAACAATTTATTTACATATAAATGTTTCTGTGGTCCCATATACACATTATATATCAGGGAAACTACTCCTTTAATATGAACATAAATAATACTTTGCATTTATTAAATATGATACAGAATAAGTAAACCTCGAATAGAAAGTTTTTTAGGCAGGTCTATTTGTGAGGTTTATCTATCTGTGTGCTTTTGTGCAAGTTCCAAATCTCATCATTTGAGTTGTTATTTAGCTCTATTTGCCTTGTATTACTGCTGCTTCTTTTGGTGCTCTTAGAAGAGTGAGACAGTTTATTCTTCGGTACAGGAAGAAGGGACTTAACTTTGGAATCACTCCATCCCGTCTTTGATGCACTGAGTTGTTCAGTGGTTCTATTGCTGCTGCTGCTCAGAGGACAGAACTCATCCTGAAATTAGAAATGCCACTGGTGAGTACATTTATTTTCTTAGTGTACACGTTCATTAATCAGACAATTTAAAAATGGCAGTGAGCGTAATTATAGGGAAATTGACCTATTTCTTTAACTCTCGTTGGAGGTAGTGATTTCATTTAATTAAATCTCAACATAAGGGATCAAAGACAAAGAGACTGTGTAACATATGAGGCAATGGATAGCCACCTCGAATTCACCAGAAAGTCAGAAAAACAATGGGCTGGGTGTTCACCACCACATCACTTGATTTAGGAAACGATAATTAAAATGAAATGTATCTATGTTATGTAAGCATCTACTATTCATTAAAAAGGCATGATCTTTTTTTGTCTGTCTGTTTCCAGCAAACAAAAAAATTAATAAAATCACAAAAACCAGTCTTGTTTAGATCTTGTTTAACATCTTTACCATACATTTTGAAACTATGAAAAGGATTAAAGGGTTGTATGACGGAACCAAACATGCCATTACAGCGCATGCCTTTACAACACTTCTTTAACAACTCATATGGCTTTACATCGTATGTCTTTGCCAAGCAACATTTTACCATGCATATGTCTTTTCTATGAAAATATAAGTATTTTGCAGGTAAGTATAAAGCCTTTTTATGTGTGTGTATATATGTGTGTGTGTATATATATATATATATATATATATATATATATATATATATATATATATTAATTCACTGAAAAAAACAAAGGTTACAGAGACGTTCTAGTTAGTCTCAGATTTCACTCGTAAACACCATTCAAATTCAGCAGTTATAGTTACCTGAGCTAACTACAACTTCCGACCGCTCAGTGGGTGACTATGTGAGTGGGTGTGTTAGTGCTTCTGTGGATGAAGTCATCAGTGATGTCACTTACCATGTCATGAGTGATGTAATATGTGAGGTCATAAACAGAGCGTTGTGGGGGAGTAAGTTGTAGTTAGCTCAGGTAACTATAATTGCTGAATATCAATGGTTTTGTACGACTGAAATTTGAGCCTAACTAGAAAAATTCTATTTTGTAACTATAATGTCCCTGTAACCTTTGTTTTTTAGTAAATTGCTACTTTTTTATGTTATTTCCTAACTATAACGTCCCTGTAACCTTTGGTTTTTTGAGTGAATTTCTAAGATTTTTTAAAATTTTATTTCCTACCTGTAACCTTTGAGAATCAGTGTGTCAGTGAGTGTATGATTGTCTGAGTGGATCTGTGAGTGGGTGTCAGAGAGTCTGAGTGGGTTTGCTACTGCCTCCACGAGTGCATGAGTGTCTGGGTCTGTGAGTGGGTGCAGAAGTTCCTCTGTGGGTCTGTGAGTGGGTGAATGAGTGTCTGAGTGGGTCCGTTAGTGGCTGTGAGACATCTGAGTGGTTCTGTGAGTGGGTGCCTGAGTGGGTGTATGAGTGCCTGAGTGGGTTTGTGAGTGGGTGTGAGTGTATCTGTGAGTGGGTGCATAAGTATCTGAGTGGGTCTATGAGTGGGTGCGAGTGTCTGAGTGGGTCTGTGAGTGGGTGTGGGTGTGTGTGTGTGTGTGTGTGTCTGAGTGGGTCTGTCAGTGGGTATGTGAGTGACTGGGCCACAAAGAAACGGTACCTGTGACTTAATCCAACAAGACTCCACAGTTTTGCACAAAATATCTACGCAAGTGGAGTACTTTCTATATATTTATTACTAAGTGCTTCCAGCTCCTTGGGTAAATGTCCAGTACGTATTCTACACTACAGCTGCGTAATGGAGCATGAGGAAATGTCACCGGTGACCTTATGTGCGTTTTGGCAATGTGATTGTTCCTGGTGCATCTTTATCCAGAGATATCTGATAACATAAATCCTCCTAAAGATAAGACAAAACGAGACTAGTGCATCTCCACCAAACAAAGGTCTTTCTTCTTAACTATATAAAGCAAGTGCTTCTTTGTTTGGTGGAGATGTCCTTATATTCCACGGCATCAACAACGCCACACCAAATCGGCGGGAAATGTGCTGGAGGGGCCGCTTGTTAAGATGTCCATCATCCTGGCAAAAGGCAGGAAGACCTTTGCATACTACTATGATGGATGGGGCCAAACGGCGAAGCTTCCAAGTGATTTGTATATTTGACTACTTGCAGCTCAACAATGCATTCACCTCCACAAAGCATTTCAGATCGTCTTTCAATATGGAATTGCAGGGAAAACACACTTGCTTTGCCTTCAACAACTCAGGAGTTAGAATCGTTCGTCTTTTACAGAAGTGGAGCTTCAGCTAGGGCACCTGCTATGTTTATGTTTGTAAGTGCTTTCTTCTGAGGTTTAATTTCAGTGAAATAAGCACCAGGGCCATAATGCCCCGGAACCCCATCCCCGGGGCTAGGTCATGACTTAATGGGGGAGGGGTCTGCGCAGCCCCCCCGGGCCGATTTGAGCCCCTGGGACCCCATCCCCCTGGGCCAAGCTGAAATTAAATGGGGGAGGTGGACCGTGCAGCCCCCCCTTCTCCGGGCTGATTTCAGCCTTGAGGATCCCATCCCCCGGGGCCTGCCCACATTTTAATGGGGGGGGGGCCGTGTGGCACCCCAGGACATAACAGGAACCAGCCCCGAGGGGTGGCGGTCCCCCCTCCTTTATTTTTAAAAAGTATTTGGCCCTAGGGAGGTGGTTGTCCCAGGGGCCTGAGGTGGTCCGAGCAGCCAACCCCATCTATTTTTTTAATGTAAAGCCCTGGGGAGGTGGTGGTCCCCAGGGTCCGAGGGGGTCCTTGCACCGCCTGCAATAATATAAACATGAGCCCCAGAAAGGTGGTGGTTCCTGGGGCACAAATAAGCCCTAGGAGGGGGTCCATGTACACTCCCCCCTTAATAATTAAACTACACATGCCCCCCGGACTTGGCCCACCCGGGATAATATCAAAAGCAAGCGCAGGAGACTGCGTTTTTAAAATATATATAATTCTCTGTAATATTCGAAAATTTAGCCACAAATTGATTAAAAAAATGCTTTTTTGCCCTGCCGGGGTCCCTCTAGGACCGCAGGACCAAGGCTAGGGGGTCAGGGTATTAGTACCCTGCCCCGTTTTTTTTTTGGGGACTTGGCTGAAATAACAC
This sequence comes from Calotriton arnoldi, assembly GCA_963921515.1. Taxonomy (NCBI): domain Eukaryota; kingdom Metazoa; phylum Chordata; class Amphibia; order Caudata; family Salamandridae; genus Calotriton; species Calotriton arnoldi. The sequence continues at coordinate 807,939 of CAWUFW010006330.1, read as the reverse complement.
TTTTGTTGTAGCTTAGATCTCTTATTGATTCACATACCAGATACAGAAATGGAAACGTACGTTAAAATAAAACGTATTATATATACTGGTATCAAAATAGCTAAATGATTTGAAGGTGTGCTGCAGCATACATATTTTTTCCTTATGTAGACTCCTTTAGTAAAAGCAAAATCTCAGGTCTCATAGTACCTACCAGCAAAGAAAATTTACAGTAATATGGTAATATCCAATTAATTTACAGAAATACAGTGAATGGTTTTCAATAGCAAGACCTGAGGTGATTGAATGTGAAAAGGTGTGGTTACAAGTGTTAACTCTGGCTTTTCCCCCACATGCTTCTGCGAATTTTTAAGTCTTGAGGTAATGACGAGAATTAACTCTATTACCTCTGAACATTATTACCTTAATATTTAGCATGAACCTCTAAATGAGGCAATCTATAGCAAACATCAAAAATATACAGGTAATATTTTTTGACCAAGCATATAACCTTGGAAAAGTTTATAAGCTATAACTGTCAAAGTATAAGTATATTTAAGTGGTGCAGGGCCAATTTTCAGAGTGTGGGTGCTGTCATCAATGTTACATGACCTAAGCAGGAGAGTGGTGAAAGTGTAGTATGTAGCCAGCCGGTGTGATTTTTGAAGCACACTGTCACAAATATATTACTAAAGCATGGTGTGGTAGTGCAGTGCTATTTACGGACAGCATATTTTTCTTTGAAATGCACACTAGAATTTACTAGTAAAACTATATTGCGCACAAACGACAGGTTTCAGCAAATAATTATCATTTGCACACCAATAAGTAAAGTTTCTTGATTAGTTTTGATCCTATTAAAAGTTTTTGTTCCTATCACACTTCAGAATTACAGAAAATGCTTAATTTGTGCTTTCTTAAACTGCTGATATATTTTGAAATACGTATGTAGTCCATTTGAAGGTATTTAGATGTTTTAAAAAACAAAAATGACATCCTACATCCTTTCCTTCCCATCTACCTGTATTCCAGCAAGATTGTCACATAAATAATTTTACAAAATTCTCTTCCAGTCTCTGTTAGACACATAAACTGCAAATCATCCAAAGACATTTGACCTTTTTTTTTTTAACCCACAGCAAATGACCATATTAACACAGTTGGAACTTTGTGCTTTTAAGCACTATATAATCTAAATCTTCAACATTGCATATCTCCAGTTGTACCAATTGGATTTTAGCCCACTGCCAAGGGCTATAGAGGTTGTTAAAGGCCCTGAAATTGAGTGGTGTTTTAAATTAATTAGGGAGAAACAGGAAGACAAACATTTGAATGTTGTAGCAGAAGGCTTATACCAGTCATTATAAGCCCAGAGCTACTCCACTGTTTTCAGTGGAGCTCCCAACATTCCAATGTTCTAATACATTTTACTCTATTTTTCTAAATTGGTGTGGGATTTTTCTTGTGTTGTGTTTTCACAATATTTCTGTTTGCGTGCAGCATAAATACTTTACACATTACCTCTAAGTTACGCCTGACTGCTATGTGGCAAACTGCCAGAGGGTTAAACATAGGTTAATTTGGGGTTTGCTTGTTTCTCATCCTGACAAGATTGTAGTTGCTGCATGAGTAGGGTTTCAACCCCCTCAACCAGTAACTTTCTTTCCTACAATATGGGATTGTGTTTCTCTCTTCATTTGTTACAACCCAGTAATGCAACTTTGGTTGCTGCGCTACATTGCACCAAAAGATAGTAAATCTGGCCCTAACTTTCCAGAATGCCACAACTCTGTTGTGTGAATGACCTGCATGAGAAGGAGATTCAAAACATATCAGTCCTTTCATCAACCGGTGGAAGACATGGGTAAAAACAGAATTAATTGGTGCAGATTCCTACTGCTTGTAGAATTGCCAAATTCAAGCTGAAACTCCTGGCAGGAGTAGCCAAAGGGAGGGATGAGAGCAGCAAAAGTATTTAGCCTCTGACCTAGTTAGTGTTCACGTTCACATAGTAGTCACAAATTATTTTACACGGTCTTTTATTGGCTAAATGGTTATTATTCAATACTCATAATGATTTACTAGGTTTCAACATGCTCTATTCAAGTTTAGTTTCATTATTGACAGGGTTAATTAGAAGACTGCACTGTTCTGCGGAACAAACACATTGGCCACTACTTGTAATTGTCACATAGTATACTACAAATTCCCCTATTACTTATGACGGCATTTGAGCTGTTTGGGTACAAAGCCATACCACACAATATCAAAAAGAGGGTATTTATTCATGGAAAAAGCTAGAAATGCAAAAAAATTATTCCCTTATGCAATTATGTTGCAGAATCGACATTTTTAACATGTGTAACGTTAATGGCAAGTGACCAATCGGGCTTCATTCGAAGATGTTTCTGCTTGGGGGTTGAAAACTATTTTCTCGAAGCCTTTACAGTGTAAAGGGTGTTATGGTGAGTTAAATGCACTATATTTGGTATAACGTTAGTAGCACACACAGATATTGTACCTCTGAACTTCTCAACAAGTAAAATGTATGATGTTTACCATCACACTTACATCAAGAAACCAATAAAATGCAGTGTTTTTGGAAGTGATTAACGTATTCTGCCACCTACCTTTTGTGGATTCGAAAGTGTTGTTGAAGACATTGGATCATTCTGAGAGTCTCTGAACAAGTAGAAACGATCCTCAGAACTTCCAATCTGAAACAGATGAGAACAAACATTGATGCTAGTCTTATGAATTATTTTAAATTCCTTCCCAAGAGTCTGCATTGAAGATTTAGGGCTATTTACACAAGTTAAGACGGAAACACTAAGTAGCAGGAAAGCTGTGTTGTACAAGTATATTCTGAGAACAAACTGCATTTGTTATTCACAAAATGGAACCATCATTCGCATCATCTCACATCATCCATACTAACAAGATTTGCAGCACAAATAGTTTACACCATTTATCCATCCTCCAAAACACACTAAAATTGTATTGGACAATTATGGAGATTCTACTGTGTGCACAGGTTCAGAACATGTCTCGGAAAAGACAATCACTGGTTTATTTCGTCAAGGGAATTGAATCTATATCACTCACTGTCATGCGAGATACTAATGAATCATGGAAGTGCAGAGCACTAAGTGCCAACCACTCCACTTCCTGTTTCTGTTAAACATCTGGTGTGATCTGTTACCGAATCATTCTAAGACTTTGTGGAAGTCTTGTTTGGGATCAAAGACTTCCAGCTGTCATTTTCCCCAAAATGGGACCAAGTCAATATCAGTATAACTTTTGGATGCTCTCCGATAGGCAAACCATCTCTATGGTATAACGTCCTGATTTTACATATTTTATCATGAACAATTCATCCTTATCTCATTGCTCACTTGGGACAGTATTAGAGAGAGAGGTGGGGGAGAAATGGAGAGCATAATGTATGTGTGCACCAATTTTTAGTGCCCTAGTGATATTTGGCAATACAGACTGCCCCGGAGCACATGTAGCAGTGGATCAATCTCAACAGGGTGTTCCCTCATTTGCAAGGGGATGTGGCACCATGCAAATGAAGGATATCTTTGCTTCTGCACCCTTGCTGTATTATAGATGTGGGCACAGAGGCAAAAAAGCTGTCAGGGGACACACTGATTGTTAGCCACAAAGAGAAGGTGCATCCCCCTGGAGTGAGCCTTGAAAGTGGGGGAAAAGGGTCACAGGGCCACTGCAGATTTCTTCCGGCAGGCAGGTGCATTCACTTGCTGAACCTGTCTGCAGGGGAACTCTGCCCCCCGTTGTAATGAAGGATGTGTTGCTGACTGCAAAGTGATGGGTGGACCAGTTTCTTCAAACAGTGGTTCAGCTTTTCACTAATTTACTATCTCCAGGACTGGCGCAAGTTAGTAGCTGCTCTGTGAACAACCCAATAATAGGGCACAGTGACAAGGTCTGAGGCTGCGGCAGACCAGGGCATTAAGTCCTTTACATAATATGGCCTCTGAACAAGATCAGATTTGCAGTATGTGAAATAGTGTAGTTTCACATTCTCTTCGTTGACACTTGCAGTATTTACCTCTCTTTACTTCTCAGATTAGGCCAGTTACACAGCACCTTATGGCTCCTCTTTATTCCCCATGATAACGTTCAACATGTACATCACAACTGCATTCCTGAAGAGGTTCTTTACTTTCCTCACTTATTATTCTCCTCTTTAGCCCACTAAGGTGACTGTTGCCTCTCAAGTAAAAATAAGCACCCTCCTCTAGGTAGATCTTTAACAATTGTTTTCGTAGCTCTTTTATTCAGAATGCTACAGTCTAGGGATTGAGGAGTGCTTACAAGGGCCATTTATGAAGCAGAAATCTAGCACCCAAGGTTAGCAGAGTCCATCACAGGAACAATTAAATATACAGGTGAAAGGCAAGTGCTGCCAGTAAAGTCTTCAGCATTTCCTTTAATTGTTAGTAGAAGGGGGGTCAATCTTGGGTAGCTTTGTATAGTTCCAGTTCAGCTAAGAGTAAACAATATTGTAAAACCTTGACACAATGTTGGATCTTATCCTATGATCCCACTCAAAAAGCTCTCTTGAATCAAGCACAACATGCTTATGAAAGGTAATTCATGTCAAAATCAACCCTCCAACTAAATAAAAAAGGTTTCCACATTGTAGACACTCCTGGGGTCATTTAGACCTGACGGAGTACAGTCTTCCTTACTTAGAGCTCCTCAGATGCCTGACACCACAATGAGTGACTCCCTTCACAGCAGTGAAGGTTTGTTGTGCAAACTGCATGCATAAGGCACACGCTTCACTATCATTTTTGTATTGAGAAAATAAACTCCCATAGTCACAGTACTTATTGATCTTAGACAAAGGGGGCTCCACTGCCCTGATCCTCCTAGGCATTATAGCTGCATTCTATACTGTTTCACCTACCATACTGCAAAAATTAATCTGTGAAGTTGGGGTGAGACATCTTACCTGTCCAATCAAAACCAGGTTGCATTTTGAGCAGAGGCAAACTCGATAGGGTGAAGTAAGCAGTTGGGGTGAGTATAGAGATAATCGATTAACTATGAAGCTTGATAAATGGGACAGGAGACTGCATTATTTACAAATTACAATGATTATTGAGAGATAATCAAGAATTATTGTAATTTTCTTGGTGAATTGCAAGGTTGAAATGCTGACATCTGAGTGGGACTTAGTGCTTGTAAAAAGGGTCCCATAGGAGACTGTTCAAGTGCAGAATACCATTCAGTTAGCATGAGCGACATAAGTGGTGCAATGCATGGGGTTTTATGGGTAACTAGGAGGCAACGATTTACCCAGTGCTGAACCCATGATGGACTACTTATCGATGAAGGGAACCAGCAAAGAAAGGAGAAGAGGTAGCAGGGGGATTCAAAGTCAGGGTGAGAAGCTTCAAATGGGCTGTGGCTTCTGCTAGCTCCAGAGAGAGCATGTTAAAGGAGAGCGGAAGTTTGGTGGTGTGTGAGATAAGCAGGAAAGGAGTGAATGTTGATCCCTTTGTTGAGTGACAAGGAGAACTTCATGGGGGATAAAATTACAACAATTTATCTCAATCATGGCAAATGAGTTAAAGTGTGATGTGCAGAAGTTTGAGACAAGACAAGTCTTTCAGATTTTCAACACAGGTATCTGGCAGTTATCGCTATGGCAGAAATAAAAGATTCAAAATGTGTTGAGGACTCAAATAGGATTCCAAGGTTTTTAGCTTTGGGGAAGCAGTAAGAGACATCAGGAGGGAAAGAGATTGAGGGAGCAGAAAGGTGTGACCTGAAGCTGGAAAATTGGCGATTCGGTGCTAGCTTAGTTTCACATTACAGAGTGCATTGTAACGAGTCTTAGAAAATTTGTTTTTTGGGTGTCGAGTTGATGACTGAGCAAAGTGCGAGTAAATATGGGCAGCATTAGCAAAGAGGTGATGAGAAGATAGTAGGTAGTGACACAGAAATGTGATGTAGTGGGAGAAGTTCTTCTGGTACATGGCTGAACCATAAGAGAAGCAATTAAGAAGTGATTATTTGATTGCAGTGAGAGCAATGACAGGAAATTAAAAGGTATTTCGCAAGATTTACTGGTCCACTGCATTGAAAGGCCTAGATTGGTCAATAAGGTAGCGAGGCAATGGATGCGAGCATTGCTGATAAAGTCAAATACATGAAAGACAAATGGAGCTTAGAGGAGTGGAAGGCTCAGGAACCGAATTAGGGAGGTTGCGTACAATGTATAAAGTGAAGTATGAAAGACACTTGGTTAAAGATTTTTGAGAAAAAAAAGCAGTTTATGGGAGCCAACAGCTGGTGGGTCAGCCATTGTTAAGTTTTGGATGTGGGAATACCACAGCAGACTTGAAGTAATGGGGGTGTATCCTTATGAGAATAGGGAGAATTAACCATTAATAGAGAGAAGAACTAGACTTATTCCAGAGTTACAGAGATTTGTAAAACTTGAGAATATAAAGAACCATTAGGACTGCATGGATTGTTCCCCTTTTTAAGGGTGGGAAAGATCAACTAGTGGATGCACCGATGAATAAGGTAAAGTTGACAGAGCAGACTGTTGATGAGAGAGCAGTGTAAGAAGGAGCTTGCTGTTAAGAGTGGTAAGTATGGATGTGATGTTCTTTATATTATTATGAACGTATGTACTCGTATCTTTAGCTAGGGACAAATGGAGGACATAATAGTATGCAGGTACATGAGAATAGTGAGATATTTATATGGGACACACATTTAAGTTGAGGCAAAAGCAACATAATAATGTGGTAGCAGCCCGCTGGGACGGAGGGTGGCATGGCCCCCCGCCCACACCGACGTGATATTACAGGCGATCCATGCGTCTCGTGAAAGCCTGGAAATGGGGCCAGATGCCCACCTAAGGACGCTGTACGACTCCTGAGGCTTAGCGAACTTTTGGGACTTTGGCCACGATACAGGAAAGTATACAGTGGGTTGTAGTTATTGTATTGAGTGTACCTTTGTTGTGAGAGGGGGAAGTTTACAGTAGAGTGTTGTTTTTGTAGTGTTCTATAGTTGAGTGGGTGGGGAAGGGGGGGAGGGTTACAGACCTCTGGGTGGTTTACCTGCACCAGCGTTGTCATGTTGACGAGATTGGGGGTGGTGGGGGTATCTGCAGAGTGTGGGGAGGGGGACACGATGGACACTGCTAATTGTTCTGAACTACGCGTTCGGGGTGGGGGGAGGTTAGTTCTGGTTTGAAATTATGCAGGAATACTGACATTGACGTGAACTGGCATCATACGGGCGGTGTTGGGGGGTCTGGATGGAAGCGGGAGGCTCTAGCTTATCTCACACAATGGCTACCGATGGGTACTCAGTGCTGACGTGGAATGTCAATGGACTATGAAATAAGGTTAAAAGGGGGTTAGTCTCGAGATATATGAAAAGGCTTAAACCGGACATCATACTCTTGCAGGAAACTCATCTCATGGGGCCACACTGCTCTTTCCTTGGTAGGGGGCAATACATTATTTTGGCGCATGCAGGATTTACCAGAGGGTCGAGGGGAGTGGAGATTCTTGTTAAGCGGTCACCCCCCTTCTGGGTTACTCGACATTGGGAGGACCCAGAGGGCACATACGTAGCGGTCCAGGGTACTTGGAATCACAAATGTTGGCTGATTGCCAGCGTTTATGCGCCCCCACGCCTCCAGCGACGTACGCTGGGTAAACTGTCCGACCTCCTGTTACAGTCTGGCCCTGCCACACATCTTATAGGGGGTGACTTCAATGATGTGAGCGACCCCGCCTTGGATCGTACACTGACCAGACCGGGGCAACAGGAGGCCACCGCATTGGCTAGGTTTCAGGCGGACCTCGGGCTCACTGACCTTTGGAGGCGCCATCATTCATCCACACGTGCATACTCCTACTTTTCTGGGGCCCACAGGGTGTTTTCTAGGTTGGATTATCTCTTTGCCCCAGCTGATGAGATTGACCAGGTTGAGGAGACGGACTACTTAGCCAGGGGAATCTCAGATCATTCACCGCTGTACCTGCGGGTGGGGGGAGGACGGAGAAGTCAGGGCACGACATGGAGGCTGAACGATTGGGCACTGAGGGATGAAACGGTTGCTAAAGAAATTGGGGTGGATACTGACCTCTACTTTAGAGAAAATGAGGGCTCCGTGCAATCAGCGGTCACTCTCTGGGAGGCATTTAAGACTGTGATACGTGATAGAGCCCAAAATATTATAGCCCACAAAAAAAGACGGGAGCTTCAGGAGACACTGGTGCTGGAAACCAGGCTGATAGAACTTGAGAAGGGGAGTGCCCCTCCCTTGAGTGAACATACACTCCGTCAAATAGATATTACTAAACGGGAATACCAAGCGCTCGTTACTAGAGAGACTCGGGCGCATCAACTCGCAGTCCAACATAGACTGTATGAGACTGGAGACCGGGCGGGTAAATTGTTAGCGTGGTTGGGCAGGAAGGAGCATGAGTCGAGGTGGGTCTCGTCTATCAAAGAACAGGGCAGTATTTATACCGCGCCTCAAGACATTGTGGAGGTTTTTGCTCGATACTACTCAAAGCTTTATGCAGCCCAGACGCAATCCACCGAGATGCAAATAGCTCAGTACCTTGAGACGGTTGAACTCCCCTGTCTGCCCCCCGATGAGAGAGACAGGCTTGATGAGGACATTACTCTGGCAGAGGTCACAGAAGCCATTGGTCGGCTGAAAGCAGGGAAAACCCCGGGTCCTAATGGCCTTCTGGGAGAATTCTTTAAGGCGTACAGTTCCCTGCTGGCTCCGCACCTACTTAAAATGTTTATGGCCTCTAAAGAGGAAGGGGTACTCCCAGCAGATCTTAGACTAGCAACGGTGGTGGTGATTCCTAAAGAAGGGAAACCCCCAGATGAGTGTGGGTCATATCGGCCCATCTCGCTTTTAAATATAGAAACTAAGATCCTGGCCACTGTTTTGGCGACACGCCTTGTGTCCGTTATCACCTCCCTGATACATGGGGACCAGACGGGCTTCATGCCGAAACGTGCCACACGTTACAACCTACGACGGGTAGCCAACTGGATGGATGAGGTCAGGGACTGAGAGGAGGCTCATATGCTACTCTCCCTGGACGCGGAAAAAGCGTTCAACACCATCCATTGGCCCTTCATGAGACACACTCTAGAGAAATTTGGCTTTGGCCCAGGATTCCAGGAATGGGTGGCATTGTTATACAATGCGCCTGAGGCCAGGGTTAGGGTCAATGGGGCTCTTTCCAAGACCTGGCCGATTGGGCGGGGGACTAGGCAGGGTTGCCCGCTTTCCCCTCTACTGTTTGCACTTATTTTGGAACCCCTGGCTTGTGTGGTTAGGGCCACGCCGGGGCTGGGTGGCTTTGTGGATGATTTCCGACAGATAGAGGAGGAACGCATATCGTTATATGCGGATGATATTTTGCTGTATGTGACGAATCCGACAGAGACTCTTCCCACAATTCCTGCGCATAGTTGAAGACTATGGCTACCATGCGGGGTATAAGATCAACTGGACCAAATCTACCCTATACCCAGTGGGGGGATGGTGGAGGATCGGACTTTCCCTAGTTGCTTCCACTGGTCCACAGACGGCTATACCTACCTCGGTCTTTACATTACTGTAGATGTGAACACCAGCCTGGTCCGCAACATTAGGCGGGTCTTCTCAAACTTTCAAGAGGATGCTAAAAGATGGCGGAAGCTTCCCCTAACCCTTATGGGAAGGGCTGCCATGTTTAAAATGGTCACGCTCCCACAGTTGCTCTACGTATTGCAAAATACTTACATTAAGATTCCGGATCTGATATTGAAAGGCATTGATAGTGAGCTCCGCTTACTCCTCTGTGACGGGGCCCGTCCACGTATTGCACTCTCAACACTACAGCGGAATCCCTATAATGGGGGTTTGGCTCTACCAGACATGAGGTCATATTATAGAGCGGCTCATCTTATTGCCATTAATGAATGGCTCCATGCATCTGGGGATCATCCGACATATGGACTTGAAAGGCTGCAGTTTAGGGAACGTACCCATCTTCACTATCTCTATGGGGGTAAGGGATGCAGTAGACTGCTTCAGGTGACCCAGAGGACATTGGAGCCATGGAAGAGCGCAGAGCGACAAATGAGGTGGGATCAAAAATGCACCAGGGAAACCCCACTGTGGGAGGAGACCAGGCTAAAAGAGATTGGAAAGCTGAGTGGCTTTAGGCACTGGGACGTAATAGGGATCTCTAAAATAGGTGATGTCCTGGACAATGGTGTGTTGGCCTCTTTCCACACGCTCCAAGCTAGATATCAATTGCATGACACTCAGACATATGCGTATCTTTGCTTGCAACATGCTTGGGTGGCGGAAGGGTTAGATGGGACGCTGCTGCCGGAATATGCCCCATTGGAAGGTCGTCTTCTCCAGGAGGAAATCCCGGCTAAAGCTGTTTCATTTACTTACAAAACATTACTTAATAACATGCCCGATAGATTGAGTCCTCTTCGTGCAAAATGGGAAAAGGTCACCGGTGGGTTGGAAGATATTGATTGGGAGGCCGCTCTCATGCATCCACGTGAAGTGGCAATTAAATTAAGGTTACGGCTCATCCAGTACAAAATACTACACCGCGCATATTTTGATAGAGCCAAATTGCATACAATAGGAAGAGCCGAGAGCCCGGAGTGTCTCCGCTGTCACACTGAACCTGGGACGTTTATACATACCCTTTGGGGGTGCACTGAGATACAGGCCTATTGGGTATTGATTGTGAGGGAGCTCAATCATATACTGGAAGTCCAAATAGAATTGGAGCCTCGGTTTCTCCTTTTGGGAATTTCGACAGACGTAGACATCCCAAGGCGCAAACTTGTTTTCGCTAATCTGGGGTTGGTAGTAGCCAAACAGGATGTAGCTAAGTACTGGGGGGCACCACAAATACCTACCATTAACGAATGGGGGGCAAGTCTTGACTTGTACATGGTTGCGTAACGGGTGACATATAGGGCCCAGGGCTGTCCTAAAAAGTTCCGGAAAATATGGACCCCATGGATTAAATATTATGGTTTGGATGGAGGTGGAGGAAGATGAAGAGGGAGGGACTTTGTCGTCTGCAGGACCCGAGGTAGAGCCTTGACCGATGTAATGCTTGTTCCAAGTATGTGTAACCATGAGAACTGTTTAACTGACTCCGATATCTCTTTGCACCTAGTTCACTCCCACGTATGTCTAGACTCCGCCGAGATAGTCTTTTTGTCATATGCTTACCCTACATGGCCAAAGTGGACTGTTATGCAATGTGTATTGTGTATTCATGCTTTGTTTTGTTTTGTTTGAAAAACGCAATAAAAATAAATTTAAAAAAATAAAAATAAAAAAAAATAATGTGGTGGCAGTATTAGGCTTTCACTTCATCAGGAGTGGTGATTAGTGTCTGTATGTACTCCTCAAGATGTTCTGGAAATCTAACTTTTCACCATTTGTGCTGCCAGATGTGTCTAATGGATTTTATGGAACAGATGTAGGGAGATGACTGGGGTTGTAAATAAGAGTGGAGGGTATGTGCAAAGTGGGTAATGGAAATTAAGGACAGAATGAAGAATTCCATTAAATGCATTAAAATAATTTAGACTTTGTTGGTAAATTAATATCATTGTAAATATGGTCAAAGAACTTGGTGTATGTATATTTGGAATAGTAGTAGAGTGGCATGAGAGTATACAGGAGGATGATACTGTGATCACAGTGTGGAGGATCACTAGTGGGTTGGGTGTGGTTGAGATTAGGACTAACCCTGGGCGAACTACTACGCTACGCTCGCGTAGTTTGCGAAGTTTGCGCTACTTCGCACTACGCGAATTGCACGTAGCACAGCACAAACACGCGTAGCGTAGCGGTCATTTTTTGCTTGCTCGCGGTCCTCAACGTCAAGTTGGCGACCGCGAGCAAGCAAAATGACATCCCAGCGAGACTTTTTCCTCGTTCGCGATCAGCAACATCAAGTTGCCGATCGCGAGCGTGGAAAATAAACCTCTCGGCGAGATTCTCAACGCGGGGAGGTCAGGTTTCTCATTGCGAGTGGTCACGTATGCTCGCGACCGCTCGCGATGAGAAACTACCAGTCCGTGTTGAGAAAGCTGCCGCTCGAGTAGAAATCTACTCGAGCGGCAGAAAACGACCGCTTGCACTGTGCAAGATGCGGTTTGCACTGATTGCACAGTGCGGACAAGCATCCGGCACTGTGCAATCAGTGCGAACAGCATTTTGCACAGTGCACTACGCAGTTCGCGTAGCTCGCGAAGTGCACTTCGCGTAGCTACGCGTAGCGCTACTATGCGGACTACGCCCAGGGTTAATTAGGACTGATTGCCATGGGAATGGGTAGAAAAGTAAGCATGCTGGCAAAAAAACGATCAGAGAGATTTTGGGAGCAAAAGGTACTTTAAATATATAATGTTTTTAAAGTGGTGAAGAAGGGGATTGGATCACAATCCAGCATGAGGACTTCAATGGTCTTTGCTATGGATAGTGGAACACCCAAGCAGGTGCCTGTTCACTACGATCTCTGCTCAGCAGTACCCTGGCATGGCAGCAAAGGTCCAGGGAAGATGTTCAAATCTGGTGTCCCTTTGCAGCACTGATCCCCAAATATATGGTGGCTGGTGCGATGATGAGCTTGGATAGCATACACCTTACCTTGAAAAATATGAAGAATGTTTTGAATTCAATGGGAACTAAGGTATTAGCCAAGAAGGTGTTATGTGCTGGATTGAGGCCCTAACATAGGTGCGCCGTTTCAGAGGCACAAATCCTTCGTGCCACAAAGATAGGCAGGCCCTTTCACCCACTAAAGGCCCTTTCACCTACATTAGCCCTCCCTTCACAATAACGAGCAACAGAGGCTGTCCCTTATCTGACGTGTGCTCTGGGTGCAGAAGACGGTCCATCCTAAATACGTCATCTCCATGTCCAACAGTGACTAACCTACGTCACAACGAGTTCTTAGAAACAGACCCTTAAGCTCTTGGGATTTTCCCTAGCACAGGATTATTGATTTCTCCAAGAACTCATTAAATATGCATGAACCACTATTCCCTAAGGGTTCATTCCTGACGTCTTCCTCTGACCGACTTTACGTCAATACTAACATTCCAAGGCACCTATCAGGTATAAATATACCTCCCTTTGCCCAAGCAAACCAGAGGGGACCGAGACTTCCATGCCGACACTCTGACCTGAGACGCTGCAACCTGCGTCATGCCACAGCTCCAGCTGGCAGAGGTCCATCCACCCATCCTGGGGTGTCCAGCTCGAGTTGGGGTTAGACTAAATCCTAGGGGGATTCTTGGCTCTCTAAGACCTAGACACATGCTAGGTACACTTAGGTACATCTAGTTCGGCATCATAGGGGTATAGGCTTTATCTTAAATGCATTCTGTATTTCATGTATGTGTTCATTACTATTGCACAATGGTAAAATTGTAACATGCATTTTTATTTAACTGCACTGCTGGCCATATTTCTCTGCTACTGTCCAACAGTTGTTGCAGCACATATTACCAGTACTAGAATAACAGCTGTGCAATAAATTTTATTGTAAACACACCCGACTGTTTCTTCTAAGTACTTCTCTGAGATGAGTGACTGAATGAAAAGTAGTATATTGTTTCCACGATCCTGAGGGATCAGGGTTTTATGTTATCTGGTTGCCAGAAGCTATTCCCTTCTTGTTGTCAAGAAGTTTCTAGTGGCCTCTGAGCTAGCTGGTACACAGTAATTAAGTTTAATATACGCGAAAGGGGCATACCGACCTCAGTCCTATGCCAAGCCTATAGTGTATGTTATTCCAATGCGCAGAACCTATCAGGGAAATAGGAACTACACTACATGGCGCCCAACTTGAATTTGGCACTTATTTAACAGTAGAATCTAGGTAGTTCAGTCATGCTTATTCTCAGAGACCCCAACTCACAATACGCCAGAGACGTCTGGAGTGGGTAGGCACAAAATTCCGCCACAGCTGAGTAGGCAAACTTCCTATGTATTGGCTGTTGGTTAATCAAGCTTGAAGGAAATAGTTCCAGAACAATTGTGCCTTTTAAAACCTTATCTTAAAACCCTTTTTTAGGACATTTTGTTTTCACAACACAATGTCTGTTGAGGCAGCTGCTCCTGTCACTGGGACACAGGTCTCAAACGACGAAGAGGAAGCAAATGCAATACATTTTGCATCCAAAATCAGACATGGTTTAACAGACCGAGGAGGTACAGTGATATTAATAGAGGCACACGAAGATTATCAAACAGATGTGTTCTATTCTTGGGTTACATTCCCAGCAGTAAATGCAACAACTCAGACTTTTCATTCTTACATACATGAAAAAGTCCCAGCGGTCTACACTCCGTTCGAGGAGATTAAGATTCCGCTCACTGACCAGGACCACAATTTCTGGTTTAATGGCGCCCTACAACAAATAAATAAAACCAGGCTCGGTCCACTAGGTAGACCAGGAGCTACATGGCCGACATTAGCCGGCTACACACCACATCCTGACATTGACATAATGCCACAAGATGCACTGCTCTTACAACACAAAGAGTTGGTAAAACTCTTACAGAGCCATGACGCAACTCGTCATGAGGACACTTGGTGTCCAGCCCACAGTAGCTACAAATAACACAGCTCCAACACAGAGCACCGCTACTAAAATCACTCCACAAAACTTACACACAGTAATGGGTAAACTGCCCACAAAATGTGAACAGAGTCCTTTCTGGGTAGCTCAGAAAATTATCCAGTTAGAAGCAGTATTTCCAAATACCACACCATTTGAAAGCATATAATGCTAACACTCTGCTTGCCCATGGGGATCACACCACAGTTAGAGGACTGCACCACTTGGGGTACAGTCTTTGCTGCCATATATACCAGGACTCATGGTATTCCTTCCTTAGCGGTAATTCCAGATGTCTTACGACAGATACAGAACAAGTATGGAGCTGAACCAGCTCTGACCTTAGGTATGAAATTACTAGGTAATTACGACCAGGTATCAACAATAATACTAGCTAACATTAAAGGGGAAGCAGCTTCAGTGGCGATCCGCCAACACCTAAGAGAGGTCAGTCTTATAGACCAACCACAAGAACTTCCCAAAATAATTGAAACTGCATATGCACAACTGGGAAGGGACAGTTTGGGTGGGAAAGCTTTTAAAACCACAGCTAATGGGCAGTCCTGAGAAGGACAATTCTAAGCAGACACCTACTTCTTCTAAAAAGAAGTGGGATAATAATAAAAAACTAAACTTTTCAGAAAAGATTCTCAGTCCCGAGGTAGGTCTCCTCAACAGGAGCCCTCTACAAAGAGGTTTAACCTTAGGAATAGGGATAATATTAGGAAACCTGACAGGTATCAGGATACTGATACACATTCCTCTCGACAAACAACACAGGGAGAGAAGGAAAGTCAGCACACAAAGAAGAGCGCAAGCAGTCCAGGGACAAGCACGCTCAGGACTCTTCTAAAACAGAAGACAAGCCACAATCCAAACCTCAATTTAAAAAGAAGAAAGTTGCAGGTCTCAAAGTTGGACATGCACAGAATCCTAAGGACTCAACTTCTGAACGGGGAATGGGCTCAGACAATGCTAGACAGCGCGGCAGAAGTAACAATAGCTCGCCAGAACCTGAAGGAATTTCTGGACAGCAAAATTGAATGATTACATCACGGTGGAAACACCAGACAAAAGGGTGAACGTCCCACACAAGTTATATGAAATAACACTGAGCATGGAGGAGGACAAACACAGGAAAGTAAAAGGTCTCTTTGCGAAGAACCTATCGTCTGGTTTTGACATACTGTTAGCAGAACAAGATTAGCCGCCAGCATTCGTCATTGAGCGCCCAAAGGGAGAAAGTATATTTTTCCTGCATTTTCCAACCATGTTCCCGTTCACCTTAAACATACATATGCACGGGAGTGGGCAGTAGCCCAAGCTCCAGCACTGTATAAAAATCACACTGGATGGGATGATGCCTCAACCCACCACGTGATCCCGTTAATAGTTTCACCACATGCTCAAAGACAATATCCTATTAAGCAAGAAGCTAAAAACACAGGTCAGGGAGATCTTAGATCAACTTGAATACCAGGAGATCATTGAAAAATGCACTTCACAAAAGAACAATCCCTTGTTTCACTTATCAAAACATGATAATACATTTCATCTAGTTTTCATTTACAGACACTTGAACACTTGCACAAAGACATATGCTGTCCAACATGCAGATAGTGCCGCATTAATGAATAACATTATGCTGGAAAAAATACAAAACGATACTTGTTGTCTCAAATGGATTTTTCTGTCAAACTATAGCACCTGAAAACAGGTACCTAACAGCATTTAGTATATTAGAGTCCCAGCGACAATTTTTTGTCATCTCCCCCGTGGGTATAAGAACAGCTCAGGGGTATTTTCTGAAAGAGTTACTGAATGGCTAAAGCACTTTGATTAAGAAGCGTTGTCCTATATGGATGATATTTATCTAACGCACGACCTATTGGGGAAACACTTGACCAGGGTGAGCACCATTATTATGGGATTCGCCTCTGAGGGCTACAAATTTAATTTTGAGAAATCAAAAATTGCCCACCTCTGTGTCCTATTTTTGGGATACTAGTTTTCAAGTGAAGGGAAAAGCCTGGCAGCTAACTTTTTAGAAAAGTGTGCGCTGCTCCAGCCTCCAAAGACATTAAAACAACTTCCAATCAGTACTGGGATTCCTAGATTTTGGCAGAACATACATTTTTGATTTCGCAGAGAGAGTAAAACCTTTCTACGACCTTTTTCAAACCTGACTTTTCAGTCAAACACTGGACACAAGAACACACCAATATTTTTGTTCACTCCAGGAAGATATTATTGCTTCCAAACACATACACACACGTGTAAACTTGCACCACTTGGTACTCAGTATCATTTTGGGTCAATGCGGGTACACTTATTAAACCTTTAATGAAGGTGAAACTGTACCAATCGCATACAAATCTCATCTGTACACAAACACAGAAATGAGTTTTAATTCAACAGAAAAAAATTCTGACAACCATTCAGACTGCTGTAGCAAAAGAAAGAGCACTGGCTCATGGGATGATGCATTATTGTCGTCACCCCAGTACCGGGGCTAGCATTCCTAATGCCAAATCCTTACATCCAGAATGGATACAAAGGGCTAATTCTTTTGCTGCATCAGACTTTGAATCCAGATTTGATCCAAGTTTAAAAAACAGGCATTCCTGCAATATGAAAAAGAACATCATCTACCAAATGAAATCTTGCCTCTAGATCAGTATGAATTTTTAAAATTTACACTGATGGGTCTGCCCCACCGGCCGCCTTTGTTAAAGATCAGATGCTGGATGGCAAGTTCCGTCCTCATTGCACCAAAAAAACTACCTCTAGGTAATAGCACGGCTTGGTTGGCAGCTTTAAAAGCCCTGATACTTGCACTTGTAAACACAGATTGAGAATTCCCCACACTCATTGTGTGTGATTCCTTTTACTGTGTGCAATCATACAATAAAGCATAAAACGCTTTGGGAACAAGTAGTTCAGTTGAGAAACGAACTACCTCTGCCCACTGAAATGTTGCCTCTCGATCAGTACGAATTTATACTGACGGATCAGCACAACCCGCTACAGGGAGTAAGCAAGCTTACAGTGCAGCGTGCCCAATCGTTAAAGGTCGCATGCGCGATGGTAACTTCAGACCAATGGTCACTAAAACTCAATCTCTAGGAGATTGTACAGCTCAGCGAGCTGAACTACAAGCATTCAAACTGGCACTTGAAAATACAGATCGAGAATTCCCCACACTCATTGTGTGTGATTCCTTTTACTGTGTGCAATTATATAATAAATATTTACACCATTGGGAACAAAATGGGTTTAAAGATGAAAAAGGTGTCATAATTAAACACAAAAATTATGGGAACAGGTAGTGGAGTTGAAAAACGACCTACCAAAAACTCACGTGATTAACACGCTGAGTCATCAACGTGATGGCGTGCACGTTGAAGGGAATTCATTGGCTGTTGAAGCCACACAGGGGGCTGTTCACACAGCTTCCGTAGCTGCGCACACTCGTTCAACAACGAGAATAGACGGTTAGAATATGGTGGCTGTAATTGCTTCACGCAAAGGCAGCACAGCAGTGCCTAAGAAATTTCCACTAATATACTCCTACAAGTTAGGTGCAAACAACATTCCATATGCTCAGATTCCTGGAGTGGGGGATAGAGTATTTCCAAATATGGATAGTAGGCAGGAATTAATAATTTAAAGCACACAAGTGCTTGGGCTCCGCGCATTCAGGGGTAATAGCTACTATTTCTTCATTGCAACAGTACTATTGGTGTCCAGGGTTCAGAAGTCAGACTATTGACTTTGTCTTGAACTGCAACATCTGTAAACAGATGCCAGGCTCCACCATCACAAGACCCGCGCAGGTCCCATTGCTAGACAGCATCAGAGTGTCCACTAGATTGTAACAGGATCACTGTGGCCCCTCAAATTTTGAGGTGGCTTAAAAATATATCTTGTTGGCAGTGGATCCGTGCTCAAGTTTCCTATAGGTATGGCCTTAGCGCTCGGCTGACGCTCGAACTGTTATAAAAGATTTGCGAGTCAATATCAGGACATACGCAATCAACGTTACACCCTGACTGTGGCTCCGCGTTTGGCTCTCGGGCTTACAAAGAGGCCATGGAAGGGATGGGCGTAGCATTGTGGTACTCCTCTCCAACACCATCCTGAGGGAATTTAGGTAGTGGAAAGGAAGAACTGGGACATAGAGCAATCTTTAACAGCTAGGGTATGATGCAGGGGCGTTAGTGGGGTCAAACACTTATGTGGATTCAGGGGGCAATACACACCCAGCCAAGAAGCTCTCTAGGAGGTCTGACTCCATTTACGAATGTGGGAACCTGATCATAAATGTGAAGGCACAGTGGCGGATGAAAACCATTCTGTATCTATGATCGTTTGGCTGTTTTACAGGAACTAAAGGAAACAAAGAAACAAACAAAGATTCTGTCAAAGTGAAACAGGCCGCCACTGGGAAGTCGAGGTAATCACGGCACGACCTGTCTGAATCCCAAAAGTCGGGGACCTGGGCAGAGAGAGACAAAGATAGCGGACACAAAGGAATTTGGCCCCTCATACAGGAAAACCTGTGCCATTCCTTGAAGTGAAAGGAACAAGAACTGTACTTTTGCCGCATCTTGCCGTGAAAAAGGAAAACAGATTCATTTCAAATGAAAGAATCAACCAAAAACTATGTGGCCAATACTGAGCAGTAGGCCTCGTGAACTCCACAGTAGTAGACGTCCCTCTCACTACTATTCAAGAAATTCAAACTGAAAAGCCCATCACGTTTGAGAAATCAAATCCATGGAGTGGGAGACTATGCAACAATGCAATGGAACTAGTTCTCCTTGAACAAACCTTTCAAATTCAAAATAAAAGTCAAGACAACACTCAAGTTGCAATTTGGCCAAAAACAAATGTGTACACCAACGTTTTTCAACAAAAGCATCAAATAATAAATGCTTCATCGTTTTTCAACAAAAGCATCAAATAATAAAAGCTTCAACGTTTTTCAACAAAAACAAAATATTAACTTCAACATCTGAACATTTTTCAGCAAAGACATCAACTATTAACTTCAACATTTCAACGTTTTTCAACAAAAAGAGCAGAAATAACTTCAACTAAACATGATGCAATTTCAACAGTTTATCATACAGCTACTGGCTATTTCATTAACTGTGATACGTTTTCCATGGCTCCACGTGAACAGGAAGCGAAGCCAGCCCAAAAACAAACAAGCAAGTACAAACTTTTGAACCTTTTCTTTTTCCAAAAGATACAGACCTGGCTTCACCATGAGTAGAACTATGGAGTATTTCTGGGTTCATCTTTTTCTGTTCTAGCTTTGCTTAGAGCTAGCTTTTAGTATGACTCTTAGTGGACACTTTCTACAACACAGGATCAACATAAAACTGAAGCCACGTCCATTTTCAATTCAAATGCAAAAGAGACTTATAAATGTATTCGGCCTGAACAAGCCTTTGTATTCTAAATGATGTATTTAATCATCCGGTTTTTAATTCTGATTAATGTATTTTGAACTTTCATTCATTTTCATTCATTTTATCATTCATTCAGTGACGTCATTACCTGCAGTACATTTTTCTGAAAATTGGGTTACTGATACAGTGAATAATATGCTGTTTGTTTTAGGAATAATTGCTACATTTTCAGATCATGAAATGTTAGAGATTTATTCTTATTGTGACGCTTTATAACTGTTACCTTCATTAAGGTTATCAACTCCTAGACAATTGTAATGCATCTAGAAATGTGGTTGTTTAAACACCAGTAGGAACGTTGCCAAACACCACCAAACACCATCACACGGGGTGGAATAGTTGACATACATCAGCAGGGGCAACATTAGATGCCATTTACAAAACAACAGGACAGACCCAGTTAGGAAAATATGGGTGGTTTGGCCTTTTGACACAAATACCTGTCACAAAAATGATTCCTGAACATCACCAAGGGACTCAGTATACATAGGCCAGACCTACGTTATGTACAGATAACATCCAGAGGTAGTGAAATCCTACAGTGTAGGGAAGTTGTGCCTTTTTTTGGCTAGAAGCCCCAACACTGACAGTAGTGAAACAAAAGTTTCCTTTGTAAAATTCAATGCTTTAGGCAATCTGAAAACCATGCTTGTGCAGCACTTTTATTTTTCATTTCACATCAGCTAAAGAAATATTTTTCTTTTTTGCAAAATAGCACTCTTAAATAAAGACTGCCCCTCTTTCCTTTTTGATAAATTTTATCTTTCACATACAAGCAGTGTGATACACCTTGGGAATACCTCGCGAACAGGAACTATGCTTCTCATGGTTTCTAATATTTAAAAGACCAGTCTGAAAAGACTGCAACATACCTGTTCTCTGATGCCTGTTTTTTGCAGTGAAGAATGCGTGGTCATCATCTGTCTGACACTTCCAAAGGAAACGCCAGTGGCATTTACCACCAGGCTGGAACTGCTGAAGTCCCATGCTTGGCTGTGTCCCAAGCGTATTCCCATCAAACCAAAGCATTCCTTGCAAATCCAGTGGGTGCCGCCTTTTTGCTTCCTTTAGCAGCACCAAGGTATCGATTACATCACCGGCTGCCTCAGAACCAGCAACTGGCTGCACTATTCTGTGCTCCCACAACGATTCTGCTAGGTATTACAAAGGTCCGTCCCCTGCAGTAACTAGCAACAGAAATGTTGTGTCTCCCAGCCAGCACTTTTTATCTCTATTTTGCTAAAACATGTCCTGAAACACATTTTTTCTCTTATTGTTTCAACTCTCACCGAGTGCTTGGAGCTTTCCCTCTAAATTGACCTTTTTTTTTCTTCTAAAGAAAGCATGGTCTTCTGAACAGCTTGTAAGAGTTTTCAATTTTATAAACAGGAACTTTTATAAGTAACTACTGACTCTAAGAGAGTATTTTTTAATGGCACTATAGATTTTTCCTGTCTCCACAGAGTCTAAAGTAATTTTACATATTTTAACAGCTACTATTTTTTCAGCTCAAAAACCACTCTCATGCAACTACCTGCCAATTATATGCAAATGCCTATTTTAGTCACGTAGTTTGCTTTTAATGGGTTATTCACGACTGTCCATAGATTGGAGTGGGTGTTATGTGCTGGATTGAGGCCCTAACATAGGTGCGCCATTTCAGAGGCACAAATCCTTCGTGCCACAAAGACAGGCAGGCCCTTTCACCCACTAAAGGCCCTTTCACCTACATTAGCCCTCCCTTCACAATAACGAGCAACAGAGGCTGTCCCTTATCTGACTTGTGCTCTGGGTGCAGAAGACGGTCCATCCTAAATACGTCATCTCAATGTCCAACAGTGACTAACCTACGTCACAACGAGTTCTTAGAAACAGACCCTTAATCTCTTGGGATTTTCCCTAGCACAGGATTATTGATTTCTCCAAGAACTCATCAAATATGCATGAACCACTATTCCCTAAGGGTTCATTCCTGACGTCTTCCTCTGACCGACTTTACGTCAATACTAACATTCCAAGGCACCTATCAGGTATAAATATACCTCCCTTTGCCCAAGCAAACCAGAGGGTACTGAGACTTCCATGCCGACACTCTGACCTGAGACGCTGCAACCTGCCTCATGCCACAGCTCCAGCTGGCAGAGGTCCATCCACCCATCCTGGGGTGTCCAGCTCGAGATCAGAATGAAGTCCCACTAAGGTAATGGGGTTAGACTAAATCCTAGGGGGATTCTTGGCTCTCTAAGACCTACACACATGCTAGGTACACTTAGGTACATCTAGTTAGGCATCATAGGGGTATAGGCTTTATCTTAAATGCATTCTGTATTTCATGTATGTGTTCATTACTATTGCACAATGGTAAAACTGTACCATGTATTTTTATTTAACTGCACTGCTGGCCATATTTCTCTTCTACTGTCCAACAGTTGTTGCAGCACATATTACCAGTACTAGAATAACAACTGTGCAATAAATTTTATTGTAAACACACCGACTGTTTCTTCTATGTACTTCTCTGAGATGAGTGACTAAATGAAAAGTAGTATATTGTTTCCACGATCCTGAGGGATCAGGGTTTTATGTTATGTGGTTGCCAGAAGCTATTCCCTTCTTGTTGTCAAGAAGTTTCTAGTGGCCTCTGAGCTAGCTGGTACACAGTAATTAAGTTTAATATACGCGATAGGGGCATACCGACCTCAGTCCTATGCCAAGCCTACAGTGTATGTTATTCCAATGCGCAGAACCTATCAGGGAAATAGGAACTACACTACAAAGGTTCTCGTAGTATAGGGTTAGTTATATGGTTGTATGTTTTGTGGGTCATGAACAAGTGTCTATTGCATAAATGTCCACTTTGTGATGCCAGAAAGTGTATTTAAGAGCCCAGTGATCAGTACAATGTTACCTTCAATAAGTGTTAGAACATACCTTCCTTGCAAAGCACCAACTAAGATTTCTTTCAGGACCAAAGCATGCTGTGTCCCTCTATATTTAGACATTGAATCAAAATACATGATGAAAGGGGAAACAGACGACTCTGTATTATAAATACCCTTCAGCCATATATACCCTTAATTAGTGAGCTATTTGTTTGTCCATAGACATAGTATTCACTTCATTGTTAATAATTCTTAAACTTGATCATAGTTTATCTCATTGATACATTATCACAAACTCACTAATGTACTACTGCTCTATATTCATCGTACAAATAATACAAATGGTGTATAAATGGTGTATTGTATATGTACATATGCGTGATTCCTGTATGTGCAAAACAAACCACAGATCTAAATGTATTTCCATAAAGGATCCATACAGCACCAGTGGGCAATCTATCAGTTGTGAACCATCATTAAGTTTTATTTGGACGTTCATAAAACTCCATCTTTTCTTTATGTAAATACTTCTGAGATCTGTATGTTTTTGGTAAATTTACTAGAGGGACAATTACAATGGGCATAGGCCATGACTTATGGTACCGGGTGGGGATGTACCTATAAAATAATGTTCTGATATTATTTAGAAAACCATATTTACATTTTGTACTTAAGAGATTGCAGTTTACAGGTGGACAATTGTTTTTCTGTGTTCAGTCCCTGTGGTTCCTTAGTTTCCAAGTTTCTGATGTGCAGGATTCAAGCCTGCGCAACTGCAATTCCTTATTACCATGGGGCGTTGTCCATATTACATAAAACTTCCAAAGTGAACTGATGTCCAACTCAATCAATCAATCAATCACGGCATTTATAGAGCGCGCTACTCACCCGGGAGGGTCTCAAGGCGCTGGGGGAGGGGGTAAGTTACTGCTCGAACAGCCAGGTCTTGAGCTGCTTCCTGAAGGAGAGATGGTCCTGGGTTCGCCGAAGGTGAGTGGGGAGGGAGTTCCAGGTCTTGGCTGCCAGGTAGGAGAAGGATCTTCCTCCGGTGGTGGCTCTGCGGATGCGTGGTACGGTGGCGAGGGCGTGGCTGGTTGATCGTAGCTGGCGGGTGGGCGTGTAGAAGGTCATGCGGTCGTTGAGGTACTTGGGGCCCAGGTCGTGGAGGGCCTTGTGTGCGTGGGTGAGGAGTCTGAACGTGATTCTCTTGCTGACGGGGAGCCAGTGCAGGTCTTTCAGGTGTCCGGTGATGTGGCTGTGTCGGGGGATGTCCAGGATGAGTCGTGCGGAGGCGTTCTGGATGCGCTGGAGTCTTTTTTGAAGTTTGGCTGTGGTTCCGGCGTAGAGGGTGTTCCCATAGTCCAGTCGGCTGGTGACGAGTGCCTGGGTGACGGTCTTCCTGGTTTCAGTGGGGATCCATCTGAAGATCTTGCGGAGCATGCGCAGGGTGTTGAAGCACGAAGATGAGACGGCGTTGACTTGTCTGGTCATCGACAGGGAGGAGTCCAGGATGAAGCCCAGGTTGCGTGCGTGGTCCGTTGGCTTGGGCGCGGTGCCCAGGGCCGGGGGCCACCAAGAGTCGTCCCAGGCGGAGGGTGATGGCGGTCTCGGTGCTGTGGTTGGCCCGAAATCCGGACTGCGAGGGGTCGAGGGATCCATTCGTCTCGAGGAAGGCGGCAAGCTGTCTGTTGACGGTCTTCTCGATGACTTTGGCCGGAAACGGAAGGAGCGAGATGGGACGGTAGTTCTTGAGGTCGGTGGGGTCCGCCGTTGGTTTCTTCAGGAGGGCGGTAAGCTCGGCGTGCTTCCAGCTCTCCGGGAAGGTGGCGGTGTGGAAGGAGGAGTTGATGATGTCCCGGAGATGGGGTGCGATGGTGGCGTCGGCTTTGTTGAAGACGTGGTGTGGGCAGGGGTCGGTTGGTGATCCGGAGTGGATGGAGTTCATCGTGCGGGTGGTGTCTTCGGTGCTGATCGGGGTCCAGTTGCAGAGGGTGGTGGTGGCGGGCGTTGGTTCGGCGGTAGGGTGCGTGGTCTGTGCGTCGAAGCTGTTATGTATGTCGGTGATCTTGCGGTGGAAGAACGCGGCGAGTGAGTTGCAGAGGTCTTGCGAGGGGGTGATGTCGTTGTTTCCGGCGCTGGGGTTGGAGAACTCTTTGACGATGCTGAAAAGTTCCTTGCTGTCGTGGGCGTTGTTGTCCAGTCGTTCTTTGAGTGCCGACTTCTTGGTGGCACGGATCAGCTGGTGGTGTTTGCGGGTGGCGTGCTTGAGGGCGGTCCTGTTGTCTGTGGTCTGGTCGAGTCGCCAGGCTTTCTCGAGAGTGCGGCAGTTCTTCTTGGATTCCTTGAGTTCGTTGGTGAACCAAGGGGTTTTCTTGCTTCCGGGTCTGCTGGGAGGGTTTTTTAGTGGTGCGAGGTCGTCGGCGCAGGCGGTCAGCCACTTGGCGAGGTTGCTGGCTGCTTCGTTTGGGTCCGTTGTGTTGGTGGGTGTGTTCTGGCTGAGGGAGGCGGTGAGCTGCTCGGCGGTGATCTTGCTCCAGCTCTGGCGGGGATATTTGTGTTTCCACTTTTGACTCATCTGAGTCATATGTTTGAGATACTTGCTTCTTGTGCATTAGTAACAGTCTTAAATTGGCAAACTAATAAATTAAATAAAAAATTTAAATCACACAAGCCAAAGCAACTGTGGATTTGTCTAGGGACAGATATGCAGTGGTGCTTCTCAACATATCAAAGGCCCTTAAAGGTTTAATATCAATGCCAATTTAAACAAACCAAATGCAAACTATCAAATGAAAATGTAAATACTGACTGTTAGACCTGTCACCCTTAGGGTGATCTTCTCCAAACTATTTGCATTCACCTCTCCTATTTTTGCGGATGTCTTTGTTGACCTTAGGACTCTGTGCACTCTACCACTTCTAACCAGTGCTAAAGTGCTTGTGCTCTCTCCCCTAGACATGGTAGAACTGGCTTATACCCAAAAGGCACCTATACTTGTAAGTCCTTAGTAAAGTGGTACCCCCATGTACCCAGGACCTGTAAATTAAATGCTACTAGTGGGCCTGCAGCACTGATTCTGCCACCCTCTTATGTCACCATTGCAGCCTGTGTGTGCATTTCGACCTAGCAAAAAAACCTTTTACTAATAACCAAAGACTATCCCTTCTGGAGTTCAGACGCCTCCACAGGAAAAAAGAGGGGGCTATTGTGTTACGTACCACACCTATGCACTATTCCAACTGGAGTAGGGAAGAGGAAGAAACCCTTTTTTTATACAACCCTCATCCACTCAAATAGAGAGTGAGGATGCAAAGAGGGGACAAATACATGTCATGAATTTTGTATCGCATGAGTATTACACGCTCCGTGCATGCTTTGAGTAGTTTGCATGCCGCACAAAAAAGACATGTAAGACACGTCATTAGCGGAGTGACTACTTTACAAGCCCACCCTGATAAAAACCCTGGCCCTTCTTAGGCCGTTAGCACAGGGCTGAAACATGTTGGTGAATTAGGGTCATAGCACCATCACATCCTAATAACCCTATATAGTCATTGTTTTTAACCTTCCCATCCACCCCACAAATAAAGGGATACCTTGGGAGTAAATGAGGAAATTTTATCTTTAAAGTTACACCTCCTAACTAACAAACTTCATAAGAGCTCCCTGGAATATGGTCGAGCCCACCCTGACCTCTAGGAGTCACAGTGAAACCGATGATGAAGCATGCCACTATTAGAGTAGGTGAGGGTTGTATAAAAAAAAGTTTTTTTCCTCTTCCCTACTGCAGTTAGAGTAGTGCATAGATGTGGCATGTAACATAATACCCCCTCTTTTTTCCTGTGAAGGAGTCTGACCTCCAGGAGGGATACTCTTTGGTTATTAGTATTTATATAGGGAGGACATATACCTTCATCCTCTTTTAAGAGGACCTCGCTACCTGAGGCAGTGAAGTTCCCTAACCTCCAGTGATCAAGGTTTTAAGAAAATAAACATTTTGCCTGGCCTAAACTTTCCTTTTAAATACATGTAAGTCACCACTAGGGTAGGCTCAGAGTGCAGTGTATTTTAAAAGTTCAACATGTACTTTTAAGTTTTGCATGTCCTGGTAGTGCAATACTTAGTTACAAAAATTAGTTTTTAATTACAAGGCCGACATTTCGCATAGGATAACATTGGGTTTCCTTATTACATTTAATAAGTGATAACTTTCAATTGGGAGCAGGTGGAAGATCTGGTTAGGTGGCTAAAGAATAGTAATTTAAAGCCCTGTTTAATTTTAAAGCCAATTTTTAAGTCACAATTCGGAAAATTCAACTTTTAGAAAGGCGGCATTGGCTTGTCCTAACAATTTGGTGCCTGTCCCTGGGTCAAATGACTAGGTGTAGATGGAGGTTAGTCCTTGTGTATTGCTCCCAGACAGTGAGACAAAGGGAAGATGGGTGTTGGCAGGAGGAGCCACTCTCACTTAACGAGGGGGCAGAGCTTTCACCTACCAAACTTGCATATCACAAAGGCCATGTCTGGAACACTCACAAAGGATCTGTCACTAGTCTTTTGTGTCCCCAGACAAGCTGGGGCCAGGGCAGGGAGGAAGGGAATGCTTGACAACTCCGGGGAGTGGAAACCTCCAAAACGTTCTCCTACTTCAAACTGGGCACCAGGTATAAATAATGGACCCTCAGACCCAACTCTTAGGTACACATCTGGACCTATGGAACACTGAGAAGGAGGACTGCTGTGCTGCTGCTGTACTGTGCTGCCCTCCAGTCTGATCGAGAAGGACCAGGCCTGCATCTTGAGCTCAGGCAGGACCACCATAGTTTGTCCAAGGGATAGTTGGCTGGCCTCCTGATCAGAGCCTCGAGGACAGAACAGGCTCCAACAACCTTGAACACAGCACCTGGACTCTGCCAACTGTGAGTCCTGCCCTCCCAAGTTGTGCCGCCCCAGTCCTGGAGCCTTGGAAGTGGGCCTGAATGTGCTCTGCCAGCCCATCTGTGGTTCAAGCAGAACAGACGCAGCATGATGCATCACAAGACTCCGCATCTGAACTGCTGCACAACGCATCTCCATACAAGGACCTCGCAATACCTCTGCTGCTCGCCGCATTTACAATGCAGGCCTCTGCATCGCTCTGCAACCAGGATTTGAGGTACTTTGTTCAGCTGGTCTAACTGGGTCCCTTTAGTCTCCTGCGCTCCATCGTGGTCGGCCTGAACTTGTGGCTTTGTCCCAGTCTACCACGATCAAATAACCACAGTTGACGTTTTGTGCTTTTTGCTGGTATTTTCACTTAAATCATTAAAATTGCATAGCTCCGGTTCCATAGATTGGTTGTTTCTCATTTGGGTCTTCAATTATTTATTACATTTTACTCTATTTGTCTAAATTGGCGTAGGATTTTTCTTGTGTGGTGTTTCACTTTACTGCTGTTTGAATCGTTTCATAAATGTTTTACACATTCCCTCTAAGTTAAGCCGAACAGCTCTGGGCCGAGCTACCAGGGGGTTGGGCACATGTTAAGTTGGGGTTTGCTTGTGATTTTACCCTGACAACGATTGTGGTTGCTGTTTGAGTAGGGTTTTTTCCTTCCCTTGACCTGTAAACCAGTTTCTTACACTGACCATACAGAAGTGAATCATACTGTAAGAAACTGGGTTAGTAGTTGAGAGGGGTGGAAGCCCCACTCAAATAATAAAAACAATCCTGGTCAGGGAGAACCACAAAAATCACTAAATTAATTTGTGCTTAATCCTCTGGTAGATTGGAACTAAGCAGTTAGGTTTAATTAGCTGCACCCAAACAGTAACAAAGTGAAAACATAACACAAACAAATCCCAAACCAACTAAAAAACAATAGAGTACATTTTAATAAATAAAACTACACCAAAATGAATAAAATCCAGTCAGTAGAACAGGAGCTATGCAGTTTAAATGTCCTGATTAGAAGTAGTGCCAAAAAGCACAAATTTTCAACTGGGGGTATCTAGTTGCGCTGACTGGGACAAAGTCACAAGATCAGGCCGACCATGATGGAGTGTGGACTGGGGTAGGACAGAGTTTGACCTGCCGGAAAGTATACTTGTGGTACTTGGGTTGAGCTGCAAAGGTCCTGCCTTGTTCTCTGTGGAGTTTGCGTGCTGTGTCGGTTCCGATGGGGCTGTCGATCAGGAGCTGTGAGGTGTTGCAATCTGAAGTCCTGGAACAAGTTGCATTGTGCTGTGTCGGTTCTGGTGAGGCCGATGAGCAGGAGTGATGAGGTGCTACAATGCAAGTTCCTGCATCCAGTTGCGCTGGTTCCGATGAGGCCTCCGATCTGGAATTTCGAGGTACTGCGATTTTAAGTCCTACGTCGAGTTACGGTGGTTTTGAGGGAACCCTCAGTTGGACAAGCAGGAGTACACTCTGGTGTCAGTCAAGGGTCCAGCATAGGCCAGTAGCATGGCACAAGTAGGACCAGTTGGATCTGGTCAGCTGGGCAGATGAAGGGCTGGTCTCTGCAGCTCACAAAGGAGGCCAGCCAACTAGCCCTTGGAGTCCCTCTGCTAGTCCTGGGTTGAAAGAGCAGGTCTAGCCTTCCTTCCTGAGGCAGCAGGGCAGACCTTTCGGCAGTCCTTTCGGCCTCAGTGCAGTCCTTTCGGCAGCAGGGCAGCAGAGCAGTCCCCTTTCTGAGTCTTCCACAAGTCCAGATGGGATCTGATGAGTTGTGCAGGAGTTATATTTTTACATGGTGACAGCATTTGATGTGAAGGGACTCCCTATTACTCCTACATCTGGTTCTTTAAAGTTCTTCCATTCCTATGTCAAAAGACTAGTGTCAAGTTCCTTTGTGTGTGCAGAAGGCAAAGCCTTTTTGAAATGTAAGTGGGTTTGGGTACAGCCCCGCCCACAATCATATTAGCAGGAGGGAGGAATACACAAACCCCAATAGCAGAGCCATGCACAGTCATGTGAATCTAGATACTGGCAGAAGGCACAAATGGTTAGGATGAGAAAATGCCAACTTCTAAACCTGACATTTTCAGAAATATGACATAAACCCAACTTTAGAATTAAAGAAGATATTAAATTACAATTTGTTTGAGTGTAAACATCATTTTCCTATCTGCTTCCACACAAAGTGGAAGTTGTGAGAGGCCTTTCACTGCTTGTACCCCTAGGCCAATGACCAAGACGACTACCATGAGAGTTTGCAGACTTTTGGAACACCAGTGAAGAAGGTAAAGGGCAAGTCCTAATTTTTATCAGCTGCTTTGAAAAAACATTTACTGCTATAAATGAGTTACTGTGTATATAGGACAGAATCTTCCAAACCTATTTCAATTCAAACACATTCTACAGGGAGGATGACTTTATCTTGGTGTCTTTGTACTGTTACTCCCGGTGACTGTGTATGAAAACCACAACTAGCAGATTTTTCTTAATTTTACTTCCAAAGATTGGTTTTCCTTCAAAAAGGCATCTGTGTTTATTTTCTAAGAATACATGTTCTCTTTATCAGATTTACTTTATTTTTGTGGCACAGTGATCATTGCATTTTGTTCCTAACTATACTAATATGGGAATGTTAACTTGCTTATGTCTTACCTGTCATGTTGTATTGGTGATTTTCCATGTTCCACATTCAAGAAAGCCCACACTGCTTGTACAAAATTACTAATTGTAAGCTGGTTACCCCTCAACAGAAACCTGTTTACTTATGAGGAATCTGATAGTTTTGGTCTTATGGGAGCTCAACCACAGCTCACATAAACGGTGCACAGACAGAATATCGAGTTGTTTTTTTCGAAGTACCATAATATCGAGTTTTAAACATAGAGGTAAAAGAATATCGACTGCAAGAATATCGTGGTACAGAATATCGACAGTAAGGTAAGAAATATCGTTTTTAATATCGAAGACAGTAATATAGTTTGTAAAAATATCGTTGTTAATAATATCAATATTTATATTAGTGTTTTGTATTTTAGTATGTGTTAAAAGTATGTGATGTAATTTTTTTGTATAAGTATAGCTTTTTTTATGTTTGTGTTAAACATTTAGCAGTAATTAATTTTATGTTAATTAATTTTTGCGTATTTTAGTTCTGTAGCGGGTTGTGGGTTTATAGGGGAATAGGGTGGGAAGTAATTTAATTATAATAAAGTAATTATTAATTTTTATTTATTTATTTATTTATTTTTTGTCCTCATACCACCATTGTTTGCAGAGTCAAGCCCGATATCGGATCTGTACCACCCCAGGCTATTTACAATTTAACATATAGTCCTGCGATCCAGTCCATCCAGTTCCCTGGATACTGGTCCCACGCAGGTGTAATCATAGGACATGGGAGAGTTGAGATCTTGTTATTTCGTTCCAAATCAGATAGTCTTCCCATATCTTACTACATGTTCCACCCTCAATTCCCATGTCCATTTTGCAAATAGTTTTAACCGCTTGAAGCCATTGAAAACCATTTGGTGGTACAGAATCTATCCATCTCTTGCAAATCTCTCTTCTAGCGAGGAGGATCAGATAGAACAGTAGAGCCCTCCTATTTGCCTATAGAAAGAAGGTCGGCTGATCTTCCAGCCCTATCAGGATCAATGTGAGACTCAATCTAAAATTGGTCTGCAGAATTTCATTAATTACTTTTCCGACCATATGCCAATACTCCTGTAGTTTGGGGCATTCGAAAAACATGTCTATCGTCCGCACTTAACATACCACATCTATGGCATCTTGGGGCTACAGTGATTACAAATTTTCCCAATTTCTGAGGGGTCCAATAGAGCCGATTAATTGTGAAGAAGTGGTTTCTCTTCAGGTTTGCTGGTTTAACCACCTTATAGAGTAGTTTGAGTGAAAGTTGCCACATTTTCTGCGGCTCCGTCATCTGAATTATACCATCCCAGATCTCGTATGGTGCTTTTAACTTCTTATCTTCCGCGGACACCGGAATTTTTATTTATTAGTATTTATAAAAAATTAATTATTAATTAATTATTAATTGGTTATTAATTTTTATTAATTAATTAATTGATAATTATATTAATTGTGGGTTTTTTAGGAGCGGGTTGTGGGTTTATATGGGCATAGGGTGGGAAGTAATTTAATTATAATAAAGTAATTAATTGTTATTAGTATTTATAAAGAATTTATTATTAATTAAGTATTCATTGGTTATTAATTTTTTATTAATTAATTGATAATTATATTAATAGTGTTATTTGTTTTAAGAGCAGGTTATAGGTTTATGGGGAATAGGGTGGGAAGTAATTTAATTAAAATAAAGTAATTATTAATATTTATTTATTAGTATTTATAATTAATTTATGATTAAATAATTATTAATTGGTTATTAATTTGTATTAATTAATTAATTGATAATTAGATTAATTGTGTTATTTTTTTTAGGAGCGGGTTGTGGGTTTAGAGGGGAATAGGGTGGGAAGTAATTTAAATATAATAAAGTGATTAATAATTTTTATTTATTAGTATTTATAATTAATTTATTAAATAATTATTAATTGGTTATTAATTTTAATCATTAATTGATAATTATGTTAATAGTGTTATTTTTTTTAAAAGCGGGTTGTAGGTTTATAGGGTAATAGGGTGGGAAGTAATTTAATTAAAATAAAGTAATTAATATTTTTAATTTATTAGTATTTATTTTATATTTCGATTTTATAGTAGTGTTTGTGGTAATTTATTTATTAATAATCAATTATTAATTGTTTGAAAATTATAAATAATTAATTGGTAAATATGTTAATTGTGTCAAATCTGTAGGAGTTGTTTGTGCATTTATAGGGGAATATGGTGTGAAGTAATTTATTTAAAAATCATTAATAAATATTTTTTTGATTATAATTAATTTTAAAGATAGTTACTTGTTTGTACAATGTTTTTAAACTTTTATAAATTAATGTTTGTAGTTAAGTTTTAGTATTTTTTAACATTAAATTCTTTTTCTATCTTTTGGAATTTTTTTATATGGTTTTTATTTTTGTGTTATTAACAATTTTTGTATTGTAGTTGCTATTTTGTTTCTTTTTTATTTTAATTTTAATTTTTTGGAAATATTAATTTTAACCCTCTGCTATCCAACACTTTCCCTACTGTTGCACTCAATGGAGTGGGAATAGTAATTTTTACCCCTACGCTATCCAGCACTTTCCCTACCGTTGCACTCTCTGGAGTGGGAATAGTAATTTTTACCCCTCCGCTATCCAACACTTTCCCTACTGTTGCACTCACTGGAGTGGGAATAGTAATATTTCCCCTTCGCTATCCAACACTTTCCCTACTGTTGCACTCACTGGAGTGGGAATAGTCATTTTTTACCCTTCGCTATCCAACACTTTCCCTACTGTTGCACTCACAGGAGTGGGAATAGTAATTTTTATCCCTACGCTATCCAATACTTTCCCTACTGTTGCACTCTCTGGAGTGGTAATAGTAATTTTATCCCCTCCGCTATCCAATATTTTCTCTACTGTTTCAGTTAATGTAGTGTCAAATGTATTTTAAAAAGATTAAAAATATTTTACTATTTTAATGTATTATATATATATTTTATTTTTATGTTATTGGTGTATGTGTACAAATATGTATTTATAATTTTTAATATATTTCTAACAATTTATAATTTATTAAAATAAATATTTATAAATATTAATAAGTAAATATATATTATACTTTATATATATGTATGTTTAATTTATTTTTACATTATATGTATTACTTATAATTTTAAACATTTTCTGATAATTCTAACTATGTTTTTTTAATTATATGTATTATTTACTTTGTTTTACATTATTTTATAAACATTAAAAAAACGATATTTTTAACAACGATATTTTTAACAATGATATTTATTTTTCGATATTTTTGTACTTACCATTATGTAGATAGGACTTCGATATTCTGGACAACAATATTTTTGCTTCGATATTTTTGTACCTCGATATTTTCAATGTCGATATTCTGTCAGTGATCCCACATAAACAATGTGGTCCCTCTCCTTCATAGTTTATGAACCTGGTTTCTTACACTCTAATCTAGTCTACGACCACATAGTCTATAACCTCATTTCAACAACTCAAATAATGTTTGCATTAACTATTTGGATGATTTTCAGTCACGGAACGTTGCCTGCAAAAGACATGAAATTACTTATGCTGGCCTATCATTAAATAATGTGCTGGGGAGAAAGTTAGAATAATTAATCCATGACACCTATACAATAAAATTGATGTTGGGAACTTGCTGGTAAATCTGTTAGATGATCTATAAATAGAGAATGTATAAATCTGGTTGCCACGTATATTGATTAGAGAACTAAAGTTTCCTTGGAAGTGAGAAGCTTGACATCTAATGTAGCGTCTTCCTCTTTGAATAATCCAACATAGCATTAGATAAGCCCTCATGGCTGAAATTCTAGCCATTTGCATCAATAATATGCTAGATTACTACTCACAGGGTTGCATTTTAAGAACAGGGAAAACTAAATCCAATATTTTCAGATCTGGAGATGATTGAGATATTAACACTAAAATAATTTATGGATCATCAATGCCACAGGACACCAGCAACACAGTGAGATAATGCTCAGGTCTTTGAACTAAAAGTTTGTTCATGAATTACTGTTTAATTGTTTTGTGAGCCAAAGTATAGCATTTGACTTTACATCTGTCAAAATATATAATTGTTTTGACTGTACAGAGTTTAAAATGGTCCACTGACTAATGCGCTATGCAGAAGCAAAATGGGATTGACAGACAAATGGTTAGAAATTAATGCCTCATAAACCCTTTATGTATGTATATGTATGTATTTTTATTTATGAGTTTTTATTAAATGAGTCTAAGGCAGCTAAAGTTGCCTTTTGACCTAAAAAAGCAGGTTACCCACTCACCCACAGTGAGAACAAGAAAGACCCTGCCACATTTCAGACAGCTTAAACCAGTTTACTGCTGCATTGAAGAAAAGTGAAACTACAGATTTTATCATATTACAAACTTGAAATTAAAAGTTACTCACCGAGTGAAATTCTTGCCCATTTCCCTAAAATTCTAATGCATATATACGGACTCTAAATGACAGGAGAAAACTGCAAGCACATATTTATAACTTCTGTATATATTTATAAATTGCTGTGAAAATTACAATTTACAATGCACTTAAAGTGCATTAGAACACTGGGATGTTGGGAGATCCATTGTAGTCTATAAAGTGGCTTTGGGCTTATAATGACTGGTATAAGCCTTCTGTGCCAACATTCCAATGGTTTTCTTTTGTCTTTCTGTTTCTCCCTTTTTAATTCAGAACATTCTACATTCAGTGGGAGGAATGTCCCAACAGCCTTATAGCTTTTCTGCCTCTGGCTAAACCAATGTGTCCCTCATTAAAGGCCCTCGTCTGCGGCTTGGCATTCACAATCAGTATATCCCTTGCCAATGGGCTACAAGGCTATAATATATCTCTTACAGTATATTCCACAAATTATATCCTTTTCTTTGACCTCTCCAGTTCATAAATGATGCTTTTTCATTTGTTGCACCACAAACGTACACAGGAACTGGCCAAAGATCTTCCTCAATAGTAGAGATAAGGCATAAAGAAATGTAATATCTTCACCTTTCTGATATCGGGCTCAGATTTGCTGAAACACATACTTTGAAGTTCATGTACAAGATCCACCTCATCGTCCGAACCATGTGAAGACTGCTGCTCCAAGTTCAACACTCTTGCCTGGTTATTCTGCCAGTCTCTACAGAAAAACACAAGCAACAAGATGATGAAATGTGATAATTTTGTTAACTGTCAATACAATAAAACAGTGTAGTCAATGTTTTCATGCCAATAAGACGCAGCATTCTAGAGAACAAATCAGAAACAAAGGTATCGATATTCTCACATTAATTGCACATAAAAAGGTCTTGATCTTCTGACAGTAGACGCAAATACAAGGGACTTGATCTTCTGACAGTAGACGCAAATACAAGGGACTTGATCTTCTGACAGTAGACGCAAATACAAGGGACTTGATCTTCTGACAGTAGACGCAAATACAAGGGACTTGATCTTCTGACAGTAGACGCAAATACAAGGGACTTGATCTTCTGACAGTAGACGCAAATACAAAGGACTTGATCTTCTGACAGTAGACGCAAATACAAGGGACTTGATCTTCTGATAGTAGACGCAAATACAAAGGACTTGATCTTCTGATAGCTGCACATACAAACGTCTTGATTTTTCGGACAAAAGAAGCAAATGGAAAGGTCCTGATATCCTGACAGTAGAGGCAGATACAAAGATCTTGGTCTTCTGACAGGAGGTGCAATTATTAATCCAGTTGATGCAGACAGAACGATCGTGATCTTCTGACAGTAGAAGCAAATACATAGGTAAAGCTATCTTGATAGTAAATGAAGATACAAAGGCTTGATATTCTGACAGAGAAGCAGTGCAAGATATTGAGTGCCTGATGTATGTACAAGGAGACAGGTTGCAAATAGCGGTCATTCATTGTGCAGTGAGTATTTGCGACCTGTCCCTGATATAACAATTCAACAAATCTACTAATAGATCATGTCACAAAATCACCAATCTCGGGGGATAGCAGAACAACACGCCTAATGAATGGGAATTAAGCAGGTCTCTATTTGCAACTCCACGTGATAGGCTCCGAGCACAGGTAGGGTGTCCTTCAAGGAAGAGCAGGCCCTTATTGCTGCGTTTGTATTCCCAAAAAGGAAACTTTTTTTTTTTTTTAAGTACCCATGTTCCTTGAAGGAATTGGTGCTTCTTTTTATAAAAATGTTTGCCATATTAGAACATATTAAGTGGACCGTGAATAGTTCTCTGGGCCACTGCCTGCTCCTCCTGAGCTTATCTGACACAATTCCAAAACAGGAACATGTCCAAAAAGGGGCAGCTTCCCCATTGTGAATGGGTTACCACCTCCTTTCAGGAGTCGACAACTTATCAATGGTTTGCCAAAGCAGATGCATTTACAAACTACTGATACATCTAATTGCAATAAACAGTTGACACACCCCTTGTACCCCCATTCCTAATTGTGATTCAGAAGAAGCTGGAAAACCCATTTTGAGATACATAAAGGCTTTACTGAATAGGTTCAGTAGATAGCAAGAAAGCAGCAGGCACACACTGTGATTTGGTGAATCACAGGTCTTGCAAACAATAAATTGCTTTGTTTATGAGTCTCTATATGCAGAATGATTTATTGGTTCAGAGCCCTACCTGGGATGCATATTTTTCCAATTAGTGCCAGGTAACATGTTTTCCATGCAGTAAGAGGTGTTACTTTCATCATAGGATTCCCAGACTCTTAATCAGATTGGTTCGCTCCCTGTGATATCATATGCACCTTCTAGGCACTAGAATCGGTTTGTCATCAGCTATATTCTCATCAATTCATCATTAATTACAGTTAGTCGTAAACATTACCTACATGTAAAACTTGGAAAGCTATTCATTACTGTAACTTCTAACACTAAAATCCACATTGGGGTACCCACAGCAATCAAACATTAAGCACAGGAAATTATCTTCTTAACAGATTTTGAGAAAATTTGAGCTATTCTACTCATTTCACAACATTGCAGGCTCAGGAAACAGTATTTTTCTCCTTCCATAAAAAGATAAAAAGCATTTTGTCGACCTCCAACTGAATAATTATGACAGTCAACCATTTTTTTGGTGAGACATTTAGCTTGGGTATCAAATAGCTGTGAAAAAAGGGTTTTAGTCACTCGACTAATGCATATGCAAAAACTTCTGTCCTGAGCACCTTTTTACCCCACCATAGAAAGGATGCCAAATCAAAACCATTTAAACCCCCTGTGAAGGACAGATGATAGAGATGTGTTTATTATATTTTTTAAATATTGACACATATTGGGTAGTGTTTAATCTAGTAATATTAGCTCGAGCCCCAACAGTGGTGCGTTCACTTTCATAATCCTCTACTGCTCCTTTCCAGGCCAATGTTGAGTCTGGACAATTTTTATATGCATTAAAAATAACCACTTGCCAGCATTCACTTTTCGCCATTTATATTTTTCCTTATGGAAGGTAACCATGGAGTCTAGCCATGTGCGTTTTTAGGTTTGAAGACCTTTTGCTGAAATGTACATAAGATATAGTTACTTATAAGGACTTTCAGTCAGCACTCGTCATCCATTGGTCTGTAATTGTGTCATTCAAATGTTTCTTCCACCCAGTACAGCACACAGCTTGGGGCACTGGGTGAGTCCACTTCAGCTATGGACAAACCTCACTGTGAGTGATGGCATTCTTCTGTTTCAAGAGCGAATCAACACACAAAGTAGTTCTCTTCAGTGCTAGGGACTATGTCAATGTGTGCCTTTAGAGGCTAAAAAATATTTTTCCTTTGAACTAATGTTTTTTTTTTTTAGATTGACTTGGGCCTAACAGCTTCCCCCAGCAATAATGTTTTTCAAAAACCATGACGAGACTAATAAAAACAAGCACAGACAAAGTCAAAATTCTGGCAGCCGATGCCAGATGTTTTAGCTTTGTCAATGCTTGTACTTTTATAGCACTCATCACAAAATATGTATGTATCAGCACAGCAGTTGCTCCTAAATCTGTTTCAATTCACCAGGCAGGGACTGTGCAGGAACTCGCTCTGGTTTTGTGTATTCCATATTGCGATGAGCATCAGGTAGTTCGGCAGATAACTTGAGCCGACTTCACATTCCGAGACCTGATACTGTCATTAGCTTGTGTTGTGATAAGGCTGTAGCGTGGTGTAACTGAAGACATGCTGTGACAGCCATGAAAACTTGCAGACTAAAAGTGTGCCTCGGAGCCTTCCTTTATTTTTTGTTCATGTCCGTACTCAGGCGTGCAATACCCAGTGTCATGCTAAAGATTTTGGGAGCCCAGAGCAAGACCTACTTTAGGGGCTCCTGTTCAGGACAACTTTGCATGTTGTTACTCATTTTCTGCATATTGAAGCCCCCGGTGTCAAACTACATTGATTAACACGTTAAAGGTTGAGATGCAGGAACAGAAGTGAGACATTTTCCAGGGGCCCCTTGTAATGTTGGGGCACTGGGCAATTACCCGGTTTGTCTTTGCCTTAAAACGTCTCCATCAGTACTGGTGGGCAGAGACGTAAAGCGGCATATTCGTTTTTGAGCTGTAAACGTGCTGCAACCAGCACTACAAAACCTCGCTAAATGTTCAAGACACAGAATTACAACACAAATATTTTTTTGTTGTTGCTAATACTTGTATTTAAGTGATGTTTGCTCACTTTCTCAAGACAATGCTGGATAAAAGAGAGATCGTTCTCCCCGTTGGCGGCCATACATTTAGCGTACCTTATATTACAACGAAAAAAGAGTCTAACACGTATTTAGACGTGTTTCCTCTCTTCCTGACTATTTTCTGTTAACAATTACTGATTAAAAATATTAATACAAGAAAATAAAAATATTTACTTGTTTAGCACTAAATATTTTATTGTTCACGTGGTAAAACATAATTAATATGTAATGCAAGAAAATATTTGTCACCGTCTACATAAGAGCATTGCCGTCATTAGAAACAACACATTTCGTACGCCCCAAATCCTTTAGATATATTTCAAAACTGGAAAGCAACCACGAGATGGCAGTCGTTCCTCATCATACCGTTTCTACTTACTTCTACGTTTCTGCATGAAACCCGCATTCAATTCAGTTCATTTCATCCCATCCTGATATTTGACCAAGTCATGTTAACAAATAAACATTAATAATGTCAACCATGATTTGAAATTAATTGAATTTAAAGATTCCTAAGCAACTGTGAGTTACTCGTCTTTGTAAAAGTTTATGTACTCTTTACTCTGGAATAATAGAACCTCTCTCGATCATTGGTTCTTAACCTTTTGACTTATGTGCCCCCTCACTTAATCATTACTGCAATTAGGGGACCCCAATGAATCATCATTGGAATCCAGGGACCCCCAGTGAGTCATTATTGGAATCCAGACCCTCACCCAACTGCGCCATTACTGGAATCCGGGGACCCCCCCATTGAGTATATTGGAATCTGGAGCCCCAGCCTAAGCAGTGTCGAGGATTTGAACCACACAAAAATAAGCTAATAGACAGAAACCAGCATTTATCAAATCAATACACACATTTTTGAATATTTTATATAAAAACAATCTGAATTATAATTTTAATGGGAAGGTTGGAGCCTTTTTAGATTCAGTTGAGCCCCCGATCATCCATACTATATACTCTGTATGAGGGACTGCCACTGATCCCACGAATCAATCTGAGGATACCAACTTATTTGTTATCCTCACATTTTTAAGTCCTTAACATTTACAGAACGTTTTGAAATCTTCAATTTTACATTTGGCTTCTTTATATATGTACACTTGATGAATCTGTTAATGATAGTTCATTTTCTAAGCAGTCGCCGACCCCCTGAGTAGATTTCATGGTCCCCTAGGGGTCCCCTAGCCACAGGTTAAGAACCACTGCTCCATATTCATTATTGAAAACAGTTCTAAGCCAATCACACAGCTCAGAGCTTCGCATTAAAATTGGCCAATGTTTATTTAGAAGCAATTTGGAGTCATTGCACGTGCACCTAAGCAACGAATAAGATGCATTTTGGGGTTCTTGGAGGCTTTGGGTCTCCGCCCATCTAGTGACTTTTTTTCAAAGCCTATATCCCAAGTGCAATCACCTCAGTGTCAACCTCTTTCTGAATGGGAAAATTCCATTACTGATGCAGGGGATGAGAACAATGTTCACATCACACAAACGTTTTCTGTGGGTTTCCCCGATTGCTTATACTGAGAATGATGAAAGATTAACCACAATCACATCATGATGACAGCAAGAAAGTGAACAATTAATTACTTTTGCTTACTCTTGTGGAAGTTGCACAATGCAAACTGATGTCAATATCATTATGGGTGTTTAATATCTCTTCATTAGTGGTGATGAGTCCCAAATAATTAGCCACTCATCAAGTGCCTTCAACATACGACTCAGTGTGAGGCCAGTTAGTGGATTTGTGGTATGATGCCACCACCAAGGGACACCTTGGTTACCCCTCAAATTCACTAGGGGTGGGCGATAAATTCTGCTCTGCTGGCGGAGTTGGCAGAGTTTTGGCCACTCTGCCGTACGCATGTAACACGGAGTTCTGGCAAACTTCCGCCAACAGCTGCGTGGCAGAGTTTTTTCTTGTGCACTGCTCGCTAACGGTAAGTTGTCACACGAGAACTGGCGTTCCCTAGCATGGTTTTTGAGTGCTAGGAGGGCACCAAGCGAGATTTCCCCAACGCGTGTGGATGCAACCGTTCGCGGTGAGAAAGATGCCACTCGAGTAGAACATCTACTTGAGCAGCAGCAAAACTAACTCGAGAAGCAGTGCCCTTGAATACAAGCTCATTTACGCTTGTTTTAGTGTGCATGTATACTTTTCTTCGGTCCTGACGAAGGGTGGGAACCCAATAATGAAGCATGCCACCAACTAGGTTGGTGAGTGAAGGTTCTTTAAAAAATACCCCTAGGGTCCCTCCTGCCCCGCCTCCCCCTTTATTGCTGAGAGTTAGAGACTCTATAGGAACTCTTATTAGGACAATAGGGAAATGCAACATCTCTTTATGTAATATGAAGTCACCTGTGGCGTTTCACTTTTTCCAAGCAAGGCATGACATTAATCAAATACAGTGGCAAGTAACTGAAACTATCAAACATTACAGAAGTGACAGATAAAGGATTGCATCACATTGAGAGACATTTTAGATACAATCTTGATATATTACAGCCAGAAGGGTTAAATGATAGCGCTGACTGTTAGTGCTACTAATAACACGAACTACAAATGAAATAGAAAAAACACAGTGGAAGAGAAGTGGAAAAGTAAGACTAGACATACCCACAGCATGTGTTTTTATAACCAACACTGGGCGGCATAGCTAAAGCACAGCACATACCCATCAGTGACCAGAACACGTGGTAATAAAGACTCGTATTCAGTGCAGTTAGCACTGCAGCAACATGTGAGAGAAACTAAGGAGAGGTCTTACTGAAGAGTCTGTAAAACAATCCACGCACTACATCTTGTTGCGACTACGAAACATGTATAACATGCATAACCTTACAATTCATTTTTCGGTGTCTTTAGAATATAGATTGAATTCATACAACCGTGTAAGGTTTCTGAGCGGATGTTTAACTCCCGAAAAAGTGCCAGGCAAGCCTAAAACACATTGAGTAAAGAGCATATAACTAAGGGGACTGACAAAGAACGCATAAATATTTGTTGAAAATGATAGATGGAAGTAGTGCCACCGTAAATATTCATCAGGAAGACGGAATTCAAATAATAAATCAACTACATTCAGCTGATCAAAACTTATTACATTTTCAGTCATAAACCAGACATTCCCCATTCTGACTATTTTAGCATGCTGAAATGAATCCTTTAGTTATGGCACACAACAAAATCAAGCACTTGCCAGCATTCAATCTTACTGCACGGCTAGGTGAACACAGCACATTTTTATGTAAACAAAGAGTACATTTAATTGGTGTTTAAAAGGTATGTCTCTGCTACCTCTGCATTTAAGGGATTCAAAGATGGCATCTCTTATTTGCTGCCCAGCAACTCACTGTTAGTATGAAAACACCGCCACATCTCCAGAAACTCGGATGCGACTAGCTTAAGGAAGGGGCTGTCCATGGTGCTGGTGGAGATGGGAAGCAGGGAGGGTCATTTAGACTAGCTCAGGCAGAGCTGCCCGCCTTCCAAGTGCCAATTGCGTCGAGGCGCCCACTACTACTGGGACAATTGATTTTGCTTCCATACACAGCATGGTAAAGAAGGCCATACGAGCTAAAAGAGTAATAAAAAGGGAACTTCACTGTGCAGTATTGAGCCTGTACCCGCCTGCTGCCAAAGGTAGCAAAATCGCTGGGCACACAAAGTGTAAACTGAGCAGCCAGCAGGGAACACCAAGGAAACCAGGAGGGACATCCTGGGGAAGAGTAGGGGATGCTGCTAATTGAATATTAAATGCTTATTTACTAGTCAGCATCCAAGCAACTATAGCCTGGTCCCACTTAATTTCTAGTCCGTATCCAAGCAGCCTCTGATTTTCCCTTTGGAACC
Source organism: Calotriton arnoldi (assembly GCA_963921515.1). Classification (NCBI taxonomy): domain Eukaryota; kingdom Metazoa; phylum Chordata; class Amphibia; order Caudata; family Salamandridae; genus Calotriton; species Calotriton arnoldi. The sequence goes on along the minus strand of CAWUFW010006330.1, from coordinate 764,720 downwards.
CCAGGCAACCAGCAGTGCGAAAGTCCAGGGTGGTGTGTAAGAGGAAAGCCCGGGGTGGTGTGTAAGAAGAAAAGCACACCATGGAGTGGGCTGGCAGGGCTGGTGAAAGGAGGATAATGAATACCTAAGACCCACTGAATCCCCTCATTAAAGCTTGATGAGTCATTACATTACCATTGCCGGCATCTTTTCATCCAATGATATTTCCTGTTCACCTACCAGGAATATGATTGGTACGCTTTGTTTTGATATTGCTCACTATGCCTTGCTCATGAGGTGCAGAAGCATGTCATCACTTCAAAGATTTCTTTGTTGTTTTAAAAGCAATTCTACTTTAGCTTTCTGGTTGCAAACAAAAAGCTGGTGTGAGAGAATCAGTGGCTTTTATTAAGCTTGGCGGTAAGAACAAATCTTAGTTTTGATAGTACTAGTCACAAATGGAAACAGAAATGGCATACTGCATACATCCACAAAATGCCCAGGGTAGACAAAAAAATGCGATGGACAGCCCATTAACCCAATGGCTGTTGGGGCTCACAGATACAAGCCAATGACTCAAGGGAGTCGACTCAATGCACTGCGACTCTATGTAATTTGTGTTGCCCCTGTTGTCTCTTGTGCTGACAATTCGGTCTTGCTAGAAGTTGACGGTGTCTGTCTACGGACCTAATGAGTTATTTCAGAAGAGTGACAAGTCGGTTTATGCTCTAGGACAGGGTTCTCCAAAGTCGGTCCTGGAGGGACGGATCCATGCCAGATTTTTAGCATATCCCCATTTAGATAAATGTAGTTATCTTAAAATCTGGCATGAATCCATCCCTACAGGACTGACTTTGGATCAGCCTGCTCTAGGAGTACTGAGGCAAGTATGGAGACTCAGAAACTGGGCTCAGATTGAGACAATTCACAAAGGAATCGGGGAACCCTCATATGCACTTTGTGAGGGAACATGAATTCTGTTCTTGCAAGACAGTCAGTGATAGAGTAGAGAACAGTCTGCGGGGTGAGGGCAGCATTTGCACTGGAGAGAGAGAGCAAGGAGAGACAGCCATGTGAGGTGAATCCTTCATAAAGAACAAACATTGCAAAGCCAAGCGGTCCAGGATTTGCTTTGCAAATACTTGTGTGCCAGTGCTGCAAGCCATTAGTGAACAATATAGAACCCATACCATTGAACACTAGCTGCCTACGCGTGCACATGCACAGCGAGCCATCTTTGAATGTTTTTTAAATCTTTTAGCATTGTGTATTGTTCCAAGATGTTTGACACATTGAAAGTGCTTTGGCCATCTTGTAGTGCTAAAGAAATATAAAGCGTTGAAAAAACATTTCAAGATGGCCCGCTTGTATAGACATCTATGGGCACATATTTTAGAATGATTATAGTTACAGTTTTATAAAACTCATTCAAAGATGGCTGCTTGTGGGTGTACATGCATACACACAGGCGACTATCATGGAATGTTGTTCACCATGCTTTATTATTTTTACAATCCAGGTTGGCAATACGTATTTTTGAGTGGGAAAATAATAATGTATGCACGGAATGCCACACACAATAGGATGACTGTGGGAGCTGGTAGCAGCATCCAAGGAGCCTGCAGGCCTTTCCAAAACAACAAAAAATAGCCATAAGCAAACCAATAAGTCTGGGTTATTTCAGGTGAAAGTGTTCTTTGTTGCAATGACGGTATGATGTTATAAATGTATATGCACAGGCAGACAACACACATGCCGGCCAACTGACAAAGCGAAAATAAGCACATTTACACAATGCACATAGAAGCACACATGCAGACACAGGGTGTATGCAATAAGTAGTGCAACTCAGATCTGACATTCTGACACCATAGACTGCGTACTATCTTCAAGTCACGCAGATTAGCATGCCTTGATGCAAACAACAGAACGGTCTCTCCTGGGATCATCTAATATTTTTCAAGGGCTGTTGTCACTCAGCAAAACATTTTTAGGTTATGTGGATATGGATGATGTCAATTCATGCACCGCAGAGATACATCCCAGATGCCGCAAACCTCACTGGGGTAGGTCCTGAAGCAGCAGAGCTAACCATGCAGCTGTAGAGGAGACACAGACCTGACCCAGAGTGAGTGAAGATGTAAGCAGATGTGTGGCTGAGTCCTAGTTTTGCTGACTGTGTGATGTGGTGAATGCACGAGCAATACTGAGCGTTATGTAATCGGTGTTGAGCATGAAGGATATTGTAAAAGAGTGATTGTGAGCAAGTGGTGTCAAATCCCTTTTGATATATAGCGTGCTGATGGTAATATGCAGTGAATGCTAGTGCTAAGTTGTGATTCAAGAAGTTAGGTGACGTTGTTGGCTGACTTGAGCGAACATATGTTGAGGAAGTGGTATGATTAGGTATGAGGTTAAGTGACAGATAGTGATGGATGGATTAAGTGGCTGATGGAGGATTTAAAACAAGAAAATGATGAAGTGAGTGGAACCATAGGTGCACTGGAAAAGAGTGAGCAGAATGTCATCTTGCAAATTATTCACCTTTTCCAGACCATCTGCTTAGTCACCTAAGTGTTTGAGATGGAAACTGTAAAGCACTTTAGTTATACAGGTATCCTCTGATACCTCCTCTGCAAAACCACAACTGTAACTTAGTCTCCTACCATACAACTTTTTGTTAAGAGTGTACATACCCGATGTTCCTATGACCGCTGTATCAAGATAATGTAGTATAAACAACAAAAGATAATGGATACAGGCATGCAGGTTTGCTTCTAAATGGGTACACAGCTCAAACTGAGTATCTAGAACTAAGCTTTACCCACATAAAAAAGACAATTAAAGCAAAAATCAGATTTCATTACAACTACAGGAAGCAGGGTTTAAAATGCGAAGAGCCAGAACATCTACCCAAAAAGCTACTCAAAAATCTTACAATAACAACTCTAATCTCCACTCTTCCTTGCCACCTCAAAGAATATGCTTTATATTTTAGCCAAAATTGAATAATGAAATGAAAAGGCCATTTGTAAGGGACATCCCACTGAGGCAACTTTTGAGAGAGAAAATACTCCTCCTTACTCTTTGTTTTTCTTGTAAGAAAAAAATCTTTAGTGGGTGCATCTGATGGAGCAAGGACTCACAATGAGACTTGCTCGGAAGCAATCCTCTCACAGTATTAATTAATTTGTATTAAAACCTTGTAATGTCTTTATTAATAATGTGCAAACACAACATTTTTATCTAGAAGATGCTTGCCTATGTGTTTTCCCCTAAAAAGTAATCCTTGTCTAATCCAAAATGGCCGCTAAAGCGCGGGAAGTCTACTGCGCATGAGTCAACCATGTCACGTGGTATGATGTCTTTCTTTGCTTGGAGGGAATCTTTTGCTTCTGTGCAGTGTATGCTAAAATGGCCGCTTAATGTTTTCACATGCTAAAGCTTTCGCATTGCTGCAATTAATAATGTGGTATTCGAACACTACTAATGCGGGATAGACATTTATAATTAAATGGGAGTAGAGTAGAAGTAGGGGGTATACAGTGAAAACATTTATTTTTGATTTTAATATGTTTCTTCTTTAATTTTCTATTAGTTCGTAAAGTGGGCCTGGGTTAGCTAAACAGCAGCTTGAGAGCCATGTGACCTGCGCATGCGCTCTGAAAACTAGCAAAGCAAAGCGATGAAGTCAACTTGGAGGATGTCCAAGGACATGACCCGCTGATCACCTTCAGAGCTCAACTAAAATGTCTTATAAAATGATACATTTTGTATATATTTTGTAATAATCATGGTGTGAAACGGGTGGGAAATAAAGCAAATGTATTAATTGAGAGGGGCGGGATTCTAAAACAATGGGCTTAAGAAAATTGAACTAAAATGACATGGTGTGAGGATCAACCCCTGTCCAATCAGAATTAGTGGGCCCATAATTTTGAAACATTAATGGGAGGTACATGGGCGTAGAAGGGTATAATAGATATAGAATTAGCTAATTAGTTAGCTCACAGAGCGAGCTGATGGATATAGATGCGGTAGCAGAGAACCGATGCTATTGCAGAAAAGAGCAGACTGAACCGCTGTCCGAAGAGGTCGTGTGGTGGGGGCGGCGGACCGTACTAGAGGGAGACGCGGAAGAAACCACGAGGAGGAACGAAGTGTCAGAGAGGGGAACGACGCAGGCGTCGTTGGTAGAGAGGTCATCTATCCTGTCTTGAACCTGGTCCGGAGGTCTTGGTCTTCATCCTTTCTTGGGGACCCTCTTTCCAACTCCTTGGCCAAGGGGTTTGGTTTTCACACCTTTAGGTAACTATAAATGCGTAATCTTTAGTTTGTACTGCTGTCTCTATCTTCTCCTTTCTGAGGGACCGTCATTTGTGATTAATAGGTGACTATATTATGCTTCCTCCTTGATATGCGATTAAGTATTATGTGAATTTTAATTTACTCTGCTAAATAATTTTAGATAAACATTTCAAAACTTCCTGAGTCAGTGGTTATTTCAGGAGTCTAATGAAAATTATGTTTTGTATGATCTCATTTCAACCCCAGTTATCAAAGGTCCATTGGTAAGTCATTACTCTTCAATCAGAAAAGGTAATTGGTAGCAGGGATTTTGATAACGAGTACAACTGACTCCCACCAGCGGTGATTATTAGTTACTGTGAATGAATGGGCCCAGGTGAGTATTTAGTGTATGAATGCTTGTTGCTAATAACCCGCTGTATCACATCCAATATAGTGATTAAGTAAAAGTGCTTTCATATAGCTGCATAACCTCAGCATCCCTAAGCCAACAGCCTACAGTTTGAATCACCCAGTGGTTACCTACTTGCGGATCCAGGCCCACTAAAAGTTTCCCTCTGAGAACTCTCCTGGAAATTTAAGGCTTTATTACGATTTTGTCTGTCCACAGACTGCCAGACTCGCGGGGCGCAGTGGTGGCTGTCTTCCAACCGCCCCATTACGACCAGGGCAGTCAGGCTACCCTGGGACCACCGCAACCACCAACCGCCAGGGATCCCTGGCGGTGGCGCAGCGGTATTAAGGCCCCAATATGCTTGGCGGGGCCCACTGCGGCCCTGCCAAGCATATTACAAGTTTCCTCACCGCCACACTTTTCAAGGCGATGCGACCGCCATGAAAAGTGTGGCGGTAAGGAAACAAGGGTGGCCCTATATGGCCCCCTCATGCCTCGCGTCATGTGGATGAACACATGGGGCACAACATGTGCCCCCCTGTGTGGATGCAACCCAGTACATGAACGGCATGGACTGCAGCAGTCCATGCCATGCAGGTACTGCCTTTGCCGTTCCTGGGAATGTCAAGGTACCGCCCGCCAGACAGAAGAAAACTCCTGATCAGGCGGGCAGTTCCTACATGGGTTTGACGGTGCGGGCGGTCCCACTCCTGCACCGCCAAACTCTTAATAAGGCCCTAAATTTTCTCCATCACCTATGGAATCTAATTACCTGACACATACCTTACATTTGAGGGATGCTGGACAAAGAGTTTGAGCTGTACCATGTTTGAGTTGCTGGTAGCACACTGTGTGTCTATAAGATAAGTGGCACTGCGCTGTGTGTTGAAGTGCACTGTGACAATGATGAGTGTCACTGTGTTCATTGACACTCTGATCACTAGAAAGTAGGGGCTGGTATGGGTTGCTATGTCGTGGCATTGTTTTGATTGATGAGTGGCAGTGGTAACTAGCATAGTGTTTCTAGATGCAGATGAAGGTACTGCTCCAAAAGAAAACATGAAAACTCACGAGTCAACAAAGGGTCGTTGACATAAAGGAAAGGTTGTTCAAAAAACTGTAGAAGAAAAGTCTTTACATCGGCAACGTACCTTAGCAGCAGGGTTACACAATGTTTTCAGTAGTCAATACTTCAAAGAGAATATTTTTTAATAAAGCCCATGTGACCTTATTGTATCACAGGTATTCTATAAATTGTACGAACAATTTTATTTTCTATTGCATTGTTTGCAACTTTTGCATCATTCTATTAAAAATATATAAACATAGCTACTACATTTCTGTACCACGAATGCTTATGTCTTCATCTGAAATAATACACTATGGACGCATCATGACAAAAAATATCACATGCATAAGTACACAGCAAAATAGTGCTAGAGAAAAAGCCACCCCGTGCAACAGCATCAAGAATCAATCAGAGCGAATGAAGAAGTATGTAAATGGCCTATTATTAATTATGTACACTCAGACCCAATACTTTTCTTTCTACAGTTTTTCTACAGTTTCACATCCTCAGATTGCATATAATCCCAAAAAGCCTCTCCTCACCACATTCTAAAACTCTGATCTTCATTTAAAACTTTCAATGGTTTCCTCTCTTTCCTTTAAATGACCACTACCCCCACCCCTCCTATTACCGCCATCCCCCGTGTGCCTCCTCTCACCGGCATAGCCTGCTCAAAGTTGCAAGCCTGTCTACCTTAATCACCTCAATTGAATTTCTGCAAACTGCCTACACCATCTTGCATAAATCACAACCTTGCCTTATTCAAAACCATATGCCTGCAATCTAACAATAACTAATCTCCTCTAGGCTATCTATTCATACCACCAACTATTTGAATTACCTCACACAGCCCCCCACTAATGATCCCACATTGGGTTCCAGAATAGCGTGCTACTACCTTTGTTATTAATAGAACGGGGTGTGCTGCCTCAACATCCAGCCCTATAATAAAGGAAAGAATTAGGCCAGTAACAGTGTCTGGAAAACAGGGGACTGTATATCCAAAGACTGTAAAAAGAATTAGAACATTGGAATGTTGGGAGCTCCATTGAAGACAATGGAGTTGCTCTGGGCTTATAATGGCTGGTATAAGCCCAGCGCTCCAACATTCCAATGTTTGTCTTTTTGTTTCTCCATTTTTAATTTAGAACATTCTACCCTTAGTGGGTGGAATGTTCCAATAGCCTTATAGCCCTTCTGCCTCAGGCTATACCGGTTGTTAAAGGCCCTCTCCCTCGTTATAGGCCCTTGCCTGCGGCTCGGGCCTATAACTCGGGATCAGGGCCTTTAACAGCCGTTATAGCCCTCGGCAACGGGCTATAAGGCTATAGTATGGGAACACACACAAGCAAATTGACAAGATGTGTATCAGCACTAATGAAAGGTGCAAAGGTCACATGTGTGGACATATTCAATAAGGTCGACATGCTTCACTGATAAAGTAATTTTCTGCAGTATTGGTTTTTCCTTTACACTTTGGTTTTCAAATTGTTTTTAGAACCAAACTGTTAGCAAAGCACTCTTTATTATCCCAAACCTTTTAGAACCACACCCCAATTTTCATCAAGACAAGCTTTCGCGACTCACCTAGCTTTCATGGACAAGAGTTGGGCGATTTTTTAAATGTAGCTAAAGCATCGTGTGGTAGAGCACTGTCGTTTACAGAGAGCACATTTTCTTTGAAATGTCCTCTATATTTGCACAGACATACAGTTTTACTGATAAAACTATGACACACAAATGATAATGTGTGGAAATCGGGTTTCATGAATATTTTTCATTTGTGCATCACCCAGTATATTACCTTGAATTATTTTGATCCTATTAAAATCTTTATTTCCATCATATATGCATAATTTCTGCTTTCCTAACTACTGAATGTGTACAATTCATTTACACATATTTACATTTTGTTGTGTGCTAGAACAAATTATATCCTACAGCCTTTCCTTTCACACTTCCTATACCCATGCAATATAGTCAATTAATTCACTTTACTTTTCTTTCTCTGACTGCAAATCAGAGGAGTTTATAAACACCAATTACCATGCTAAAAAACATAAGCAGCAATTTGACAGAAGGAACAGCCGGACATCTGACTTCTGTCTTTGAAGTGCAGCAAATGTGACAAGATAGAAACAAAATTTAAAGGCATCTTTATTTATTGCTTGATCTTGAAACTGGTCTAAACAATTTAACATGAATGAAGACTTTTTTATTGACTTTCTATTTACGAGAATATAGTATTAACTCAATCATAACTACACAGTTGTATCGATGATGTGCTCATTGAGAATTTTCAGACTGAACTGTTTCAGATTTACTTGCGTTTATTTAAAGTCTTTTGAACAAGAGGGTTGCAGATAACATTAGCATGGACGCTCCACATTCTGCACAATCCTGCGGCGGGTATTTGTGCAAGAACTGCATCCAGAAATTGGGCAATGTATAGCTATGCTTAAAGAACTGCAGGTAAAATTCTGTATTCAGCCTCCTACTTGCCTGCCTCCTCATTTTTGCTGAACTCTTTGATGACATTTACATTATTGGATGTATGTATGTTGCTTATTTTATTTTTTTGTAATCGTGAAAACAAACTAATAAATATATTAAAAGAGAATGACAAAAGGGGATAGCTTTTATGAATATGTCTTTGGAATAATGTACTAAACTACAATGTCTATCTCTTAGGTTTTGAATAAATTGATTACGTTTCTCATCCATCTTTTAATAAGAGGACAGCATTTGAGGACAAAAATTACAACATACTTAACAGTAGACAGTCAACTCACTTGTGCTTCTCGGGAGAAATCTTTTTATTGGAAGCTTGTTGTAACATGTTTTTCATGATTTCACCTGTAATCAAAACAAAATGCCATTAGAGAAAATGGTTTCTTATTTAGCAAATCTGTATAATTACAGAGCACGTGCAATTACATTTTAGTTATCACCCTTTCAAGAATTATGTGCATTTAAAATGACCCCCAGTTCTTGAAATTACTTTCTGAAAGAAACCGCACTTTCAAACATTTCAGGTTGGCACGGACAGTCATTCCTGCATGTTTTCACATTTGAAGCATTTCTTACCAAACCCCTGCTAGCAAGTCTCTGTCATCTTGGGAAAGACATCTGACCCCCAGGCCAATACTAAGGTTGCATTAGGAGACTGGGGCCAACAGCAATGACAGAAACAGTCATATTAGAATAAGGTACCACTCTGCACACATTATCATCTCAGGCATTATCAGCATTTTGTGCAGTACGGGGACCCAAAGGGTAAACTTCACTTGTGAACTTTCCAATTGTTCAACGCATCCGTAATTTGTATCAATTCAGTATTTCATTGGCATCCAACTTTTTTTTGTCAAGTATTTAAACATACATTGAAATGTGACCACCTGGGCCGCATTTTGTAAAGGACACCGTGCTCCCTGTTTGCACCGGGCGCAAACAGGGCCAGTGCTCCCTATACATATAATGCACTGCCATGGGTGCAGCACATTAATGAACGACGGATCAGATGAATGAATGAGGTTCATGCTTAAAGCAAAAGCCTGTTGCCAACATCTCTAAATAAAGCCAGAGGTTGTGTGAACCAGAGATTACTTGGTAGTGGAGGGATGGGTGCATTCCCTTGGTATACAGTCAAAGCCCAGTGCTATGGACAAAGACTGTATCATTGAGGCTTATCAGTTATGGACGGTTGGATACAGGGCTTAGCTGACGATTATAGTTCACTACTTATGGCTCAAGGGTTAGCCACTCAGACGGTTTTGCTCAAGGTGTCATTGTAAGTGTGGTGCTAAGGTTAAACTCCATTCGGCACATCTGAAGACTGTGTGTAGTGTGTGTTGACAAACTGCAGAGGACTGTCCGTAGGGCCTAAGTGAAAAACAAACTTAGTGGCCAATATTTGCTGCACTTTGGCAAGGATTATGTGCATTTTGGGTTGATTGCTCACAGAGGATTGGGCACAAGACTGCCCTAGAGTTTCACTCTCATTGCGCATGAGTAGTGCCAAAATTCTAAGATGTCATCTGAGATGTCAACAGAGACGTCAGCAATGATGCCATTTAACATGTCATGAGTGATGCAATATGTGAGGGCTTAATTAGTGCATGATGGGGGCATAAGTTATGGATAGTATACATTTTCTAACCATACCTTCTATTTAACTGTTTGTTTTCAGTGAACTTCAGAGGCTTGTTAAGCATACATAAGTGTGTTATGAGAAAACCTAAGCATAACTTCACTTTACACTTTGTATTTTAAGGGAATTTGTATTTTCCTTTAAATCATATTCAACATTGATGTGTTTTTTGCACCTCAACCCAAGTTAAATTCCAACCTTTGCGGTGCACAAATTTTGGCTATGACTAAGGCAATACCTAAGTATCGGTAGAAAACTTGTGTAGAGAATTACATGAGATGTCTTTGAATAATATGAAGCAGGGTTGACTGCATATTATGTTTTTATAAGAAACCCCGGTAACCTAACTAATGCAGGGATTGTGTATGCACAAACCTACGACTACTGCTAATCTGCACTGTGTACTTTCCTTGACTGCATGGGTAGACTGTCAAGCCATGCAGGTCAAGCTCTGTGCACCAATGAGAACAGGCAGCCTTTGGCTGTGCGTAGCAGAGGGTGAGGTGGAGGCTGTGAACACTGGTCCGTCTAAAATCTAACGTCCACTGGGGACGGCCTTTGATTGCAGGGGGGATGAGACCAATAGACTCAAAGTTGTACACTGTGTTGGTTGAGTGCAGGGCCTGAATTTGGCCAGGCCCTGTGCCCCGTTCCTCCATGAACATATGGCCCTCATCGCAGACAGTCTTCAGCCATGCACAGTGGTGATGGGCCTGACCTTCGCTATTAATGGACTTTGCTCGTACACAGTGGGGCCCAGCTGCAGGACTATGAGCAACCAGTCCACTTAAGTCTATGAAGCTTGTCCCACTGTTCATATGCTGGGAGGGTGGTAGCTTGGCTGCACTGCCTATTTCTATGCCTCCGGACAGTGCACAGCAAATAAAGCCTACACCTAGTGGTGGTGTGCAAGGTGTGCAGTGCTAGCCCCCCACAGCTGGTCACCTCGGGTTCATGAAGCTTGCACCTGGTGGTGGTTTACCAGGAGGTGGTGCAAGTCCCTCCACAGCTAACTCCACTGCATATGGCTGGCACAGTGACATTTGGCTGCAGGGTCTGGCCCTGACCAGACCCTTTTATCTTTTTTATAAAAAATTATTTTGGGTCCTCGAATCCACAACTTGATCCTCATATCCACATTGGAGGGCATCCCTAGGATCCAGAAATTCACCAAATAGATGCACAAATCTTGTGGCAAAATGTATCTTTTTTTAAAATTTTGAACACTGTGGGGTTTACAACATGAGCCTGAGGGTAAGGGTGTCCTTCCCTTTTGCCTTTATGTTCCCTTAAATTTTTGTTTTTCAGGACCGAGGAACTGAGCCCCTGAGCTTTTAATGGTTGCCAGAGCATTTTGTTTCAATGTTGCGGCAACCATACAGATCTTTCCAACTCTTTTAATCCTGATCCAAAATAGTTGATGAGAAAAAAAGCCCCCATGACCAATAAGTTTTGTTTATTTTTGAATTTTAGGATGTGAGGAAGCTGAAAGGTACAGATTTCACTCACTTTTTCTTAAATTTAACCTGTTTATGCCCAATCTGATCCTGTTTAAATGCTATTTTCTCGAAAACCACTTAACATATTTGCATATAACCAACAAAAGCATAATCCTTGAGTAAAGCTCTACCTTGTGTCAAGATTGGTGTAATTCTGTTCAGTTATTTCAGGCAGCGGGAAATTTATAGTTAGAATCATGTTTCGAGAGAAAAAGAGCCTTTGTGTTTATAGTGTGTTGTGCACACGTATAGGTAGAACTGGATAAAATCCTTGATATTGTTAAGGAAGATCTGATTCCCTTCTGCTGTGAAATGAAGTTCATCCTTTCAGAACACTCCTGGCATGTTGAAGCAGATAGTGTGGTAAATGGAGCTTATCATTATGGTGAGGGAGAAATGCTGAAATTGTTTTAGTGATGTTTCCTAAATTTCTTATTCTTTTGACAAAAGAAAGTCAGATGACCACTACCACTTCTACCTTTGACATATGTTGGAAAATATAAAGGCAGTGTGAGGATATAGAGCCATCAATTGTGCCAATGTCTCCTCCATTGGATTCCAAGTCCATCGTCTGTGATTATACACAGGTCGTTGCCACCACAGTGTAGAATCATGAGGTCTGAGTGCTCACAATCCAAAATGCTCTCAAGAATAGGCAACAATTGATGCCACTTCATGCCTCTCTGGCCAATCCAAGTGATGTCTTTTTTTTTTTAACTTTATAATTTTGTCACAGAGGTAATAACATAGGTATCAGTGTGCACAGTCATCATCAACAGTTAAGAAAGAGGCAATTGCGGACATGTAGATACATTTTATGGATACCAATGTCGGAGAGGTCTAGCCTAGCATCAATACAACAGTTCTTGTAGTGCAGTTCATACAGTCAGGGGTGTGTGTCTTCTCATTACAATATAGCCTCGCCACAGCCAGGAACATAGTATATAAACACTGTAAATATGGTACAGAATACGCTCAGGGGGAGCCGGGCATCAAACATTGCAGTGGTTAGATTGTGAACTAGAACCAGGCTACCCAACCCCTGTGGGAACTATGCCTTGCTCCAGCTGCGAAGTGGAGTCTCGCTGTCGGGATGTGAGGTATGCTCTGAAGGGACCCCATATGTCTCTGGGACGGGACGAGGAGGGCACTGTGGTGGAATATACCTCACTCTTTGTGTTGCATGAAGCCAAGCTACCCATCCAGCTCTGAACTGTGGGAACAGTCTTGCGGCCCCAGTGTATAGCCACCTCTCGCTTGGCCAGCAAAAAACTAAGGGCCGCAAACTTCCGAATGTTTTGGGGAAAGTTCACCACATAGCCCAGTAGCGCAATTTCGGGTATAGGAGCAAGGGATAAATTGATCATGTCGCCCAGTGTCTTGTGTACAGCTTCCCAGTACGGTTGCAAGTGTGGGCATGTCCATGCGAGGTGTGCGAAGTCGGCCTGAGGGGCCGCACATTTGCGACAGGAGTGGTGTCCGGAAGGGTCCAGTTTGTGGACTCTGGCAGGTGTGATGTAAATTCTGCGCAGAAAGTGTTGTAATTTGTGTCGGCTATTGAGGGAGACATCTTTCGTGAATTCGCAGCAGGTAGCCCATTGGTCGTCTGTGATCGGGTGACCCAAATCCTCCTCCCAGTCCCCACGGATCTTGTCGTCGTTGACGGGGATGAGCCTAGTACATGCTTTGTATAGTTTGGAAATAAGGTGGACACCCAGCTCACTCTCAATAACCAGCGATAAAGGGGCGAACGAGTCTGGTTCAAGGGGAAAGCCAGGCAGTGTAGCACGCATAGCCGATTGAATCCGACCCAGTACAAACCTATCCATGAATGTGGCATTAGGGAAGCGGGCGTCATCTCCCTCCATAAAGGCATGGCCGTCCGGGAACAAGTCCCCTACTTTTGCAATAGCAAATTTGGTCAAGGTACGCTGCACTAGCCGCTCACCCGTAATTGGTAGCCAGTGGGCATTGGGGAGTGGTAGGGCTGTTGCGTACAGAGTGGTCGTGTTGGTGACCCGCCGAAGCTTCTCCCAGGCCCAACTGGTTGTGGAAACTGTCTGAATGTAGTTTGGGTCTCTGGGGAGGCCCTTGGGTAGCACCGTGGATAATCGCTCGGGGAGAACTAGGTCAGACTCCGGTCGAAGGAAAGGGATCCTGGCATCCGGGTGGTACCAAGCATATGCGTAGCTGCATTGAGCTACTAAATAGTACAAGTGGAGATCCGGCACTCCGTACCCGCCTCTATCGTAAGGGAAGGGGGGCACTTGCCAGCGAACTCGGGCCCGTTTATCACCCCATACCAATCGAATCAAATGCGATCTGAGCGTTGAGAAAAAATTGTTTGGAAGGGGTATAGGAATATTGTTAAAAAGGTATAAAAATTTGGGGAGGACGATCATCTTAATAATGGCCACCCTGCCTGCAAGGGACAGCGGTAACCTCAGCCATCTGTCAATTTGTGTCTCCACGGTGTTGATTGCTTGTCCATAATTGAGGCGAACGATCTGATCGGTGTCTAAGTGGATGTGTATGCCTAAATATTTAACAGAATCAGCGCACCATTCCAGAGGGAATTCACACTCCCAAGGCGTTGTGCTGGATGTTAAGGGGAAAATCACAGACTTATTCCAGTTGATGCCAAGACCAGAATGCTGTCCAAAGCGGAGTATCTCTCGTATGAGGGGTTCTAGGTTAACCCGAGGCTCCCTAACAGAGGATAGCGTCGTCCGCATAAAGCGAGACAAGGAGGGGGCCCATGTTGAATTGCAGTCCTCTCTGTAAGTGTTTTTCTTGGAAGTGTCTGATTAAGGGGTCCATAGCCAGGATAAACAATAGAGGCGATAGCGGGCAGCCTTGGCGTGTGCCGCAAGATAGAGAGAAGGGCTGGGAGAGCGTACCATTTAACCGGAGACGTGCCATTGGGCGACGATAAAGTAGCGCCGTGGTTGCCATGAACCCCATAGGCATTCCCATACAGCGCATGACTGACATGAAAAAGGGCCACTCTAAAGAGTCGAATGCCTTTTCTGCGTCTAGTAGAATTGCGGCCGCTGCTACTTCCGGATTTATTCTATGTAGTATGGAAAAGAGAGTTCTGAGGTTGAACGATGTGGAACGGTGGGGAACAAAGCCAGATTGTGCAGGCGAGATGATGAATTCCATTAATTGAGACAGACGCCCAGCAATAATTTTAGCAAGGATTTTATAGTCTTAATTTAATAGCGACAGGAGCCTGTATGACCCACAGAACTGGGGGTCTTTGCCGGGTTTGGGGAGAAGAATAATGACCGCCTCGCGAAGGGTGGGAGGTAATATTTGTTTCTCCAGGGCCTCAGTGTATACCTCGATAAGTTGCGGCACTAATAGATCTTTATATGCCTTGTAGTGGTCTCCCGTGAACCCCTCCAACCCAGGGGCAGAGGACGACCGGAGCGTGTCAGTAGCCCGGAGGACATCATTTTTGGAAATAGGTTCCGCCAAGAAATCCTGCATGTTCTTCTCGAGGTATACTAACGCAATCTCAGACAGGTAGGCTTCTTGGGTGGCGTGTTCCTGCCCTATTTTGGAAGTATACAAAGTTTTGAAATAACCCAGAAATTTGTCGCGAATTTCCGAGGTGTCAGAAAGCAGCTGGTCTGTGGATGACCGCAATTCGGTGACGTAGGCTTTACTGTATGGGGGTCTAAGCATCTGGGCAAGTACTCACCCCGGCCTCTCGCCCTCTCCGTACCGTTTTGCAGTGTGGTATTTGCCCATAAAGAGTAGTTCCCGATCAGCAGTGTCCCTATAATCTGTGAGAAGGGCCACGCGCCTCTTTTCCGTGTCTGGGTTGCGAGTTTGTATCTGGGTGTTGTCGAAGTCTGCTAGCTCGTGCTCTAAGCGAGATAGTGTGGCGCGTAGATCGCGGAGTACTCCGGCATGCTTAGCAATACATATACCTCTTATGTATGCCTTGAACCCTTCCCACAGTACCGCCCAGGTGTCTACTGAGCCGGTGTTGATAGCAAAGTAGTCTTCGATTGCCTCACGTATTTCATTGTGGAACAGGTCATCCTCAAGGGTTCGGCTAGGGAAGCGCCATTGTCCCTCAAACCCTTCCGGGCGGGGGACCTTGGGAAGTAGTAACACGGGAGAATGGTCGGAGTACGTCCTCTGTAGAGTCTTGATAGAGTGATACCAACTGGAGATGCTTGGGGAGATCAACCAATAATCAATTCTGGTCCAGGTGTTGTGGTAACCTGCATAATGAGTAAATTCAGTGAGGGAGGGATTGCGTGTGCGCCAGATGTCTAGCAGAGAGAGCTGCTCGCATAAGGACAGGAGGGCACGGCGCGCGCGGGGTTTGGAATCTGAGGAGATGGAGGTGCTATCTATGGTCGGGTCCGGGATAATATTGAAGTCCCCTCCTACTAAGAAAACCATGGGCCCCAGTTTTATGAGCTGAGTGAACAATGAGTGAAAGAAGTCTGGAGAGTCAGTGTTCGGGCCATATACGCATACCAGTGCCACCCCGTGTCCCATCAATGTCCCAACTACAATGGTATATCTGCCCTCGCCGTCGTTTACAACCGTGCAGAGGCTGAAAGGAACCCGCTTGTGTATGAGAATGGCTGTGCCTCTGGCGTAGTTGCCAAAATTGGCAAAATATCTATGCGCACCCCAACTGGAAGCGAAACGGGTGGAGTCAGATGCGGGCAAGTGCGTTTCCTGCAGGAAGGCAATGTCGACTTTATGTCGCAGCAAATAGTTTAGAACATGCCGCTTCTTGCGGTTGTCATTAAGACCCCGAACGTTCCATGACATCAGGAGTAGGCCTGAGGGGCCTTCAACTCTACCTAGCTGGGCCATTTATGGGTCTGAGCAGGAATGATGAATGTCCGCAATGCAATGGGGGCCATGACTGTGACAAAACATATGAGTAACCAAACGTGACCAAGTAAAAGCGATTGTCCCCCCTCCCCCCACCCAACCTCACTACCCAACAAGTAAGGCCCAACCAAAATTGACAAATATACCAAAAGTACCAATCGACTTAACAAGGAAATGCAAAAACCCCAAAAAAGGTACATCCGCAAACTCAAAAACATAGCCACGGTGTACACCAGCGGGGGGTGGCAACGCCACGTCAGTCAACCAGCTATATGAAGCGTTAAATGATGAAGTGAAATATCCCAAAGTTTTCACAGACTGGAAGAAAAGGAAACAGCAGGGGGAGATCAGCCAGATCCAGTCCCAGAGAAAAGTTCCATACTAGCATCAGAGCCGCTGTGTGGAGGGGAGGGTCTGACGCCATCTGCAACTGTCAGTGAGTTTTGCTTGTGCGTGCAGCAGAATTCCCGCACCGCCGTGGGGCTGTCAAAGATGCAGGCCCTGCCATTGACCTCCACACGCAGCTGTGCGGGATACAGCATGCCATACTTAAGGCCAAGGTTCCTGAGTGCAGCTTTAACTCCATTGTACTTGCGGCGGGCCTCCTGGACCATGATGGTGAAGTCTGGGTAGAGTGATAACTTAGAACCCTGCCATATGGTATCGCCTTGTTCACGAGTGAGGCGCAGTGCAGGGTCCCGGTCCCTAAAGTTCATGACTCGTGCGATGATGGGTCTTGGTGGGCAGCCTGGGTTGGGCCAGGGCCCCAGCGTGCGGTGGGCTGTCTCCACCACAAAGCCAGGAGTGAAGGATCCCTCCCGAAGATGTCAGCGAGCAGTGTCTCCACAAAGACGTCGAGACGGCCCATGGCGGTGGACTCCGGCACACCCAAAATGCGTATGTTGTTCCGCCGACTACGCACCTCCAGGTCTTCTTTTTTGATTGCCACGTCTTTTAGGATGCGTGCCACGCGCTCAGCCTTTTAAGGGATTGCGCCGTGCTGTCTTCGACGTTAGATATACGGGCTTCTGCGACATCTAGGCGTCTATCATGTACCTGGATTTTAGCGCCCAGATCTGCGAGATTCTTGTCCAGGGCATCAAACCTACCATCAAGAGCTTTGAATCCCGCTCTCATCTCACGCAGCAGTGAGCCAGCCTGACCCGCGGAATCGTCAAGTCGCTCCATTTCCTGCCCGCCTTCCGCCATGCCCGTGCCGCCCTTCGGTGCCGTCTCCACGAGTTTCTCAAAAGGGAGGATCCTCTGTTTAGGGTCCTTGCGGCCCATGCCGCTCTCCAGTGCAAGAGGTAAGGGACATTAGGATGGCTCAGGGTGTAACCGCAATCAGAAGACAGGGACCAGAGTGTGCACCTAGCAGAGAAGTCCCAAGACCGGAGGGGGTAAGCTCAGTAGCCCCCCCCCAGTGGGTAAGCAATGTAGGCTGGTTGTGCGACAACTCTTCTAGATGTGGGGAATAGCGAGAGCCCAGAGGGGCAAACGCGCACTATGGCAGCCCAGTAGGGGAAGCACGGACCGGCGCCAATGGCGGATGCGGCTGCTGCGAAGGCCAAACTGGAGTGATCAGCATGGTCACAGGCAGTGGGCAGCGGGTGCTTTCGTCGAGACGGGCCACCTTGGGAGGGGTGAGTATTGCGCAGTCCACGAGGTCAGTATGCGGCGGCCGTGGCAGAGACCAGTCTTGGCGTGTGGCTCACCTCTGCACAGTAGGCCGAGTGGAAACAGCCGCACGTTAAATTGGGAGCAGCAGCGGCTGTGGGATGCGACCGGGCGCAGACTATAGGGCTACCCCAGCTGATCACCTGACGTGAGCCCGCAAATGGCCTGGAGGCCAACACTGACGGACACCTGCGGGCCCTGTCCCCGTGGTGTCCAAGGCAGGTCGGAGGGGCTCACCACTCGAAGCGCGGGCAGCCAAACAGGCCGCCGCGCGGACCAGGCAAGGATCGAGCGTAGGGAGGGCAGTGTGTCAACAAGCCCGCGCCCGGCGCACTCACCGTCCTCTTGGCCTCCCCGGCTTGTCCATACGCAGTCTCTGGGCCCTCTCTCCTCCTAAGCGCGTCGATTGATGCAGGCAGCCGCCGCCATTACGTATGTCGCGCTCTGCCCGTCCCGAGTCGAGTCGAAGATCTAGGTCGCGGCGGCTCAGTTTTGCAAGCGGGCAAGTTCTCCGGGCACGTGAGTCCCTCATGGGTCGATGGGCGGCATGTTGGGGGAAAAAACTGCAAAGATTATGGTTGGCTGAAAGCAAAGATTGTGGTAGGCTGAAGGTTTACTGTAGTAAGTTGGGTAGTGAATAACTGCCATCTGAACACTTTACTCTGATTGGGAGGTAGCAAAACTGTTGTATCCTAGTAACCCTGTTACTGTGTTCTGTAGCCTAGTGATGTTTGCCAGTCTCCAGTGTTCTGGAAGATTGGACTTCCCTTGGTGAGACAGTTGATGCTGAGAAGGACATGTCCAGGGGTTGCTCCTTGTAACTTAATAAACTACTTCCCATCTTAATCACTTGTCTGCGCGTCTTAAAAGTGGTGACGAGGATGGGATCAAAAAGGTTGGAAGCGCAGTGAAGGCGGAATTCTGTACTGATGTGACCGTGGAAATCAGCAACCCCTGGCTGTGGAGGAAACCAAGTCTTGTGCTGCGCCGGGACAGTGCGGCACCGGGACAGTGTCAGAGTTTGAGTGTGTCAGTGTACATATCTCTGTTGTGTGCAGCACATCGACATTACGTGGTGTTGGAGTGAAAGTGCCGAGATTGCACCGGCGGCAGGGAGCAATAATTGTGCCTTGATTGCACCAGCGGCAGGGTATTAGTGAGGGCAGCCGACAGCCGGAATAGTGTCAGTGGCACCAGCGAAGTGTATTGAGAGCTCCAGTGCTACCAGCAACTTCGTGAGTAGCAGTGCACGAATGCACTGTATGGGACATGCGGGTTGAGTGCTAGTTATGATTCAAACACACTCACCAGTAGTCCGTTAGTCAGCGCGAGGAGCTGTGTGCTCATTGTAGTCTGCGAGGCAGCTCCAGTCAGTGCGGGGAGCGGCGCGGAGCCACCATTGTCGTCTGCGAGGGAGCGGAGGCGTGTCTGTTGTGCACGAGACGTGACGTCAGCACGTGCACAGAGTGAGAGCAACGTCTGCGCACTCATGTGGATGCAAGTTACGGAAAGCGTGAAGGCCTGGAGAGGTCGCAAAAGTGCTGAAGCGCGTCAGCGTCGGTGTCAGCTGGTAACGCACTGGAAGAATTTTGGCGAAATATTCTACCTGCAACCTACGTGTGCTGCTGGCATTTTCAAGTGGACCACTTTTACGCGGGCAACTCCAACGGCGTTTCTCTGAACTCTAGTGTGAGACTGACTACATTATATATTAAGACTAACCTGATCTTTGGTGATTATGATTTATTTATTTATAATGTTTTATATAGCGCGAACAAGATCCCGAAGGATATCAGAGCGCTTTACAAAAGGATGGAAGGAAGATAATAAATGCAATATCGACATCAAAAAAAGCATAATAAACATGAACAACTAATACATATCGGGCTAAGAAGGGGGCAAACGATGAGGTAAAGAAGAGTGGCATCAAATGAAGGTTTAACGGTTGTAGGATCAGAGACTTCGAGCGGATGATCATAACCCATTTAAGGTAAGAACTTGTACATTAGGAATCTTTTGGCTTCCAGTTTGAAAGCAGCCATGGAGGAGATTCTGCGTACTTCCGGTGGAAGAGAGTTCCAGATCTTCGGGGCAGCGCCGGAGAAGGCTCGTTGGCAGGTTTTCCTTTTGATATAGATTTGTGGTTTCAGGAGGAAAGAGTCCGCACTTCTTGAGGGTCTACCGCCCCCAGATAGTTCAAGTTTTTGTGCTAGGTAACTGGGGGTTTTGAAATGTAGGGCTTTGTGTACCAGACAAGCCATCTTTAGCTGAATTCGAGCTTCGTAAGGCAACCATTTAAGGGATTTTATTTAAATCCTTATCTTCTCATTAGTTTTACTAAGAGTACAGACATTTGATTTGGGAGAAGGAATATTAATCCATTTAATAATGTTTTCTTGTTAATGTTGAAAGGAAAACATCCTGAAATAGTGATCTTAGAATGCGGCGAGTATCTAAAAGTTTCAGTAATTGTATTCATATTTCATGAAAGCAGTTTATTCTTACCTATATAGGGAAAACTCAAAAATACACTAAGGGAGATGATTTAGACCAGTTGCACTAAGATATTAGGTGTAACGTCTGGATCATAAATTTTGTTTCCAAGTTCAGTTTTAGAGCATCATCTCAAGTCAAGTCTCGCTCGAACTTCAGAACTTGGGATTTCAGGTAAATCCTTCAGATACGTTATGTTTTAATTAAATACTTAAAGTAGATCTCCTTGTGACAGCCGCCTGGCATACTATGAATCAGATTTTTATAATGTGTGGATCTTTAAACTTAGAACTCATCAACCTCCCAGTGTGATAAGCCTAAGACTACACAAGATGTAAGATATGCTGTACCCTCTACGACAGTTTATGCATAAGAACGTAAATATTTTTGTACTCATCTTAGTTGAGAGAAAACATGAGTCCATTTTGGTGGCGCTGATGGATATATTTAGTGCTAATCCTGGAATGAATTTCTAAAATTCATGTCTCTCTCCATATCTGTAGGTGATGATGTTATGTTTTTAGTAACTGTGCGCAATGAATACCAAGTAATGTTTTCTTTTGCATTGTGTTGCTAACTTAGCTACTAGTGCACGTGTTGACACTATATACTAGCTCACATTCAGGCAGAAATGGATTTAGCGTCTATCATTGCCCCACCAAAATTTTTACAGAGCCAGGGGAACCTAATATGCCCTGGGAAGATTGGCTAGAGTCATTTGAGACATATTTAGAAACAGTTGGTGGGGAGGATTTTGTGGTGTCCCGCAAAGTAGCTTTGCTGAAACACAACCTAGGTGTTGAGAGCAGAAAGGTGCAAAAAACTTTACCCATACACACCAGAGTGAATTCTACGAATCAAGAAGGTGAAGAAGATGACGAGAGTGAGGAAACGCAAAGGGACAGTTTTAATGAATATTTAGAGGTGATAAGGGCTCTGGAGGAACATTTTGGAAAAAAAATTAGTATAGTAGTTGAAAGGCACAAATTCTTCTCTAGAGCGCAACAACCAGGTGAGTCAGTAGAACAGTACATTTCTGTTCTTAGGACATTTGCATCTACATGTAGATTTAAGGCGTTACAGGAAGAAATAATAAGGGACCAATTTTTTAACAGAACTAGCAATGTCAAAATACAAGAGAGACTACTAGATTTAAAAGATCCTTCATTACAAAAGACAATAGAAGTAGCTAGACGCATAGAGAATACTTCAAGATATGTTAAAGAACTTAATTCAGATCAAGTTAAGGATAAAGGGGAGTCCACTAAGATTTGTGCTGTTGAAAAAAATAGCATTAAGAAAAGTGTCAAATACGTTAAGAGTTTCAACCTAAACACAATCGTATATGTTTTAGATGCGGCAGTATAAGACATACTGCTGATTCTGACAAATGTATAGCAACCAAAGAAAAATGTTACAAATGCAGAAAAATTGGGCACTTTGCACGGATGTGCAAAGCAGGTTCATCTAATAATTGGAAATGCACAGTACATGCAATAAGGGAGTACACCGAAGAGGGCTCATCTGATGAAAGAGATGCAGTTGAAGTGTGTGTTGTATATGAGGACACCATCAATGAGATTCATGAAGGTTACAACCCTCCAAAATGCATGCTAGGTATTAATAATACCAATATTTTGGTTTGGGCAGATTCTTGCTCTCCTTACACTATCATAGATAAAGACGCTTGGGAGAAAATTGACAAATGTGAGTTGGATTCTCCTGACATTGAACCTGTGGGTTATTGCGGAGTTAAAATTCCTTTATTAGGATTCTTTAAATGCAAACTTTCACACAGAGATAAGGTAATAACCAGCAAGGTGTATGTGGTAGAAAAGGGTAGAGCCTTTTTAGGATGGTGTGAACAAAAAATGTTAGGTATTAAGCTAGACCCCAACCACCCCCAACAGGTACTCGCAACGGAAGACACTGAGAAAATCAAATGGAGTGTAAAATACCCCAAGTTGTTTGGAAATGAGCTGGGATGTTTAACAAAATTTGAACACCGGATCGTTCTTAAAAGTAACAATGTTCCATGTGTTCACAAGGCGAGGAATGTTCCATTTGCACTCAGAGAGCAATTAAGGAAAGAACTGCAGAGGTTATGCGATGCACAAGTCATTGAGCCAATTGAATTTTCAGAATGGCTTAGTCCCATTGTTTTGGTGCGCAAATCTGATGGAAATTTGCGCATGTGTATTGACCTGAGAGACCTTAATCGTAACATTTTGGTTGACCGTTACCCCCTGCCACATATTAATGAGATGGTATCGTCTGTTACCAATGCAGCATACTTTTCCTTAACCGATCTCTCAAGTGCGTATCACCAAGTACGGTTACACCCAGCATCAAGACATCTCACTTCGTTTATAACACCGGAGGGAGCGTTCCGATTTGTGCGGATGCCATTTGGTTTGGCGTTCGCCTCTGCTGTATTTCAAAGGGTGATGAGCAAAATTTTGGGAAATTAGCCCAAGGTCTTAGTGTTTCAAGACGATGTTTTGGTGTGGGGTTCAAACAAGGAAGAGCATGATCTTATTTTGGACAAAACATTGAACAAGTTGCAACATGCAGGCTTAACTGTAGGAGTTGACAAATGCAAATTTGGTGTGGAACAGATAGACTATCTGGGGCACACGTTGTAAAAAAAAATGGGAGTTAAACCAAAAAAAAAAAAACTGTTGGACGCCATTGCTGATGCACCATCACCCCAAGACAAGGAACAGTTGCGATCATTCCTTGGGTTGGCGGAATTTTATTCGAAGTTCGTCCAACACTTTGCTGACAAAGTGCATGTTTTGAGAGTTCTAATGAAGAAAGGGAGTACATTTGAGTGGACGGTTGAATGCCAAGCAGCATTTGAGGCTATTAAGGAGCAGATTGTGAAGGCAGTTGCTTTAAAACCTTTTAATCCTCTTGATCAAAGTATAGTCGTAGTGGATGCAAGTGCATACGGATTGGGGGCTGTTCTTATGCAAAAACATCTCGGTCAAGAACATGTGGTGGCATTTGCGTCCCGCACATTGAAGGGAGAGGCAACTACTTATTCGGTTATTGAAAAGGAGGCCCTAGCGTGCTGATGGGGTGTTAACCATTTTAAGACTTATGTATGGGGAACTCATTTCGAGGTCAGATCAGACCATAGGCCTCTCATAGACATATTCACTACCAAAGGAGCAGGAAAGGCAACTCCCAGGATTGCCAAGTGGTTGTACAGGTTACAGGGGTATGATTTTATGTTGAATTATGTGCCTGGCATCCGCAACATAAATGCTGACTGTTTGTCGCGGTTGCCATTACAATGTGTGGATGATGAGGAGGAAACCGGCGAGGAGTGTGTGGTGGACAGTGTGTCTGAATCGTGTAATGGAGCCATCACAGTGGATGAGTGGAAATCAGCGGTGAGGCAGGATGACACCATGTTGGAGTTGATGGAGCAATTAGTCAACCCAACCCTATCCAATGTGGTATTGAAAAGGAAATTTGGCGAATACTGGACGGTGTGGCCAGAGTGGTCTGTTGAAGATGGTATAGTGCGTAGAGATGGCAGGTTGGTGGTGCCTAGTGGTTTACGTTCCAGACTGCTTAAATTATTACATGAGGGACATAGTGGGATGTCAGGAATGAAGAGAAGAGCTAGGGTGACATTTTGGTGGCCAGGAATGGACAGGGAAGTGGAGGTGTGTGTACAAGGGTGTTTAGATTGTATGTGCAGTGACAAGTCACATCGGGTTGAAGAATCTCCCATTGCCCCTACCAAGTTTCCCAGTAAGCCATGGGAAAGGGTAGCCATGGATATTTGTGGGCCTTTCACCGCCAAAGGGATAATGAACAAGTTTGCCCTTGTAATAATTGATTATCATTCTAAGTGGCCTGAGGTTGCGTTTTCTAGTGAAATTAAAACTTCCAATGTCATTGAATTTTGTGATCAAATTTTCTGCAGGGAGGGATGCCCAGGCACTTTGTTTACAGATAATGGGCCTCAGTTCATGGCGGAAGGGTTTAAAACTTACTTATCCAAAATGGGTGTCGTACACCATGACAGCAGTTTATAACCCCAGGGAAAATGGTCTTGTTGAGAGATTCAACCGAGTGTTGAAGGAGTGTGTTCAGTTGATTGTAAGCAGTGGTGGTGACTGCAAGGAGGCAGTGAAAGAAATGTTGTGGAGCTACCGATCTACACCTCATTCTGTCACTAAGGAGACTCCCTTCATGCTCTTAAAGGGAAGACAGCTGGGGTCAAGGGTGTCTCCAGCATGGATGTTCAGTGGACGTACATATCATCTGGACAGAAAGGATGTGATGGACATGGTTCAAGAACACCAGACCAAGTATGTAAAGAGGCATAATGACAAATTGAAAAAGGGAAGGAGAGTGTTTGCAGTGGGTTATTGGGTGAGAACTAAGAATCCTAGCACCCAGAAGACACCTTTGTCGAGATGGTCGGTACCAATGTGTGTTACAAAAGTAGTGGGTAACAACGTGTGGTTGTCTGATGGCAAAAAGTGGAATGTCCGTAGAGTTACGTTGTGCAATGCACTTGAGCGGACCATGTGGATGAATAAATTGGGTGGTGGATTGTTGGATGTGGTGACGGATGTGAAGTCCACTGTGAAGGATAAGAAATCACGGGTTAGGAGACGGCCCAAGTGGCAAAGTGACTATGTGTGCAATTGATTATGTACCTTTGGTTCTACTATGTTCTCCACGTTTGTGCAATGAACTATGTAGAGTTCAAATATTCTGTTTAGATGTTATGTTTCACATTTGCGTTATATAGGTTTCATTACTGTTTTGTTATTGGGAGAGGGATATGTGTTGTATCCTAGTAACCCTGTTACTGTGTTCTGTAGCCTAGTGATGCCAGTCTCCAGTGTTCTGGAAGATTGGACTTCTCTTGGTGAGACAGTTGATGCTGAGGAGGACATGTCCAGGGGTTGCTCCTTGTAACTTAATAAACTACTTCCTATCCTAATCACTTGTCTGCGCTTATTAAAAAAAACGTTTCTCTCCCACTCACTGTAATATGTTTAAATGTTTCCATTATATACATTGACACCCAATTAAATTGTTTTTCAGAATTACAGAGCAGCCAACATTTTATGAACTTTTCACCTGGAGCTTGGTTCTAAGGATTTTAAAATTGGTTACCATGGACACTACTCTGGTGGAAAAGTGTATGGGGGAAGGGAGCATTGAAATAAAAAGTATATGGGTTGACCTACCATATTTTTGATTTTTAAACAGGAAAGGAGAGATTAGGATTATATAAGAATAACCTATATATCCATTTATGTTGGTTGTGTACTGTTTCTAAGGATATTCACGGGATCCGCGGATCCATTGTGAATTCACACTGAGCAGCGCTGAGTGTCACCACGGATCTGCAAATCCACTGGACAAGCTTTACAATCTGAAGCATGCTTCTGACGACTTCGCGGGGATCCGCAAATCCACTACAACATGTACAGAGAGGTTAAATGAATAGTCAATGTGCCCAGTAAAATTTGTAAACAATGCTGCTTTATGATTGGAGGATGGATTGAAGGTTACAAATACTTATACCCCGTGTATTACCTTACTCTTGTGAGTTTCTCTGTGGCTGATGAGAAGGTGAAGGTTCTAAACTCTCTTGCTATTGGATTCCAGAACAGCACAGAGTACAGTGTGGTACATATTTCCTTCATTCATTCAACTACATTGGACCAAGAGATTCTTTTACAGGTATTCACAATTAGTATTTTTTTTAACACTTTTTTTTAATATCTGGGTTAGTTTTGCACAGTGTATAACAACTTTGATATGGACAGCAACGTTTTATGCACTTCAAATTTATCGCCAGAAACCATCAATTAGTAAACAAATGTATTTTTTTGTGTGCGCAATTTGTTCTACATTGCAAACATTGTGGAGGATTTTAAATAAAATGTTTTTAATGCTATTGTTTATCATTGGTGTGGATGAAGTTATTTGCAGTAAAGACATTTGTCTTATTCTTTCCCATAATGCTTCTGGCTATGATGTGTTAATCATTTTCAATTTGGACAAATAATTTGATATGTGAATAAAGAAGCAGATTAAGTGTTAAAAACAACTTAGTCTCCAACTTCTTATAATGTTAGGTACAGTTAAATGTACTTTATGCGTGACAATTAGTAAGACTAATTGCAAGTCATTGCTTTTTGAAAAAAACATGTCAAAATTTGGAGGGAGAGCAAACTTAACTTTGTTGGATGTAACAAAAATATGTTTAAATATCTTAAATACGTTGATTGTAATGAAATGTAGGAGTGAGCAGGCCACTTACTATGAAATTCAATTGGAGGTGCACTATGGTATTTTCAAAATGGGCTGATCTGGGTGAAAACAGTATGTAATAGAACCTTTGAAAAAGAAATTCCTGTTGTACACATTCCGGCATGATGAGTATGTTCAGGGTGACTTGTGTATGTTGGAGAGGCTGGGTGGAGTGCTTTATAGGGAACTACTGTTCTTATGATAACCTGTGCAGAGAATGCAAACACATTGTTAACTATGTTTTCATAATTTTAGGTTATAAAGTTTATGATGCAATGGTATGTTAGCGATGCACCTTTAACCACACCTCACAGGTCACTCACTAATTACCTAGTACTCATATTATTTGATAAAAGGTTCAAGCGTCTTAATATACAAGTTTCTACTTGAGCAGAGGTGACTGTGTACTGTCCATTCTCAGTCCATACATATCATGTACTGGTTCGTTAGAGTATTGAGCACACAAGTCTCATTTTAAACAATGCTCTGTATGAAAAGAACAGTCCCCACGTGCACTCATCACCTCATACCAGGCACCCTACTTCTGCATACACCTCCTACCCGAATTAAGCTGATAATTACGTGTCTAGTCCTCTAGTACATACGTTATGTGTTAAATAGCCTGAGCCTTTTTCAAATTTAAGTTTCTCTCAAAGCAGAAGTGAGCATAAAGACTCCAGTCCCCTACCACACATAGCATGTGCTAGTAGATAAAGTCACTTGTACACAGTTGCCTCCTTAAACAAAGGCCTGCATCGTAAGGCCAGTCTCCCAGTGAACATATAACCTATTACCAGGCCCAGGCACTTCTGAATATAAATCTCCCACTAAGAAAAGCTTAAAACTAAGTGTTTAGTCCCCTACTAGACAAGTTAGGTGTTCAAAGGCCCAGCCTTCTTTATTATACATTTTCTTCCAGAACAGAGCTGATTATGAACACTCCAGGCCCAGCCCATGCATACCATGTACTGGTAGGTGAAGTCACGTCTACATACAGCTCTCGCCCGAAAAATACCTCTGCATGAAAAGCTAAATCCCTAAGTGCACACATCACCTGTTATATATCCCTTTGCCCCCTAAGGAAAGCTTAGAGTTCATTGTCTAGTCCCATACTAGACATATTAGGTGAGAAAAGGCACAATCCTCTTTACTATACAAGTTTGTCCCTAAACAGAGCTCACTGTGTATTACCCAGCCTCAGGCCACATGTAATATGTGCTGGTAGGTGAAACCATTTACACACACATCTGTCACTTTAAATTAAGGTGTGCTTCTAACGTCCAGTCCACAAGAGCAAACATCACTAAATACCAAGTCCACACACTTCAGCTTACAACTCTCCAGGCACCGGGAGACGCTGGCGAGAATGATGAGACCTGCCTCTATGAACCTGAGAAGTCCTGCCGCGTTAGCCAGAGCAGCGCAACATGGTGGCGGTCGCTATGCGGTGAGATGCATGCCGCCGCGGCCAGCCTAGAGCTGCTTCTGCACCCCTCCAACAGATGCCAGGGCATCTCGCGGTACAATCGCGTGCCTTTTGCCATGGGGCCCTGGAGACCTCACTTGTCCGAGGCTGCTGCCACATCTCCCCGCTCTTCAGTGCGATAAGCCATGCTGTAATGATGCATGACTTGCCTGCTGTCAGCAGCTGCACACCAGTAAGGCAGAAGCAGCCTAAAGACCTGCCACAACATCTCTTGCAGCTCAGTCCCGGGAGGTGCCGGCGGGGAAGATGGGACCCGCTTCAAGGGACCGCAGTCAACAGAGTGGGGGAGGCCTTGAACTGTGTAAAATGACAGCGGCATGGCAAGTAGAGCACCGGCCGCGGCTCGCCAACCCCAGCGTTCGTCTCCTAGGCGCCAGGGCAAACAACCAGAGAGATACGGGCCCCCCTCCTGCCCGTAGGCCCAGGGATCTTGCTTCAAGAGGTGGTCTACACTGCACCATTGAGCCCTTGAGTGGCGGGCTGCGAGCCAGAGGGCCACGACATCCAAAATGGTGGTGCCCATGTCATAGTAGCCGCAAAATGGCCCAGTCCCACCAAGACATGCTGACAGGCCCTAGCATCCTGCTCACTGTGCTGGGGAGAAGATTGACTGAACCTGGGCATGCCTAATTTGGTGGCCTAAGGCCAAAAGGCAGCGCGATCGGGAGCCCTCCTGCTACGGGACCATTGGACCTCAACAGCAGAGAGACATTAAACACAATAAAGCAGCCCAGAACTCGTGACGATGCCTGGGTGGTGATCCTAGCTGCTTGGTGCTGCTTGGCGGACAACAGCGGACAATGGCAGACAGCGACCTTGCGGAGACCTGCCCAGAGGTCCCTCACTCATTTAGCCACTTCAAGACTCAGTAGCATGTTCGGGGCCTTGGCCACAGCACAAGAGCAACTACCTGGGGTCCTCACGGACTGCCCTACGACACCTTGCAGCAGAGCCTAGGTAGCCAGTCGGAGGATGTCTGCTGCCCCCCGCTGGGACTTCAGTTGCTTGGACAAAAGCTGGCTGAAGCCGACGGAGGTGAGGAGCAGCGGGTAGAACATGCAGCGAGCTCTCTGGCCCCGGTGACGCCACCGGTGGTGGAGTGACAAATTGAGCTGAGGCTGGTTGTGGACCCAACAAGACTAGCCTGCCCCCGCTGAGACTGCATTCCAGTGCCCACGTGAATATCGGTGGGAGTGTGAAAGGGGGGAGCACGCAAAGGACACTGGGAGTGTCCCCCTGCCTGTGCAGAGTTAACTTGTCAGCATCAAACCCCTCCCTCCCTGTGGATTTGCGCCTTGAGGTGCTGGACTGGGGATTTTTTCTCCCCCTTTCTTGCCTGCTCTTTAGGGAGGGCCCAAGTTGGGGTTCCTCCTGCCACATGGGGCCTATAACCTGGGCCCCAGCACAGGGGTACAGCCTGAGTGGTAAAAAGGTGTCTGTGACATTGGAAGGAGAGTGGGGTCTTGACCAAAAACCACAACTTACACTGACAGGAGACTGTGACAGAGCCAAGAGTAGCAATTAAAGCACTCCCGCTGCTACTGCCTCACTGCAAGACAACCCTGTTTGCCGGTGGGTGCCTCTCAGACTCATCGCTAGTGAAATCCCTGCACTGTCTTCTGCCCATGTCACTGGGCGGAAGGTATCTCTGGTGGTAGAGGCCGTGTAACACCCCAGGATCTCCCTTGCAGAGAGGGCCAGCACCAGCCTGCATAATCGGTGTGGAGGAATCAGAATATCTGCCCTAGAGAATCACAGCGGAGCGCGAGCGAAGGAGAGATCTCTTAAGGAAATGCTGACCAAGCCGGGCGGAGGCCCAACCGGACGACGACACAGCCGGAGCAGCTACCTGACGGGGAAGACACTGAGGGTCCGTGACTTGCTTGTTCTTGGAGATCCTGTTTGCCTCCCTCCGAGAAGATCTACAGACTGTGAAAAGAGATCTCTCCCAAGACTTAAAGGAAGTGTGCCACAACCTGGTGGAGGTGGGGACAGGGTTCTCCACCCTTGAGGACCACAAATCCAGCCATGATGAGGAAATTGACAGCTCCAACAAGAGGTGCTCTGTGTCTGAGACCAGCAGATCGACCTACTATATTCAACACCATCGTCACAATTACAAAAATGAAAAAAATAAATCACTCAACAGGAATCGTACATAATATAATCAAAACATTGCAACCGCTGTTTCCCACCGAGAAGGTAAAAAAATTCCATGAGAGGCCCCACTCCATGTACCACAAAACACATTGAGATGAAACTCCTGGGAAGAATATACCAAAGGGCAAACGGCAACCATGTACATGCAAACGCTTTGCTAACTCAACAGGGAAATCCGGCCCCATGACCCCACATCCTCCGAAAACCATGGTGACACACAGGTAGTGATTCAAAGAACATTACAATATGTATACCGGGACTGAATATACCGAGTGTGAGAGCTATGCTAGTGGAACAGTCCCAATTCAAGGGACAGTCCCTAGGCACTGGTCCTCGGCCAGAGATGCCCCCCCCCCCCCATGGGTTGAACTATCGGTTGCAAGTAAACCATAATTTCCACATAAGGTCCGAGAGACAGGAACAAAAGGATATTACGTGGATAATTGTTTACGCGTGCAAACACAAAGAAGAATATTTTGAAAAGAACAAAGACAGAAGAAGACAGGTTTAAGAAAAAAAAAAAACACAGCAAAATAAAAATAACAATAAAATATGAAACAAATGCAATGCTACGTACTAAAGAAGAGTACGTTTACATGTGACCTTCAACACAATTCCAGAGCATGATGTTCATCATAATACTAGATCAAAAACTTATATTTTACAAATTCAAAAACATGTTATGTAAAAAACAGGTAACAAACGAGCCCAGCAAAGCTCCAAACATGATGCACTATACCTCATACCTTCCAGAATATCTTTCCAAAAATCAGGGAGATAAACCTCTGTTTTTCACAAGAAATAGTGAAATGGTGTTATGGCCCATTTAAACACTCTGTAACGGCAGATCCACCCTGATTCATTTTGCCTCAAGAGTAGCTCCCTGTCCCCCCCCTCTGGGATTAGGGGTTATATGATTAATGCAAACACAAGGAGATGATGGACGGAGCGCTGAAACTTTTCAGACACTCTCCCCAAGTCACAGATCTGGGTTGAATCCATCATCCTTCTTTAGCTCACTTCGCCACCCCAGTTCAGACACAGCTATATGCAAATCAGTCTTGACCCTGTGCCTCATGGGAACAGTCCAGCCCGAACTGCCAAGCCATGTCTTCCCTGGTATGATGATGGATTAAACCCAGATCAGTTGACTGGGGGTGAGTGCTTGCAATGTTCAACACTCCGTCCATCATCCCCTTTGGTTTTGTTATATGATTAATGCCATGAAACCATATATCGGCATTGTCAACATGATGTTCCATCATATGGAAGGTCATAGGGTATCTCATGTCCTTATTCCCTAGGACTTGGATATGTTCTTGGATACGGGATTTCAAGACCCTCACTGTACTGCCTATATATATTATGTTGCATCCGTAATCAATGATGTATGTGCCAAATTTCATTTTGCAGTTGATGAAATGGCGAATTTCATTGAGAATGTCCTTGCTGTCCTGTATATACACTGATAAATTGCAAACAAAGATCTGTAAGAACTTGTTCACATACTCCTAGTCGTTCTGTGGGAGAGGATACCCCCGAAATGATCGGTCTTCCCCGGGGGAAAGGCCCCTCCCTTTATGGATTTTTGGCAGTATGTATATGCACGGTAAGCATGGATTCCTAACACAAAGCTAATTGCATTCCTCATCTGATATGAGGCATCTTTTCCGCCAATCACTTAACTTCATATTGATGAATGAGGCAAGTTCTTTCATGGGATTATGTGTGACTAGTTTGTAACAATCATTCTCAGCCAACTGTCTATTAATCTCCTGAATGTAGTCAATTCTATTCATTATGACAACGTTTCCGCTTTTGTCAGCCTCTCTAATTACGATGTTTTCATCCGATTGCCATTGAGTGCAACCCTTTCCGCTTGGGTTAGATCATAATGCCTACCTAGTTTGTTTCTAGGTTTCTCAAAGAGTTCATGTAAATTATTAGCCACTTTCCCCCCGAATGTGTCAATGTTATGATGTGTGTCAGAAGGTGTAAACTTGGAACATTGTTTATGGCCACTATCGGTATTAACATATTCAACTTTATCCAATCCATCCTGTAACGCATCAATATTTATTGGTTCCTCATCTGACAAGGATAATAGAAGTTGTAAGTCATACAGGTCAGACACCGTTTGTTCAGGAGGCTGTGCACGTTGTATTAATGAAACAGGCTGCATTGGAATGGTATTGAAATGTTCTTTTAATTTCAACAGTCGAGTACATTTGTACAAGTCCATAAAGATATCAACTGGATCCCCCATTTGTGAGGGGTAAAAACCCAATCCCATGCTCAAAACATTGTGTTCATGCAAATTCAAAGAGCAGTCCGATAGATTTACAATTGCTAGTTTATTAGTTACAATATTAGTGTTCTGGATACTGCTCAATATTGCATTCATGCTATCTCTCCCTGCCTTGTTCTTCTTTGAGTGTGTTTGCACCCCTGGGGCCTCCACTTCTTAATTTTTTTTCCATTTCCTTCCACTCCTTCGGGCCTTTTTTCTTTTCTTGTTTGTTTGTTTCCCAGCCTCAATCTCTCCATCTCCACTAAAAAGGCGATGTGCCTTGTGGGGTGGATGTTGCTGTGGCCCTGTCCTGTAATGCAATACTTTCTTTCAATGTTCGAGAGCTACTGCTAATGGACCTGGTCTCAATGGTATCCTCTTGTCCCAGTTTTTCTTCACCTGGTACTTTCACACTGTCATATTTGCGTGCAAAAGTGTATATTCTTCCCTCCTTGCAATCCAAATCATCTCTTTCGATTTTCCTTAGTTTTCTATCACACTGGTACACCTGACATTCTTCATTTCTTTTAGCCAAAATATCATAATTCTTTTTTGTTGCCCCCTTTAGATCCATAGCCTCAATTTCTTTCTTCATTTTGTCTAATTCTGCCTGTAATTTGTTAACTTTTTTGTCAGCATGTTTGATTAGAATATGCATCATCGTACATGATGTGCTCTGTACATTCCCTTCCCATTCTTTTGGTGACTCTTCATCTAGATCCTCAAAAGTAGGGAAAATTAAAATTCTCAAACCTCTTGAGATCTTATTATTGTCCTGATACTTTTGAAGTGTGACCCCATCACACCATCTAGCCATTTGTTTCCTTAATTTAGTTTTTAATCCTTCCTTGATTTGGCCATCCATCCCACTTGTTCCCGTCGTGGCCTGTACAGAAAAGAGATCCTGTGCTAGTTCTTCTCGTCTGTAGATTGTGACAATTATTATGAGGTTTTTTTGCAATTAACATGAATAATCATATTTGGTGATTCTTACATGGTTCCTGTTCCTCAATGGTATCACAAGTTGTTTAACTTAAATTTGCAATCATGTAGTCATGGAATGTTTGATTGTATCCTTCCTGATTCAATCACGATGACTGGCTGTACATGTAACATTGGGTGGTATGTTTAGATACATCATTGTGAAACAATTTTGAAAGTATACATATTTGTTTTTATTGTGTGAACCCTGAGGTGTTCCTATCACTCATGGTGTTTATGTTGTGGTTTTTTGAGAATGGTTTGTCTCATCTGTGCTAGGGAATTATGTTTTGTTTATGTTCTTATGGTATTTGTGGATTTATGTTTTGTATACACTATATATGCATATTTTGTCACATGCACTGTTTGTATTTATTGTATTACAGACCTGACGAGGCCCACTCAAGTGGATGAAACGCATTGGCTGTCTTTGCTGTATCGTTTGGAGAACTGGAACACTTTTGAAATTTGAATGGGACTCTGTGAACGTGGTGCACCTCTATTTGTATTATTAACATTAAAGGAAGGCTACTGGCGTACAAGGTAAGCGTTGGTGATTACCCCTTCACAGTGGCATCTATGTACACCCCTAATGACAGCCAGGAACGATACATCCGCTGGGTGGTGGCAGACTTGATGTCCTCTCCAGGATAGAATGGTGCTGCTAGGTGGGGGGACCTTAATTTAGTTTTCAACAATTATATGGACCATTCAGCGCATTGCTATGGCCACACTGGGGCCCGGTCTCGAGAGGGGTTGCAATGGTTGCAGGAGATGGGCTTGAGGGACTTGTGGCGGGACAGTCATTCCCAAGCGCAGGATTACACATTCTACTCACATGCCCATAAAACATATGCGTGCCTGACTACTTTCTGAGGACAAGGGAGGTCCAGGATCTAGTTACAATGATAGAGATAGAGCTACACTCTTTACTGGATCATGCTGCAATGCCTCTTGCCTTTGCCTTACA
The DNA here is from genome assembly GCA_963921515.1 of Calotriton arnoldi. Lineage (NCBI taxonomy): Eukaryota > Metazoa > Chordata > Amphibia > Caudata > Salamandridae > Calotriton > Calotriton arnoldi. Next base: position 730,095 of record CAWUFW010006330.1, on the reverse strand, counting down.
CCCTACATGGCGTGTCTTCTGCTCCAGGAGAATGCAGCAGAGCCTCCTTCAGCGGCCTGAAGTGGTAAAGAGGGTCACCCAAGCGATACCAGATTTCTTCTCTATCAATATCACGGACACCTCCATCATTACCCTGTCAGGAACCCTTAATGTTGTCATCCGGGGAGAATTGATCGCTATATCGGAGGCGGATAACAAAATCCATCACAAGAGGGGCCACCTCCTTAACAAAGTTCAAGAGCTGGAACTTATACACAAACGCAGCCCTAAAAAAAATGGGGGTTCTGAGTAACCTATTGCAAATAATTATAAGACTCCACAAGGATAACTATGCCTAAGTTAGGTCCTTGCGCCCACCCTGTTGACCCTTTACATCAATTAATTAATCAAATCAGTATCAGAGGTGATCCCCCCCCAAGCTTGCTGGTCAAGCAGTGGCAGCACTGCTATTTGCTGACAACACTTTACTCATTTCTAGAACCACTTTGGGGCTACAAAATTTGGTGTATTGGTTTAGGCTGGCCTGTGAGGAATTTGGATTAGAAATCAATATCACCAAGACCAAATTCATGGCTTTTAACCCACATAAGTCTTATAGAGGGGTCATAAAGCTGGATTCCATGCTATTAGAGGAGGTGAAGCAATTTGACTATTTGGGGGTTAGGCCGACCAATGTACAATCATGGGCCCCGCAAATTGTAAAAAGCCAGCTCTCACTCCAACACATAAGCACAGTACTAGTAAAAAAACTGAGGAACTCCATCTAAAGACCAGTGGCTCCAGAAATTCAAGTATATCAAGCCTAGGGCATTGGAGCCGCCCTGAGCGGGGCAGAGTTATGGGGTCAGAATAACGTTGGGGCTATAGGAAAAACTGAAAATATGTTCATGAGAGCGGAACTGGAACGTCCGTGGAATGCCCCCCTGACCCCTATGCGCTTGGACCTGGGTCTAAAGAATGTAGCACATGTGATTGCTTTTAGGCCTCTTGCATACTGGATTAGAATCTGGTCAAATAATATTACTCCAATACCCTTGAAAGAATCGCTACTTTATGTACTATCACACGATACCAAAGGGAACATTCCGTGGCTCAATTTCATCAAGTGCTGGTTGGATGGATTGGGCATGAATGAGCTGTGGACTAACCCAAGCAGCATACTAAAAAGAACCCCGTTTACTCTTAAAAAGAGATATTGGCTTTATGTTAATGATGCATGGCTAAATAAAGCTACACCAGGCGAGTTAACAAGGAGGTTCCTGAGTTTCAAAGACAACATGCTTTCAGAAGAATTTCTGAATCATATAAAACCCCCGTTAGCCAAATCTCTATACTTGAAATTCAGGTATAGCATTCTACCGGTGAACGGATTTTGTAGTAACTGGAAGGGTGCTAATACTTTGTCTACCTGTCCGGCATGTACGGGTAAAAGAAAAACTGAAGAACATTTCCTGTCCTTCTGTCCAAAGTACACCAGGATCAGAAGAACCTGGTTAATTCCTCTGTGTCGGATTTTAAAAGCTAATTGTGTGCAAGAGATCATTAGGATTTTGAAAAGTGACTGCACAGAGTGCCTAATTTTTGCATTATCCATATACCTGCTATATGCACGGAGACTAAGGTCCAGGATGATGAAACTATTGATAGCTACCGAATCACGTATATAGTTGTGTAACGTTTTGATTTTATGCTGTGTACACTGCCCACGGCTCGTTTTAAAGGTTTATATTAGTTCCACATAGGAATCTTATGAGGTTTTAACCCTGTTTAAATTCAATCCAACCTTAAAATGAAATGTTTTCTAAATGTAACCGGACAGATGGAATATTGAATGTTACTTTACTTATTATCCCAAATGCACTTAACATAATATTGATACTGATATTAGCTGTGTATGAACTTTTGCCTTGCATTGAGCATTCTGAAATCAATTACATGTGGAACTGGTTATGAACAACATTAATGTCACCCTTGGGATGGATGATTGGATTACTAAGTGTGAGAGACAATACACAGGGGATTCTTAACCGACTGATCTAGTAGAATCAGAGTAAGGAATACATTATGTTGGATTAGAATGCCCTCACACACCCTGTCGGGTGTCATGCTTCATCATTGGGCGGCTCCTCGTCGGGTCGGCGGTGCAATACCCGACGGGCTCCCTATAGTAGGGGCACTTTGTCGGAGATCTTTTTCCAAGCGCCGTCAGGTGAAGTGCGGGTGGGGGGCCTCATATGTGTAGATGTGTGTGAATGGTGATAGTGAATGTAAAATAGAGTAGGGGTACCTATGAAAACTTTAATCAGGGGGTCTCCTACCCTAAATAAAAACAAAAACTAAGGCGTAAAGCTGAGATTGTATCTCAGTTAATGACGCTCTTATGAGTGATCGGTCAACATGTTTCTCGCCAAAAATGAATATTCAACATGCGATTCGTCAGGACCAGGAGAATAACTATCTACAACTAAAAATCAATTGAAGTTGTGGCAACATACTCACAACAACCATACGACTAAAGAGGTTGAGTACCTGGTTGTGCAGGAACTTCCTAAGAGGAGAGAATGCATCACAAGAATCAATATAATGTGATAATGACTGACTTCTCAACAAATAGTCTGTGTTAAACTGTCTCTCGGTACATTAAAATGAGCATGAATCATTAAAACGCTGTGAAACCATTACATGTCACGGTGTCAAACGGTAAAAACATCAGGTGAACAAGCATCAAATTACACCCAATGTGACACACGTGGAGGTAACAGAACGAGCAGAAAAGAGGGTCTTACCCGCAAAAATGAACTGACCAGGCATCACAGTACCCGGTAGGTTGTACACATGAGGGGTTCCTCATGTACTGAAAACCAGCATGGAGAAGGAAGAAGAAGAAGAAACAACTAGCATGTCAACATGGTATATAATTAAATAAACAATGGCACACTCGCTCGTGTACACACATGACCTCCTGAGACCTGTCAAGTATAGTGATGAAACGACATCAGCTATCAATGTAGCGGTTACGTGTGGGTCCACAACCTAAGAATATATATATTGTTACAGTACAAAATATGCACCGGCGGTATTACACCCCCATCACCACCAATCCAGTGACACGCCTCAATACAACCATATCCGCACTGATCTTTGAGGCAGAGACCCAGGGCTGGATAAGTAGGAAGGAGGCTGACTTCCTCATGAAGAAAGAACCTAGGATCCCCTATTTCTATATTTTACCTAAAATACACAAGGGAGTCACACCAGTACCTGGACGCCCTATTGTTTCCGGAATAGATTCCATACTTGAACCTCTATCACAATTTTGTGATCATTTTCTACAACCGTTAGTGAGACAAATACCATCCTACATACAGGACACTTCTGACGTACTACGCCTGATTTCTGAGTTTCAACACACAGGCGATATTGATCTCCTCATCACCCTAGATGTAGAGGCACTCTACACCAACATCCCACAGAGAGCGACCCTAGATGTGATTGAGGAGGCATTGAATTTGACACCTTGGGACTCTAGCACACCATCTAGTTTTATCCTTGAATGTGCGTCGTTGGCATTGAGTGAAAACTTTTTTGAATTCAAAGGGCAACTTTACCATCAAAAGCAAGGTACTTCCATGGGGAGTACCTTTGCTCCCAGTTTAGCATGTCTTTACATGGCATCCTTTGAGGGTACACTGATCCTCCATGATTCAAATCCATACCGATCCAATATCTGCCTATGGAAGAGGTTCATAGATGACATTTTGGTCTTCTGGAAAGGTGATTTGACATCTTGTGAACAGTTCTGTGTATGGATCAACACATTGAATCCATATCTGAGATTCACCAGTACCATCTCACAGGAACAGATACCATTCTTGGATCTCACTATCAAACTTACACAGGGCAGCTTATCTACTACTATGTACAGAAAAGCAACTGACCACAATAGCCTGCTGCTGTATAGTAGTCACCATCCTTTGTCCTTGAAAGAAAACCTCCCCTTTGGACAATTTCTAAGGGTGAGACGTAATTGCAGTGAAATTACTGACTACAAAAAGAATCAGAAATATTGGCCAACAAATTGGTGGCACGAGATTATCCCCCAAGAAGTATTGCCCTGAGTAGAAAAAGAGCCAGAAACAACAACTAAGATCCCTAGTGATACCATCACGTGTGTGACCACCTTCACACCCGGGTCGAACAGACTAAGCAAAGTAATCAAGAAACATTGGGGTATACTTAACACTGGTGATATGACATTGGATTTACCGCGCTTTGCTTTTAAGCGCTCACGTAATTTGAGAGACATGCTAATCAACACCAGACCCAAGACAGTTGCAGTAACTGTCCAAAGAACCCTATGGGATTTACCTCCGGTTAAGGGCCACTATCCCTGTGGGTCTTGTACAGCATGTGCTTTCACCACCATATGCAAATCTATCACTTTTTCAAATGGCTTTACGTGGGAATTACGGTCCCATACTAACTGCAACACATCAAATTGCATATACCTGCTGACCTGTCCCTGTAATTTGCAATACATAGGGATGACTACACGCACCATCAAAACCTGTGTTGCTGAACACCGGAGCAACATTCGATGTCACAAATCCAACACGAAAATGTGTTCCCACTTTCTAGAGAAACACCACTCACCTGATGCACTTAAATGGCTGGTGTTAGAAACATTCACGAGGATTAATAAGCATGCCCTCTTTTTGAACGAACAGAGATGGATACATCGCTTGTCCTTACACACTCAGGGTTTGAACGATGACATACCTTGGAACACATTGAGGATATGATTTTTCAAATACCCTCCTGCTCTTTACAAGGGTTTTTCAATGTTCATTTTAATATAGACTATTTTTATACAGACTTCAGTATTTTTCATAGAATACATGAGATTCATGTTGGTTTCGTATTTGAGACTTAGGTCTTGGCTCATATATATATTTTTTGGTCTGACGATCTGACTTCTGCTCACATACTGTGGTCCCTTGATCCAATACCACCTTACATACGGTAGTCATATTACACTAATGCTGTAGCTTGACTTGCTGATGATCTATATCATCAACCGCAACACAGTGCCGCTTATTCCATGTTTTTACTTGTGTACCTTTTCCATCTAATAGGATGTGTTATCCCCGCACTATATCTCATGACACACCTCCTAAACGTGCACTCTGTATTGTCCTTGACACCATTCCAAGATGTCTGCCGTAGTCATCCCCTTCTTTCCCTGTATTACCATGCTCCAAGTAGGCGATTTATTTTGTTAAACGCTTGCTATACTTGTTTCAATTATCTTCCTCCTCCCTTAATCAAGTAATTTGTCCATATATTTACGACAGATCCACATCCCCTAGTGTTGTCTCTGTACAGTCTTACATCTATTTGATACTGTTCTAAGATGTCTGCCATAGTCATCCAAATCTCTATCACGAATTACCTCTTTCCAAAATGGCCACCATTGTGGTTAGCGTTCGATGCACTCATACTTGCTACACTCACTTCCTGCCTTCCGGACCCGGTAGGAGTGGGTAGGTCTGCAGCCCTCGTGCGAACGGCACCAATGTGAGTACTTCCAGTGACACTCTAAGGATGTAGGGGGTAACTTCAGCATGAAAGTAATCGAGTTTAGTCAGGCCGATACTGTTTTCTTCGGTGCCTCAATACAACAGATAGAATTTACTTTCATGCTGTATCGCTGATCCTTATCGGAGGCACGCTAACGAGGGTGACAGTGCAGTCATATTAACGTTTAGTACGCACTTGGTAAATCACCACGCCCTTTGAGGTGCATATTTTGTACTGTAACAATATATATATTCTTAGGTTGTGGACCCACACGTAACCGCTGCATTGATAGCTGATGTCGTTTCATCACTATACTTGACAGGTCTCAGGAGGTCATGTGTGTACACGAGCGAGTGTGCCATTGTTTATTTAATTATATACCTTGTTGACATGCTAGTTGTTTCTTCTTCTTCTTCCTTCTCCATGCTGGTTTTCAGTACATGAGGAACCACTCATGTGTACAACCTACCGGGTACTGTGATGCCTGGTCAGTTCATTTTTGCGGGTAAGACCCTCTTTTCTGCTCGTTCTGTTACCTCCACGTGTGTCACATTGGGTGTAATTTGATGCTTGTTCACCTGATGTTTTTACCGTTTGACACCGTGACATGTAATGGTTTCACAGCGTTTTAATGATTCATGCTCATTTTAATGTACCGAGAGACAGTTTAACACAGACTATTTGTTGAGAAGTCAGTCATTATCACATTATATTGATTCTTGTGATGCATTCTCTCCTCTTAGGAAGTTCCTGCACAACCAGGTACTCAACCTCTTTAGTCGTATGGTTGTTGTGAGTATGTTGCCACAACTTCAATTGATTTTTAGTTGTAGATAGTTATTCTCCTGGTCCTGACGAATCGCCTGTTGAATATTCATTTTTGGCGAGAAACATGTTGACCGATCACTCATAAGAGCGTCATTAACTGAGATACAATCTCAGCTTTACGCCTTAGTTTTTGTTTTTATTTAGGGTAGGAGACCCCCTGATTAAAGTTGTTTTCATAGGTACCCCTACTCTATTTTACATTCACTATCACCATTCACACACATCTACACATATGAGGCCCCCCACCCGCACTTCACCTGACGGCGCTTGGAAAAAGATCTCCGACAAAGTGCCCCTACTATAGGGAGCCCGTCGGGTATTGCACCGCCGACCCGACGAGGAGCCGCCCAATGATGAAGCATGACACCCGACAGGGTGTGTGAGGGCATTCTAATCCAACATAATGGATTCCTTACTCTGATTCTACTAGATCAGTCGGTTAAGAATCCCCTGTGTATTGTCTCTCGCTCCATAGGAACAGTATAACTTTTTTGTTGGAAACATTATACTTGGGCTTTTATACTGGACCTGTTCAAAAAGCCCATAGTCCCTCCTTTGTTGACTGGATTACTAAGTGTGCCTGTTCGATTTGATGTGCTTTTATGTTTTTTTTTTTTTTAAATAAAATCGAATAAAGATTTCTACTACTATCCACAAACACATGGGTGATCCGAGGGTCTGGCGACAGCTAGAGGAGGCATGCGTGTGTCTATCGGGATTCGATCTAGATAAGGCTGAATACGCATTGCTCAGATTTAGTCACTCCTTTTATGTCGGGGGGATACGTGAGGGAGATTGCTCATGAACAGCTTAAGGGCACAGCGATAGGCAGCTGGAGTAGACTCCCTGCTAGCACTGGATAGTAAGGACATCGTTGGCAATGGCCCATTGCGCCTGCCTCTTGGGACTTCCATGAGAAGATCTACTTGTAATAGGCCCTAGCCCTCAATGGCCCGGACATCTATTTCACCACGCACACACTCCTCGTCTGCCAATGGACCAGGCGGTTAATCTTGACCGCTCATTTCAGATCAAGGAAGTTATATCAGAAATTGCTTGCCCCTGGGCCCGATGGTTTTCCAGTTCGTTTCTACAAAACGTTTTGCCATGCTCTTGTCCCAATCCTCACCCAACTTTTCAACTCAATAACTGGTCCAGAGACAGTGCCATCCTTGATGCTGGATGCTTCGATCATTGTCATTCCTAAACCAGGGAAGGACAAGAATGCGGCTCATACCGTCCGATATCGCTTCTCAACGTGGATATTAAACAATTCATTAGCGTCTTGGCGGCATGGCTGGGCCCACTTATGGTCTGACAGACCCAGATCAAGCGGGATTTGTCCCCCACTGCCAAGGTAGTGATAACACTAAGCTGGTTCTTCATCTGATTGATAAGGCCAAGTGCTCTAAGAGGGAGATAATGCTCCTGGGCATAGATGCCCAGAAGGTATTTGAACATGTGCATTGGCCCTATCTGGCAGCGACCCTTGACCATTTTGGCTTTGGAACGCGATTCCGCACTTGGGTCCTAATCAACTATGGGGCGCCAGAGCGATGGTCTGAGTCAATGGACAGACCTCGGATCCCTTTTCTATCACAAGGGGAACTCGGCAGGGGTACCCGCTGTCACCCCTGCTGTTTGCCCTATATGGATCCCTTAGCCCAGTGCATCAGGGGCAGCCCGGCCATCACGGAGTTTGCTTCGGCAGGGGTGAACATACCATTAGTCTTTAGGCTGATGACGTGATAGTGGCACTGGATGACCCTGTAAGAGCCTTGCCGGCCTTTCTGGTGGAGATTGAGGATTGTGGCAGAGCTGCCGGGTTCTGAATTCACATTCAGAAGTCACAGGCCCTTAACCTGTCAATCCCTCCAGCGACAGAGGCGTTGCTGGGTCTTCAATAACAAATCGAATCCAATCCATCCCTTATTTGGGGGTCCAACTTGCCTGCACAGTGAGGGCAACTGCGTCCCTTAATTATCACACCCTGCTCTGGCAGCTTCGGAAGGACCTACGCCAAATGGAAACATTATCGCCTGTCCTGGCTCGGCCGGGTAGCGGCTTTAAAGATGACCGCCCTCCTGAAGGTCCTGCTCTTGTTCCAAGCCCTCCCGATAGAGCCCCGGTGGGCATGCTCCAAAGCAGGGAGAGATGTGCTAATTTGTCTGGGCAGAGGGGCGACCTCACATGAGTCGGAAACAGAGTTTTCGATCCCAGAAGGAGAGGGGCCCTGGGGAATCCTAACCTCCTGCATTACTACTAAGTGGTGCAACTCCGCTATATGGTGGAGTGGACCCGTGAGGAGTCTGAGAAACACTGGCTGTTTATGGACAGGGCGGTGGCTGGGTCACACCTGTGGAAAGTTCAGTTTTTGCGGTGGGAGCAGAGAGCTTGGGGCCTTTGCTCTTCCCCAGTCACCAAGGCCACCCTTGAGGTGTGGGACCGAGCAGCGACACGTAAAACCCTAACATCGTTCCTCTCCACGCTCACCCCAACCGTAGGTAACGCAGATTTTACACCGGGGCTTGACCCCATTGTGTTCTGGCCATGACAAACTGCAGGCTGCCACTGTATTGGCCACCACTTTGATGAGGAAGACCCCCTCTCTTTCTAGCAGCTGTGTCAAGATTATGAGCTCCCAGAATCAGAGAGATTGCATTACCTGCAAGTTAGTCACTGGCTCACTCAGCTGGCTGTTCAGGCCGGTGGCTGGCGTCAGCTCACCCCCTTTGAAAAATGGCTGGTGACAAAAACCTCTGACAGTTGCCTGATTATGGAACTCCTCGCTATTCTCCAGTGCACTCTAATGGTGACCAAGACATTGGCACAGAAACGGTGGGAGCGCGAACTGGAAAGGGTGCTGATGCATAAAGAATGGTATGAGATTTACTGCAAGGCAAGGCACACTGTGCGCAATACTGCCAGCATAGAGACCGCTACTAAAATAGTTACTTACTGGTATCTTACCCAATTGCATCTGAATAGGGGCAACCCTACGCACAGTGCAGATTGCTGGCAGGGGTGTGGGTCCCCTGGGACGCTGCTCCATTTGTTGTGGGATTGCCCCAAGCTTACGAGGTATTGGGACACGATATGGACTGACATTGACACTCACTTCGACACACAGCTGCCCCACTTCCCAGTGTACAACCTCCTAGGGCTTCTGAATGCTCTTACCTTTATGCTTAAATCACGGAGAGGACGACCCATTGGTCTTGCATTACAGGCAGCCCTTGCTAAAAATCTTCTCGCAGTGTGGCACTGACAAGATACTGACACACCTCGGGTGGTTGCGTCGCTTATGGCATGTCTTAGGAATGGAGAAACTAACTCTTACACTACAGAGAGTTGTGGCGGCTCTACCTTGCTCTCCTGTCCTCGGAATTTAGGGAGCTAACATGGGCAAGGTATCTGCGCTTACTGAGCCTGATGGACGTTGACCCCTTGGCTAGGTTGGAAGAGGTGGCCTGGGACGGACCCACCGATGGCGACTAGGGATGTACTAATGAGCTAGGTTGTGAGTACTCCGTGGGGAGGGTTGAGGTGGAGGGTGAAGGTTTTGTTGGGCCTTCAATTGCACTTGTTTGATTTTATTTTGGAGCGATATCTCGCTCGCTGTTTATTGGTTTGTCTTTCTTGAAATCTAATGAAAGAATACTTGAACCATAAAATACAAGTTTCTCTCTGAATAGATCTATTGTACAGTTTTAGAGCATATATACACCATGTACTAGTAAGTGAAACCAATTGCACACACAGCTCTCACTTTAAACAAACGTCTGCATGAAAAATCAAGTACAAAGGTACACAGTTGTCCTACTACCAGGCCCAGATACTTGTGTATACAACTGTTCCCCTACACAAAACTTACTGCTTAGCAACTACTAGTCTACAAAACATATTGAGTGTTAAAAGGTCCAAGCTTCTTTAATATTTAAGTTTCTCACTGAACAGAGGTCACTGTTTTTCTGTTCAGTCTGAAGTCATACACACCATGTACTGGTAGGTGTATCCACTTGCACACATAACTGTCACTTTAAACAAAGCTGTTCATGAAAAGACGAGTTCCCAAGATGATGCATCACCTAATAGCAGGCTAACAGTAATGTGGTTACTCTGCTCTTTATGCACAGTCTTCATTACAAAAACACCAGTATGTACAAGTACCTTGCTGTACTAGTATAGTGTGTTGGCCATAATCAACACTATGGGAGCATTTATATTCAGTTGGTACTGTTGAAAATGATGATCATTTCCAGGAATTCCGCTAATCTGAGAATCATGTGAATAACTATTGTGTGGACTTTTAATATTATGACACTTTTTTGATTAGCATTATGAATGTAGAAATCATGATAATGAAATTGGAAGCATAATGGCATTTTCGGTGTACATATAACATCAATGTAAACACACTGTTAGATGGCCACCATGTATATTTGAGTATTTTATACCTCACTCTTAGCCGCAAACAGTTATTTGCTTTTATTCACATGCCGTGAGTATCGCAAGATGGGTAGAAGACGGTGCACGGCGTCAGTTTCACTAACACTGACAAAGGCTAAGTGCCGAAACGAGTCTGTTCTTCTGTTGGAAATAAATGAATTGATGGATATTTGACCCCGAGAGTTTTCACCCTCACAGATGTGTGGCAAAACAAAGGTTAAAGAGATGTTATGGGTATCTGAAAGGTCGCTTAAAACAATGTTTTAGAATAGCAAAACCACTGAAATCTGAAAATCCCTAGTTATAAGTTATCTCCCGTAACTATAACTTGTGCGTAAAGTAACTAACTCCCACCGTCGTCATGCACAGTATTGTTATCAATTATGTCATTTCATCAAGGATGTTATGAACGCAGACATTGAACATCTCATAAGTGACGTAATATTTGAGGGTTCAACTAGTGCAGGGGAGACTAGTCCATAGTCACCTGTCATCAGCGTCTACAACCTGGCTGAATCCCTCACAAGGTTTCTATACTTGTGGTCACTGTAGGGCATGTAAATTTAGTGCCAATGTCAACTAATATGACATACATGTTACCAAACAAAAATGGAAGATTACCAAATATATCACATGTAAATCTGATTATGTGGTGTAAGTGAATATATGCCCATGCATGAAACGGTATAGAGAACGATCTTCCCAGTAAAAAAGCTACTACTAGAACACAAGAGGATATTAACTAATCATGACACCAGTTACAGTACAATAAGTAAAGTATAAAACTGCACACAGTGTCACTAGAACAAAGCTGTACCTGGCAGATGAGGCCATAACTAGGGCAAAACCAGTCCTGGGCCTCTTGTGTTCCGGTTCATTGAGGACTTGGCAGTTCAGACTGGACTGTTCCCATTGGAGCAGGGTCAAAATTGATTTGCATATAGCTGGGTCCAAACTGAGGTGACACAGTATGCAAATTAAAATGGAGTGGGATGCGGCCCGAATAATTACCAGTGGCTGAGATTAATTCAAGCATTCCATCCATCACTTTTTTTGAATACTTTGACCAGTTACAGTACAGCACCACACTTTCATGAAATCCATGATAGAAACTGGAAAACTCTGAAATATTACAAAATACACTGTGTCCTCAAAAACCTTAGAAGCGGCGACAGAACACTGTCTCTGTGCAGGGTGCAATCAGATATGTTATTGCGTTAAGGTGCCTGTACCAATGGGGATGAGGAATTACATGTACACTTGTAAAATTTACCGAAATAGCAGTAACTGTGTGGACAACCTTTAGACAGTATGATTTGTGTAATATCTCTGTTTTTAGATTTTGGGGTTAAACACCATTTTAACTGTATTTTGAAAAGGAAGGATGGTGTGATTCCATGGGAATAATTAGAAATAGACATTTATGATAATTTATAGGACACGTTCTAATGTGGTTGAGCTGTGATCTGAGAAATAGTTGATTACATCAACGTTGAAAATTATGCACTTTATGGAGATTGGAGTCCCCGAGTGATATGAGCACTCTTTTGTGTTGATTAAAGCTAAGGAATGAGTTTTGGATGATCCAAGATATTTGGGCTTCCCCTTCACTTACAGTTATGGGTTGTGATTTTCAATGGCTACTACAGCCAAGATATGATTTATTGATTAAATGAGATGAACAAAGTCCCAATGGCCAACTGTGTATATAGATGATGATGACAACATTGTTTGCATTTTAGCTCATGTTAATACCCATGTACCAAGCAAGATGCAATAACTTGAATACATGAAATAAAGCATTTCAATATGTGAAGGAACTACTGATCAGGAGTCTTTCCTCCATCTCTATGAATGTTGTAAAAGAAAAACACAGTATTTTCCAATAGGGAATTACAACAATATACCGATGTGTACCTATTAGTGATTGAAAAATATAATACAATTCTAGAATTGCAATAATTGAACTTGAAAATAATGTATGGAGGTTCAACAATCCACCTCGTTATGCACAATTTGAGGTGCTTTTGCGGATTCATGAATTCAATTAAAAAAACATAAAGGCACCACATTGGATTAGAGAGAAGTTTATCCCAGCTACTGATTGGTGAATCTGGCTATGGATTTACAAATCTAATTTGTTCTGATTGGCTTGCCATCACAGAAGAATATTGATTGTGTCTCTCATTACTCAACACTGTGTATCGACCAACATGTTGGGAAAAAAGAAAATGAAAAAGGCGACAGGGACCTGGGTGAACCTACACTGACCCCGAGAAAACAAAAATATATATGTATAAATATTTTTGATCCAGGAATTGGACATTTAATGCTGTATTTGTAAATATTGGACCCTCCCTAGCCTCAGGATTCCCAAATTCTCTAAAAATGGAAAAAATATTCAGCTCACAACTGCCACTCTTGGCTAATGGCCGTGTCTGAGGGTTGGCCCCACAATGCCCAGATGTGGGTCCCATGCTCACTGTGTCACTGGATTCAAGCTAGCCTGGCTGATGTTATGTTATGCGATTTGTAGAGCGCATGGCTGTCCCAGCGCTATAAGTCGGGGAGAAGGTGGAAATGAGGATACTGCTACTGAAACAGCCAGGTATTTACTGCTTTTCTAAAAGCCAGAAGATTAGGGATGTTCCTAATGGAGAGAGGGAGCGAGTTCTAGCGAGTCGGAGCAAGAACTTTAAATGAACGGCCTCCGACTCCGGCTCTAGGGAAACGTGGCACCCGCATCAAGTGAAGATCCGCAGATCGCAGGGCACGGGTAGGGATATATTGGTGACCTAGGTCGCTAAGAATCATCGGACCAGAACCCGCCAGTATTCTATGTGTGACACAGAGTGCTTTGAACCGGATTCTTTGCTCAACGGGCAACCAGTGGAGGTGACGCAGCGCACCAGAGACCAAGCTGTACTTGGACAGTGCAAGTAGGGTACGTGCTGCCGCATTCATGGTGCACTGGAGCCTATTGGTTACAGATTTACTAGCCCCAAGTAGGAGTCTGTTGCAGTAGTCCAACCTAGCCAAAATCGTGGCTTGAACTACCAGCTGGCGAGTATGAGCGTCAAACAGACCCAGAATGGGTTTGAGGCCGCGAAGAATGCCGAAACAAGTCCCTGCCACAGACTTGGCGTGATCCTCATAAGAGAGGGCGTTGTCCAATCGAATTCCAAGGTTTTTTTACTGTGACTTTGGGCACGGGAGGAGAGCCCAGCTCCGGCGGCCACCAATTGTTGCCCCAAAGATGGGAAACTCTGCCTAGTAAGAGGATCTCCGTTTTAGATGAGTTTAGCTGAAGGCAGTTCGGCTCCATCCAGCCTGCTTTGGCTAATAGATCCTCCTGGAATTTAGCCACGTCCTGTGGATAAGGGGAAATACTCCGAAACCGGTCCCAGGATGCTTGTTTCCGGTCCACGGAGGACCTGGCCTGGCAGTTGGGGCTGGACTGTTCCTTGGGTAGCAGGGTCAAGACTGATTTGCATATGGCTAGGTACAAACTGGGGTGGCATGGTGAGCATAAAATGATGGGTTAAACCCAAATCTGTGACTGGGGGTGAATGTTTAACAATGTTCAGCATTCTGTCCATCATCTTTTTATCTTTTTGTGTAGTTCTCCTACATGATGCTGCCAGATGAATCGTTCATTCCAGGAAGTGTGAACACATTACCACAGTCTTTTAATATCTTCATTGGTTGCCTTTAATAGCCAGGTGCTTCTTTATAACAGCTTGCACCAACTACTAGACAATAAAACTAAATGTGATATACTTAGTGTCCAAACTAGCCATCGCTAGAGGAAATAACTCCTTCTAGAAAACCCCTACTTCAAGAAAAACTGCATTCTTCCTATTGTGTTTTCTGGTAATGTGCTTAGGATCCCACTACTGGCTTTGCCCTTGCTTGTTTAGTTTGTGTTTGAAAAGTGAGAGTGATTTTGCTCATTTTATTTCAGTCAGTAACCATTTTTTTTTTCTTTTCTTTTTAGTTTTATATAGCGCGAACTAGACCCGAGCCATCGGGTATTAGAGCGCTTTACATGAGCACCAGTTTCGTTACATATGGACACATTCATTATTTTGTTTTTAGGCACAGGCAGATTAAGTGACTTGCCCAGAATCACAGGATGTTGAGCGTCGTTGCCGAGACTCAAATCCAAGACTCGAACCCGAAACTGGTGCTGATGTAAAGCGCTCTGATACCCGATGGCTCGGGTCTAGTTCGCGCTATATAAAACTCGAAAAAAAATAAAAAATTGGTTACTGGCTGAAATAAAACGAGCAAACTCACTCTCACTTTTCAAACACAAACTAAACAAGCAAGGGCAAAGCCAGTAGTGGTCTGGCTACTTGTTAGAAAAAGTGTCTGCTAACAGTCGAACAACTTTGTATGTTGCTGCCAGCTGGAAAGAAAATTCAATAATGTAATATAGCAACATTTTGGATTTGAAAACTTTGGAAGCCAGTATGAGAGCTGCTTTCATGAAAAGACTATCAGCAAAATTAGGTGGCCCCTTCAAAGAACAGTGTAATGGCAAAGAATCAAAAAATGAAATTTGCATTGTAAATTGTGAACTGGAATCTACAACAACATATCGCATAGTGCGTACTTTTGACAAAGATCCCGTATTTTTGTTCATCTTTATGCTATCATGACAGCACAGTAAAATGTACTGTCAGACATACAGCTATATTTTGCTGTTAGGTGTATTAGCAAGATGTGAAAAACCTATTATTAATTCTTAATATTTTACTTATTTTTTCTTTAAATTTGAGGCATCAAGATTGAAATAATGATATTTGATTAATAATTCATTGATATTTAATGTATTAATAGTGTTCTACTCTTTTAATAAAAAAGACAGCACAGTAAAGCAAATAAAAGTGCAAGGGTGGAATCCAAACCAGCAATCACAATGTCATTGGTCAATAAATACATAAACGAGTGCACACTGGTGTTAATTTAACAAAGGAAAAATAGATTCACATCTACAAAGCCTAATGGAAACACAAATAGGGTAATGAAACCATACTCTAACTCAGAAGTCTCCAAACCTTTCAAGTGTGCAAGCTATTTCTGATAAATGAAAAGTATCCTGAGATGCTACCATACATATGTTCTAGATGAATGTACATAAAGGAAGAGAGGAAGGAGTAGAAGTAAGCAAGAAAGGAGAGGAGGGAAGGGTAGAATGAAAGGAAGGTAGGAGAGAAAGGAAATAAGGAGATAAAGAAACAGTTGAATAAAAAGAAAAGCAGGAATGTAGGAACCAAAGAGAAAGTAATGTAAAGAGGGAAGGAGAGAAAGGACAGGGTGAAAAAAGGAGAAAAAAAGCAACGGAGAAGACAATGGAAGAAAAGAAGAAACAAAGGAAATGAGAAGAAGAGAAAGAAGGGAAATGAAAGGAGAGGTGGACATAAAAGCAAGACAGAAAAAAGTTTTTTTAAAAAGAATCAAGTAGAGGAGAAAAAGAAAGAAGGGGAAGGAAAGAAGGTGAGAAAGACAAGGGAAGTAAGAGGAGAATAAAAGAAGGCACAAAGAGGAGGAAAGAAAGAAAGGGTAAGGACAGGACAGAAAAGGTGAAGGAAAGAAAGAATACAGGAGAGAAGAAAACAAAAACAAAAAAAGGAGAAAGGGACAAAGCAAGAAGGAAACAAACATGCAAGAAAGAAAACGGAAAGAAGGAGGGAGAAAGAAAGACAGCAAGAATGGAGATAAAGAAAGAAAAGAAGAAAGCAAGGAATGAGAGTAAAAAGAAAGAAAGTGATAAAGAAAGAGGAAGAGGGAATAAGAAAGGAAGAAAGACAAAGAAAGAAAGACAAAGGAAAAGATTGAGAGTAAGAAAAAGAAAAGGGAAACAAGAGAAAAAAGAAGAAGGAAATTTAACTGCTCATAAGGACTCTCTGAAGTCATTGAAACGTATATCTAAATACATGGACATTTTCAGGGTGGTTTCAGAGAGATTTACAAACAATGTGTACTGAAGCAGTTATTTTCAAGCTTTTTAAGAGGCAGCAATGGCACAGAGAACTGGGCTCACAATAAGTTTAAGTGCAGCATAGCAGAAAGGCAGGCCATTGAATACTTTGGAACGTCAGTCAGTGAGCTACTCCAACACAGCTTGGGAGATACTGGTAGCCTGATGTTCTGGAGAAGCCTGCTCTAAATGCTTTAGCTTTGATGGACTGCCCATCCTACCAAAGGCAGACTATGAAAACACTTGAAAACCAATGGCTGAACGGTTCTAGCCCAGTCACCCCGATGCATTTTTGGGAATATAACTGGAAAGAGGGTTCTCTAGGCCCTCTGGCACTAAGACCGTAGTGAATGTAACAACAGGAGACAGAACCCAATTGACTGCAACCTTCTGTAACCATTCAAGCATTACAAAGACAGAAAATGAGTTAAGTAACAATCAGTCCTGTCAGATTCACTGGAATAGTTAGCAGAACCCAAATCATCTTTCATCATGAACAGATGCACTCAAGAACACTAGGAAGCTATGAATATATTTTCAAGATTTATTAAAAATAAATCCTATCCTAGTGCACACAATATGAACAATATCCATTATAAAAATAAACAAGATAGTATCAACAGACAGAACAAAAGGAAATATTGTAACATTATTTTAGAGTTTCTCTACATTAATAACCTCAACCCCTCCTTTTTCCTGGTTAATTAATCTAATCTTAGCATTAAAAAAGGGCCTACTCGAGTTTAATTAAAGGTATACACCTGCATACCTTTTCTGAACAACAGAAGCAATGTTCAATAAAGAACCGTCAGCTGCGGTTCTTGACTCAGCAGCTATGTTGTCCTCAAACAGGCAGATAAGCTTATTGAAGGATTGTCCCTTCTCTATAGTTTTTAGCAAGGAAAAGTGTTTACAACTACTGCACGGCCTTCAAAAGTCCAAGGATAGTAGTTCCTCTCTATCTAATAATACTTCATTCCAGTTTATATACTCTGTCTGCACGTTGTTGAACATCTTCAAACTAATCAATTACAAACAAGCCCCTCTAGTCATTTACTGCCTTATATTCTGTGAAACACTACGTATTGTTTAAAAACAATCACTAAAAAGGAAAGATATTCAATTCTATGAAGCCCTGTTCGTTATTTAAAACTAACTAGAAAAGAAATATGTCATGCAAAAATACAAAATGAATATATTCAAGAAAGCTAAATTAGCACGTTGCCATGAAACCGATAATTTAACAACTTAAAATTTGTGAATTTATATTTGAAGCATACATCTAAATAAATGGATATGTATAATCCAGTGGGTCTCAATCTGTGCACTGCGGCACCCTGGTGTGCACTCAAAACTAGCCAGGGGCGCCTCGAAGTAAGCACACAATTTGGGAACCACTGGCCGGCCCAATCCCAATGAAGGCCCCTGAGGATAACTTTAGGGCAGCACAGGAACAGCTGATGCTCTCACTTCCCGACTCTGTCCTAGTGGTGGATCACCACGTCTCATGTACCTCCCTCAAGGAGTGAGCACCGCCCCTGTTCTCAACACCCTTACCAGTGAAAAGGTGGACAGCACCCATACAGCCCTTGACACCGCATTACATCACACACACAGTCCTTGCCGATGCGGGTTATTGTAAGTGCAGCAGCTGTGTCTGTGTGCACACAAGTGACACTCAGAGGCAGCGGAATACGGGAGCTAGCGCTGCTACACTAAAGGGCATGAGGGGGGTGCAGTAGGCACTTGTGACTCACTGTACAGGTCAGGCATCTCTCTGCAGCGGAAGCCACTTTGGCATGGAGCACTAGAGTCTTCTACCTACCTTGGGTCCAGATGCCGGCTCACTCAGGGGCAGCACAAGCAGAGTCCTCCAGTGAATTGCTGGGGAACCTGTCAATGGATGGAAGGTGGGGTGTGCTGCCGGAAAGTGCCAGCCAGAGCCACCGCTGTCAATGAGGTGGAACCTGCTGCCCTCATTGGGCCACTCTGCAGTGGTCGGTTATCCCCCCTCTAGCTATGGTGCCAGATCGGGCTAACGTGCAGGTGAGTGGTTCTCCAGTGCCTGAGTACCCTGCAGTGGGCTAGTCCCTCCTGCCTGTAATATTGGTTTCCCGCAAGGCTAGTCTTTAAAGCAATTGTTTTTAGTCTGCTCTGTGATGTCATGAGAGACCAGAAGAAACGTGTGTATGCTCAGCATTTTAACCCGAATATGCATGCCCGACTTACTCCAAAATAGGGACATGCATGTTTTTATAATAAGAACAGTGTCTGGATGCCAGGACAGATGGCCAAAAACTGGCACTGTCCCGGTAAATCCTGGACGTCTGGTCCCACTTGGAAGAGATGCATACATGGTATCAATTAGCACGGCTCCTGCTTGTCTTGTGAGCTGAGACAGCCTGTACATCCAAAGGCCAGGCTGTGACCGTTGAGAGGCCGATGCTCGGAGAAAGGATGTCTGTGTTGCAGAGATTGTGTTTTCATCACTCCGCAATGAGCCTGTGCATTGTGCACTCCATGTTTTGTTGCATGTGAATTGGCAGGCGTGAAGCAGTCTGTGGCAACTTCAGGTGCATGGCACAGTTTCCTTAGCTTAATGCTGCACAAAAAAAGAGAGTGGAATGGAACTAAAATGTGGAAGGAAGGGCGTCGGTGAGTGGATGCATTTGATCTTAAAGTGAATGTTGCCATTTTGTAAAACACACTTGTCTGCTGAGAAAAGTGATGCCATGCTGTAGCCTGGATTGCATCAGGCCATTAGGAAGATTCATAGCGAAGCTCTGTCATCTGTGTCACACAGATGAAGGATTTTCCCTTGGACCATAGCCAGTCCTCATTTAGTCAGTGAAGCCAGAACCATTCCTATTTTTGTTAGTGGCAAATGCTCATGAATCTTGGCACATTTCAAAAATCAATTCCCTCACCCCTGTAAACTAAAATTCTCATGCCCCCCCCACACACACATTGGCATAGGCTGCAAGGAACTAAACACAAATGTTGTTTACATCATCATAAAACATAATTTTGTTTTCAACTCGCATAGTAGAAACTTTGCTCATCTACTCAAAAGGTACTGATCTCCAAAGATGGGTGCTAGGTTTGCTTACACATCTATGATTATAGTAGTAGTAGTAGTATCTTTATTCGATTTTCCATAAAAATCATGAAAGCAGTACAACATATAGTACAAAATAGATTTAAAACAATCCCCCATGTTCGTATCCTCAAATTGAAATACTATAAAAACACAACATTTCATGAGACATGCAACTAGTCAGGATTCACATTTCCTTTTTCGGTTCCTATTCTGAATTTCAAGTGCATCCGTGATTCATATCATAACTATGTTCAGGATCCAAATAGGTTTTAATATTTAATAAAGTACACAGCACCCTAAAATATTTACAGTGTGGTGTAACGATAAGAAGTAGTACAATTCCACCACAAATGAAAACTTGCCTATTGGGGAAGAATTAAAAACTCTTTAAGAACATAGATAATACCCTTTGGATCAGGTAAAAGAAATAAAATTCATTCATCTCAGCAAGCGACACTCTCAGTGCACTATAACCTATTTTATGTATGCGTGAGTTAGTATCACTGGAGTGCTTCTCATGAGTTCAACAACTATTTCTTAGGGAAAAATTCCCTAAATAATAAATACATTACTATCAATAGGTAAAATCTCGTGAGATCCTTGTTCTTACAAATTAACCTTGTTTAAAACAATACAGATGTAGCAGCGTGTATAATACTTCATAACTGAATCATTTGGTGTTTGATAATTTCAAAGTCTTGTTTCTTAATCTCCAAACATATAACAAGAATCTAGACAATACAAAAATTATACATTCCGTACAATCACATTTTAAAATTCTTATAATCTCGGTTAATCGATTGGTAGCCAAAATCCAACATATCAGCAATAACCAGGTTCTTCTGATCTGCTTGTACATTGGACAAAAGAATAATAAGTGTGCTTCGGTTTCAGGTATGACCTTGCACGCCGGACAACTGGACGAGATGTTGGCATCATTCCAGTTGCTGCAAAAACTGTTGACTGGAAGGATACTGTATCTAAATTTTAGATATAGAGATTTCGCAAGCGGGGGTTCAATGCGATTCAAGAATTCTTCCTGGCGCATTTGGTCTTTAAAACCTAAAAACCTGGCTGTCAACTCCCCTGCAATTCTCTTGCTTGACCAAGTGTCATTCACATGACTCCTGTATCTCTTTTTAACAATGTTTAAGGAACTTTTTTTAATACTATCGCGATTAAACCAGACGTCACACATACCCAATTTGACCAGCCAACCATTAATGTAATTGAATCACTAGACACGCCCTCTGATGTCAGATGATTGTTCATCTGAAAGTGATTCTTTCATGGGCAGAGGTGAGTCATTAGACCAGATGCGGATTCAGAATGTAAGGGGCCTGAGAGCAATCGCATGAGCGACGCTTTTCAGACCCAGGTCCAAACGCATTGGTATCAATGGTGCGTTTCGGGGGAGCTCCAAAATTGATCTCATAAATATATTTTCAATTTTTCCAATAGGACCCGCATAGGTGTGACCCCATAGCTCTACCCCATAAAGTGCGGATCCTATGCACTGGGCATGATGTACTTGGATCCCCGGAGTCACAGGTCTAGAGACTGCCTTCTTTAGCTTTTTAACTAGGGCGGTCCCTACATGTTGTAATGAAAGCTGACTTTTTACTATTTGAGGGGTCCATGATTGTGTGCTAGTCAGCCATACCCCTAAGTAATCAAATTGTTTCACCTCTTCTAGTGAAGTAGAGCCCAACTTTATACAACAATTAAAGTGCTTGTGACGATTAAAAAACATAAATTTAGTTTTTGAGATGTTAATTTCTCTCACCTATGATTATAATACCTTCACCAGCCTCATCATCAACCGACTTTATTTCGCACTTCGAAAATGCATAAAAGTACACATAATAAAAAACATTTCATTACATTTAAGAAGCCAATCATAGAATAAATACAATACAGAAACCAGAGAGATTATACACTTCAGGTTAAAAATAGAATCAAATAGCAGCAATCATTAGTATTAAAAACAAATGCATTGATTAGAGCGATGGTCTTAAAATGTGATAGATGTTATACTAAAAACCTTACGGGTTCTCAAGGTAGCCAGCAGAAAAGAAGAAAGTACATAGCAAACCAATGGGGTTTCTAATTGATAAAGTAAGGAGAGAGCTGAAGCTGGGGTACGCAAGGAGAATTTCTTTAAAAGTGGGATAGTAAAAATCTTCCTCTCTACTACATACAAAGGACAAAAAAATAGGAAGTGTGAAGTCGATTGTGCCGCCTTATTGTTACACGGACAGGGCGGTAGGTTACTTATAGAGAATACATTATTTGAATGGCCCAACATTAGTGGGATGAAATTCAATCGAAATCTGGTCAGGATAAAACAATGCTGGTTGTTCTAGACAAACCCTAAATAAGAATGAGAATATTTCGGTGTCTGCGATATGCTTTCATAAAACTTTACAGATTGTTTCTCTCTATGACTATCCCACCTGTCATAAGTAACTTTCGTTAAATAAATGTCCTTCAATCTAGATTTGGGAAAATGTTCACAAAGTGTTGGGGTTGTCATTTAAGAAAGCAAGTGCCAGCGAAGTTAAGGTTTGCCTAACATACGATAGCCAGGGGATTTTATGAGCATGATCAAAGTTCAGGATATCTTTCAAGATATTCTGGTTCAAACCCACTGTGCCCCTTTTCCATACTGATAACCAAAGAGAGAGTGGCGCTAATTTAATGGCGTCAGTAATAAATGGCATACTGGCTTCATTATGTGCAACAAAGTTATTACATGTTAGTGGGACTGACAACAACCTTTTGATGAATTTATCTTCTAAAACTTGGTAATGTTTTAGCCAAATAAATTTTAGACATTTCTATAATTGGCTTACGACCCAGTGTTTTTGAAAATCTAAATATGGCAGCAATACTTTGGGCCATTAAGTTTGCTCGACTTTGTAACATCTCCTTCCAATTTTGTTTAAAATCAAAAACAATCCCTAAATAGCTAAAATGTTGTACTTGCTCAATTTTTTCCCCTCTAGATGATACCTCATCGTCTTCTTTTTATCACCACCCATTGCCATAATATCGGTTTTGGCTTTGTTTACGTGTATGAATGCTGTATAGTGTATGATGAGGTTTTTGAATTGCCAGAGGGGTCCTCGCCAATAAAACTGAATCGTCTGCATAAAGGAGGATAGGGAGGGAAGACGTCAAAACTTGTGGAGTATCTTTCGTGATGTTAATCAGGGCATCATTTAATTTGTTGGTGTAAAGGGCGAACAAGAAAGTAGCCAAAACGCATCCTTGTCTGAAGCCCCTTTCAATTTTAAATAAATGTGTGCATTCGTCTTGCCTGCCATAGCACACCATGGCGGTGGCGTCCCTATAAAGCTCTCTTATAAAATTTATAATGGCTTCGTCCACTCCAATGTCCTTCAAAATGAACCAGAGTTTGCTGTGTGCCACGCAATCGAAAGCCTTTGACAGGTCCATGAAAGCCATGTATATTTGGGCCTTTTTACCATAGTATACTTTCCTAAAATCAATGTCAAATTAAGAAACTGATCTATGGTTCCCCTACCCTGTCTAAACCCGTACTACACTTCCGTGAGGATTTTCTTTTCCTCTGCCCATACTTCCAATTTGTTTAACAGTAACCTATCCATAAGTTTGGCTGTGCTATCAAGCAAAGAGATGGGGCGGTAGTTAGTAGGCATAGAGGCATCCCCTTTTTTGTATATCGGGATTATAACAGAGTTTTTCCAAGAGGGAGGGGGACCAGTCTTAGCTATAGCATTAAAAACCACAGTTAAAAGAGGAGACCAGAAAGGAATATCTGTAAGAAAGATATCCATAGGGACCCCATCGGGCCCTGTTGCTTTCCTAGATGGAGACTGGAACAGAGCAAGTTAAATTTCCTCAAGATCGAAAGAGAGGTGAGTAAAGGCCTCTGTGACGGGGCGTGCATCCACACTAAGGGTTTCCCCAGTCTTTCAGAAGATTTCCTCTAAATGCCTTACCCAAGAGCCTTCGTCGATGTGTACCTCTAAGGAAGGTCCACCATTATCTTTCAGGAAAGGCACGTTAATTACCTTCCAGAAAGCTGTACTGTCTCGGAGGGCTGAGGCTTGCTTTAGATCATCCCAAGCCTCCGATTTAAGCAGCCTAGACTTGCTTTTCCTTGCTAGTTTATAAGATTTCCTCAGCATACAAACATGCTCTTTGTTTCTAGGTAATATTTTGAGAGCCTTACGCAGGTTTGCAGAGGCCAGGGAACAGTTCTTTTTGAACCACCTATGCGGTGTGCTATCTCTTGCGAATATGGGGCGAGTCAGTTGCGATTTTAGATAGATTAATAGCTTGCTGAATGCTTCGGCTACCTGCACTTGGTTTAGGGATGGATCCAGGCAGATTTGTATGTCCTCCTGATTTGCCACAATGAAGCTCGTAAAGAGGGTGGCCACGTCCCATGTCCCATTTTAGAATTAAACTGTTATTTCTAGCTAGGGTTGGTTTAGGGACTTTAGTACAATTGCAAATTTTTGAATCCTGCCATAAGGCACAGGAAAGCATAGCATGATCGCTAAATTCTGTAAAATGTGTCTGTACCTTGGTAAAGCTTGATCTAAGGATATCAGAGGAGATAATATAATCTAACGTGGACAAGTATTCAGCTCTGTGAAAAGTAGGGGAGAATTGCCCCGTCTGTGGATCTATTTCTTTGTGTAATTTGAGTTGCCACTTCATTAAGATACTGTTTAAAACATTCCCCTGGACGTCATGATAAAATGGGGAATAGGGACATCCCTGTGGTCTATGATCCCGCATAAATCCACAGGTTCTCGTGTGCATGTCTTTGTGTTAAAATCTCCCAGCCAGATAACTTGTATAGGTTTGGGGTGGGACTCTGCTAGGTTCTCTATTAAGTTGTCTAAATGCAGGGGTGCCACCTCAGGGTTGTGAAAGTTATTATAGTAGTTCACTAATAATAGATCCCACATTTCTTTCCCTTTAATTACCAAAATGTGAAAATAAGGGGATGTATTTATAAAGCTTAAAATGTTAAAAACGACCACGTTAGATATCAGTGCGAGTAAACATCCCCTGGGCCTGCCCCTTGGAGATTGGAACGACCGATAACCATTGATAAAGATTGGTGCGATCTCCCAGGTTTCTTGTATACTAATAATCTGAAAATTTGCCAAAGTGGTAACCCACTCCTCATTATTCCGTTTGCTATTATAGCCTGCTATGTTCCAAGTCAAAAGAGAGTAAACTAAGATGTTCTGTTTTCCCCTGTGAGGACCGTGCAATGCCATTTACCTCAATCTCTGTTCGGGATAACATCTGGGGATTCTGATTAATTACCTCTTGTCAATCACAGGAATCCAGCCCTAAAGTGGAGCGAACCTGTTAGATGTGCACGGGTGATTGTGGTTATTCAGTGAAGGCCTGATAGCATTTATGGAGGAGTGTAGTGCTGTGACTGAGACCTTTTTGTGATGAGTAGTCTGTGCATTGTAAAAAAAAAAACAGGGACACCGAGAAGATCTTGATACCTAATTTCGGGGCTGATAGGGGCTGAAAAAGTAAGCCTCTTACCAGCTGTGGACAGTCGCGATTTAATACGACACAATCTCCCTCATATACCTTTGGGAACGAACCAACCCACAGGGTTCCCCACGCCATTAACAAGTGGTTCTGAATTAGGTACCCTGGCCTGGCATAATTGCATAACCATTGATGCATTTTAGCCATAAGCTGGACGGTGAATTCTCTTTGTGAAGGTCTAAGCACTGGAACATTTACCAAAACAAGGACAAAAGGGCAGGCCGCAGGTGGGAGGTTAAGGGTTTGATGGTTGAATTCCCCATAATTCTGCATAGATTCACTAGGAGTGTGGTTGGTGTGAGTGTGGATAATGTCACCAGAACCCTCCAATGGCTTGTTAGTAACTAATCTGTTCTCACATATGGACAGAGTTAGAGGGCCTGAAAATGTTTGGGCCGAAACACCCCCACCTGGCTGTGTAATAGGTACCAAGGCAAGTCCAGGCTTGCCCACCACTGGGGACCTACCAATCTGAGGATAAGAAGTGCTGGCAGTGGGGGGATTATTGGTGGTTAATGGAGGGTGGTTCTTAGAAGAGATTGGCTGAAAGGGAGCTCAATTAGAAATAACTCTTGGAGTTTCAGTTCGATATTGTCCAAAAGTAACAGAATAGGGTTTAACATTTAAGATAATCTAGCACAAATGTCCTCAAGAGGGGCCAGGGACCGTGACAGATAAAGATTGTCCACACCAGGCTCTGCACAGGTTTGTAAAGGTGTCGATTTCCTTGGTTTCTTTGGTTTGGAGGAGGGTGGTTCTTTATAGGGTCCTTTCTTCCTCTTGCCACTTGTGGTCGATAAAGACGTAGGCTTCACTACGATGGGGTGGTCAAGTGGCAAAGGAGTGTCATTTGCGAGTGCCAGTGCAATTGGGGGCAAATTACTGCACTCACCGACGCCCTGGCTAACAATGTTAACATTGGGCTTGGTAACTATAGCGGTAAGCGGACCTTCAGACCCATCGTGATCACCATCCCCCAAAGAGAGTATGCTCCGCCAAGGCGATGACCTTAGAAATAGCGTTAGTCGCTTTAGTTAAAAACGAGTCAATGGTGGATATAGTTAGCCCTGGGGTAGATGTAGTAATTAACTTCTAACCCATCGTGAACCAGGTATAGGGCAGGGCAAATGTCAAAGGTTAGAGGGGTGGCCCAGCCCAGCCTCTTCCGGGCTCCGATGGCCGTGGACGGGCCCGCCCTTGGCCCGGGCTTTGCCTGGGTGCGTCCCTGCGTGCGTCCCACGGCGCGGGTCCGCGGCGCGCTTTTAAGCGCGTATCCAGGAAACAGGAAGCAGTGGCAGGGGAGATGGGAGTTGAAGTCCTCTCCCCAGCGGTGCTTGGTGGTAGTGCACGGCTCTCCCCTCAGCTGGCACGCAGGCAGATACAAGTGAATGGGGGTCCGCGGCGCACTTTTAAGCGCGTATCCAGGAAACAGGAAGCAGTGGCAGGGGGAGATGGGAGTTGAAGTCCTCTCCCCAGTGGTGCATGGTGGTAGTTCACGTCTCTCCCCTCAGCTGGCAGGGAGACAGATACCAGCTTCATCCCAATAATTTTCAGAGCGAAAAGTGGAAGTACTCTCGAGGCTAGGCTTGCATCCTTGTACCCACCTAAAAAAAGTAACATAATGAGGAGCTGTGGCCAATGGCCATTAGGTCAAGGGAGACGGGGTCGAAAAAGTTTGGGAACAACTAGTATTATCTAAAAGGAGAGTACCTAAAACAGAAAATACAAGAAGATTGTAGCACCCTTACGATGTAGTTATTGAAATATTTTTGGAAGAATGACATGAGATACTGCAGTTAAGTCTGTCTGTAGCCAGACCTAAAATGTGCCTGCTAAACAAACACCTAAGTAACTGAACCTTTCCCATCTTTTATGCACATATGTCTAGGATTGTGTATGATCCCAATTTCCTTGCCCACCTATATGTTGGAACCTTCCTCCTGTTCATGGGTCTTTCCTCCTTCAGATACACTGATGTACCTATATTCTTAATGGTCTTCTGCACATACTCCTGCTTTTCTCATATAAGTTCAAGCATATAAGTAAATCCATTACGGTGTCCTTTCCAACTGAGTCTGTACTTCAAAAGAATATTCGAATAAATACAAAATACAATTATGATAATACACATGTGGGTTCCATTATGCCACTGCAGCATTTTCATTTAAATATCAACAAGTACATACCATCCTCATGCCCTTCCAGTGTATTCCAGTCCTGTGGAGACAAATGGCTAGACTTCTTCCGAGGGCTTGTGCTCACTTTTCTCCACGATTCACTCCCTCCAGTTTTTCTATTTTTATTCTTGTAGGTTGTAACCGCTGATAATGGAAAACTTCCACCTCTGAAATCTGCTGTATACTGATCCAGCTCTGAAAATAAAAAATACAACAAAGTGAAAGTTCTGCTTTAACAAGTAGGTGCAGTGTTTACATTTTGCGAACTTCTAAATTAAACAGTAGATTATGACTATTCATCGGATAATAAAATAAGAAACAATTTTGCCCAATCTATTTGCAAAAACTTAAGCAATAAATTATACCATTGTATACTTTGCTAAACATCTGTGCAAGGTACCACAGCAATGGGGAACTTCCAAAAAGAAAAATTATAATAAAACAGCATTTATAAAGGGTTATATGCTGGACGTTTTGAGGATTTAAATATTGCAAATGACAGATGCCACTGTCATCCAAACTAAATGGCACTCATTTCATCAAGTCACACTCAAAAGCTAAAACCTATGATTTTCTGGCTGTACACAGATCTCAGCAGCAGGGGCTATGACCACTGACCTCAAAAATTACCCAGACTTGCATTTAACACAAAACAGGCATCGCCCATCATATATAGACATGAATATTGCAATCTCCACTTATCCGCTCACTTGTAATTATGAAGCAATATACAAGAATCTACCTTGTGAAGGACTATTAACCATGTGTTCTCTACACACAAGCACGTTCTCAAAAGAGATCCATCACTGTTATAATTGTACACCCTACCAGCATAGTTATCTAAAACCCTGCCTGTTGATACTTAGCAGATATGTCATATTCCATCAAGGAAGTAACTAAACACAGTGGACTGGGATGCAGCAGGGTGAGAGACGTGGATGGACCAGATTGATAGACTACCTGCTGAAAGAACCCTGACTTTGATAGCCATCAATGAAGCCTAAATCTACCATACCAGGATACTGCATATCCTACTTTCGATTAAGCTTGTAAAACAGCTTAAGGTGGTGCCCAAAGCCTGAAAGGGAAAGATCTATGTCCCTTTGGGAAATGGAAGACATAGCGCTCCACAACATGTTTTAAGGGATTAAGTGGTAAATATCATGTATGGATATCCACCTATATATATTTTAATAGGTTGCAGCAGACCTGTGCATGCTTGGTCTCAGGATCTTTATGAAGCAAATACTGTCACCCCAACACTTACCAATCCAGACACTGGTTTAGTAGAGCACTTCTTCAAAGATAGATTGTAACCACTGTCTAGGACCCTGATCACCTAAGACATCACCCGGCGAAATGCACACATTTGCTTGCAATTCTAATTTGGATCACAGTATTTTCTTCATAACATCAAGTCTATATATCACTCAACATCTTGCCAACATTCAGCCCCTCTGGTCATTTAATAAGGCATAGAGCCTTCAGTGCAACATTGGATAGTAATCCACTTCCGTGGGCTGGAAAATAAATGGCAAATGACTTCTTGAGCTGCTACAGTTACACGACCGAGACTATAGCTAACTGAATGTTTATGGAACCTTAAAGATCAGGGAATGCTCTGGATATGCACGAGTGGTTCAGGAAAGTGATCTTCAAGCATTATACAGGCACAAAATGTGTGAAGTGAAAATAAACAAACGTCAAAAGATTTGTGTATGATGATGTGCCCTTAGTGATGTCTTCAAACATTGTACATGAAGCATTCCACTTCCCTTTGGTGTTTCCAATTTCGCTTCCATCATTAACCTACCTTTCTTTTCTGCTTTGCCTAAGAGAAGTTGTTACTTAAACTTGTGCCACCTATTGCTTCTGGACAACAATATACTAACATACATCTATTAGGGTTAACTCTCTCATGCCGCTTCCCATAGGATCCAGTGTATGCAGTTGTTGATGCAAAGTGGGTACTAAGCTTCTTCAGTTTGTTGACTGGCTTCAGAGGCAGATAGGACTGTTTCTTTTGTCTCATTGAGCTGAAAGTGAAAGCATTCTTGAAGGGTGAAGCAAGCCACATTTCCTGCTGCTTGTCTGTATGGACCTTTGGCTTATTCTTATCATGACTCATACACTGACTCTCCGTTTGACTTCAGTTGAGACAATTACACTCCCTTTTCCTCATTTTAACATCAGCTATGCCATCTACTAGGGACCTCAAATAAGGCCCTTTACCTCCCATGAATTTAACTCTGGTGCTGCCACTGAATATATGTGAGGTCAAATGAGAGTTTGCACCTCACTATGCTTCCAACATGGCACTGTCATGGAATCTCTGTAATAGGCTTGTGAAGAAGATGTAGTACCATCACAACTGTGCCATGCAAAGGTTTTTCTCCATTGGATCTTCCAGATTTCTAACTTATGGTAGCCAGACACTCCCAGGTCTCCTCTCAAGTACTTTTGTCTCTCTTGCATGTACCCTATTCCCCTTCACCAGTTCCTGTCATTTTTTTTCTGGTTCCTTAAAGGTGGTAATTTAATTCTTTAGTTATGTTCCGGAACTCAAAAGAGGACCACATAAAACTAAATATAACAACAGGCCTAGATAAGATTAATATACACTTAAAAACATTTGCACTAATAACCTCATTTTTTGGGTGATGGTCCGAGAATTTCTCCACCACCGCTGGCTTAATATTATACCTTAAAAACATTGGCCTTAAAATGTGGTGGCGTGGAAGAATCATTGTGGGGCAAACAAATAGCACATGATTAAAATCCTGTATACCTGTATTGCATAAATTGCACACAATCCCTTTATCTCCTGAGTCAGACCAATTTGCAGTTAGCACATTTAGCTGGAGCATGTTCATTCATAGTAACATGCAGAAATGGCAAAGACCATGCTCCATATTCCAAGACAGGTGAAGCTGAACTACCTTGAAGTGGCAGGAAGAGATCACCACCTCGCACTTTTCCTTAGACATACAGTATGTTATGTCCAATCATTGACTAATAAAACTAGAGGCATCCTTTAAGAAAAGTTCAAGTTGGGTGTGAGGGAAGCATGCCAGTGTAGCTTCCTGTAGAATGAATTGGTTTAGTACCTGGACAAAGTCCCAGGAAAATTTATATTTTCCTAGTTCTGAGCCAAATATTTCAGTGTGCAAAAAAGCCCCTCAGAGTCCTCTTTACTCTTTTTAAGCTGAGACCGCCTCCGAATCACACAAGCCAGCCCTTGTACATAGCAACTTATTAAACCAAATTCCAACCTTAAGGCAGGCACCGGACAGATGAGTTAAAGTTACAAACTTTCTGTACAATTTGCCCTTCTATTTTCTCCAAGAAATCCCATTTCGACATTAGAATTGATTCAATGACATATTATAATGTCAGAGGAACTTTCACCTTAAAAACTTATAACAAATGAAGAAAAGGTCTACGACCAATTGTGTTATGAAAAGCTTGCAGCACATTGGCATGTGAGGAAGGCTTGGCGGAACCTTGATCAATATGTGCCTTTTCAAACTTGCTACCTGTTACAATTTACCCCAATTAGGGATATGAATTTACTACCTCCAGCTTCTCCAGTCCTAAAACCCAAACATAATTGCTGATTTCCAAAATTGAAAGATCAATGCCCTAATTTTTTAGACATTAATCTTCAAAATGTGAAGGGTGACATCCTGCTGTAAAGAAACCAATCTATTATTCATGACCTTGGGGGTTAGATCCAGGATTTAGATGTCAGCCACGTACATCAAGCAGGAAAAGGGACGACCACCTATCCTAGAGCCATCCCCTTTGATAGTTGCTCGACTGTCAGAGAGGTCTGAAAAATACAACGAAAAAGTAGTGGAGCCAATAGGCAACCCTGTTTCAAACCATTTTTGGTTGGAATTATGTAAGACAATCCCTGATACCCGCCCAGCAACACCTGACACCAAGTGAAAGAATGGAGAGCAATTACTGATAAAAGAAAAATCTCAGGCATAACTAGCTTAAGTAATTTTTTCCACAATGTTGGACGGTCCACCCTATCAAGCGCTGTGGAAAAGTCTATGAATGCCACATATACATTAAGCCTTCAAATGGAACCTTACTTTTTCGCTACAAGCTCCAACATGAAAATATTATCAAGCGTATAATGTTTCTTCCGAAAACCCTCTTGTTCTATAGGGAGAATCTTTTCCTCTTAAACTTTCCCTACCATGTCGAACAAAGCTATTTGAAGATAATTACAGAGGAAATTGTTGGGGCCTTTTTTGTGCAATGGTATTAATATGCTTCCGGACCAAGAGAGGGGTGTAACTCTGAGTTGATAACAATAGGGAAAAAGGGGAGTCCGATGCGGCCCAAAGAGAAGGCTCCAGTTTAATAACGGTGATGGGGATCTCATCAGGCCCCATCACCTCGGATAATCTCATTCCTATAATAATACCCTCAATCTCTCTTGTAGTAGGGGCGCAGTATGCCAGGTGAGGAGGGTTGTGATCAGTGGAAGGAATATAATACCACTCTGCACCAGCATTGCTTGAATATAGCTCCAATAGATAAGCTCTCAATTCTGCTTCCATTATCGGAATTGGAAAGGAATTTACTCTAGTGCCACTACTATTGGAGATACTTTTCCAGCATCTCTTAACATCTTTGGAAGAGGCTGCTTCTTTTAGCTGAAACCAGTTATGGCCATCCTTCTCCTTTTTTTAGAGATAATTCAGACAATATATCCACAAAAAGAAGGGGGCAAGAGGATAACTCCCTACTCCAGCCTCCCCGTTCAGTCACTGAATCACACAAAAAAGGAGTAGGGAAAAGAAGAAGTGTATCAATAGTGTTTACATAAGAAACAAAGGCACGTGTCCAAAGTGGAAAAACTGCCCTCACTCACAAAATTGTGACATGCTTCATCATAGGGCGTGCTATTGACACCCCCGAGCAGACCAACGGCTGTGGTGGAGCAACAGGGAGGGGAAGACAATACAAACAAATGCACAGTATTGGGATCACCGAAGAAAAAGTGCAGCCAGTGAGGATTAAAACTAGCTCAGATGTGTACCCACTGCCAAATGTATTCCAGGGCCATCTGGCTAGATTAAAAATGTGAAGGATGGAGGTGAGAGGAGAAAATTAAGATTCCTACACCCCCCCTTTACTGCCAAAGTGTCGACATGTTTCTGCCGTTGGAGGTGTGCCCAAAAGAAAGGGTCACTCGACATTCATCAGGACCCTTCGGGACCGAAAACGGGAGGACCCCTTCGATCCTACCTCCGGTATCTGTGGAGAATGCTCCCAGTCAAGCAGAGATACCTTGATCAACACACTAATCGTGTTCGAGTTTCATAGAAAATTTCTCTAGAATTGGCGAGGTGTGGGGGTGCCCACCTGTAGTCAAACTTACATCAAGGTTGGTGCACCGCCTCGGGGACTTTCCAGATCCTCGCCGTGTAGATTCAGACAATGCCGCCTTCTTTTCAGGAGATTAATTAATTGACCTTGTTCTATGGCGAGGAGGACTAATTGGATCCTCACTAGTATATTTACCTATGTATATGAGACACAGGGTTAGGATACAGTCTCCTAGAGGAGACTGAGTTGTTTAGTTTACAGGTGAAGGAAGTGACCCGATTAGGGTCACCCGGGTCCCTCACGACCACCTCTCAGCCTTCCATACAAATGAAGAGTCGGTCAGACAGAGAATACAAACCAATATATATTTATTCGGATACACTCGAGCGGAGCCCCGTCTGCCCAGTCTCTTAGGAGTGCTGCAGAGAGGGACTGACATCAGCAAGCATAACAATACAATACATTATGTAGATTTCAGAACCAATGAAGGCACGCCCACAATGGAATTTTCCAAGCAGATGCAGCTAAACAACAAAGAAGTACAGAAGGATAGGTTTCGATTCGGAGGCCGGGCACACATTATCTCCTACTCAAGGTCGCTCTGTCCGTGCCCGCCACTAGACTAGTGGGAGAAGACCTCTATCTAGTGAGAAAGGTATGCGCTAATAAGAACAGTGTATTCATTAGCAAAACAAGGCCCAACCTTGGAGAAAGGAAAATTACCACAACCCGTTCCTCGAAAAGGCGAGGAGCAGTTTCAAACATGATTCAAAATGGCGGCCAAACATAAAATGGTGCAGCAAATGCTAACTTACATAGAATAATGCACAAGCTAAGTTAACGGAAACATTTTCATTCCCACAGACCCTCCTTTTAGCATGAGCTAACCAATTTATATGGTGATCAAAGAAAACATACCATGCTCGTAGACAAAGGAAAATCAGTATTAGGAGCAGTACATATATTCAGTGTCAGGAATAGAGGCTGCAAGGAAAGATGTGGTCTCAAAAATACCTTTGTCTATCTGCATCAAATTATCAATATCCTTTTGTAACATAATTGCAGCATTAGTATCATGAATTGATATTTTCTGTTTGGGAGTGAGGATATTAACACAATAGGAACAACAAGCTGGGAGACATTGTATGCAAAGGCAACATGTAAAGAAGATACCGGCAACCACAGCCAAGAAAGTGAAGATCTTCCAACCCCAGGATGTTAGCGTGTTCCAAAACCACCCTTACTATGTCCAAGTACCTACTTCTTGGTGTATTTCAGCAGATATTCTATGTAATTTTTGTATAGCTGAATAAACATTGGGAGCGTTATCTGGTATGTAAACACAACAGCTGCTGCCTATGACGCGACAGGCTCCTCCCCGATCTGCAAGTATAATGTCTAACACCATCCTGTTCTGCAAAGTGACTAACCTCGTAGCCTGGAGCTCAG
This sequence comes from Calotriton arnoldi, assembly GCA_963921515.1. Classification (NCBI taxonomy): domain Eukaryota; kingdom Metazoa; phylum Chordata; class Amphibia; order Caudata; family Salamandridae; genus Calotriton; species Calotriton arnoldi. Next base: position 695,597 of record CAWUFW010006330.1, on the reverse strand, counting down.
CAGTGACATTTGTCATTATCCCAGCTGTTGTATTGATAACCGCCTCAACAACTCTAGTTAACTGACGAACTTGAAGGCTATTAGCCATGGGGCCCCAAAAAGGTAGCAGGCCCTTCACAGCGTCTCCAAACCACTGTGCAGTGGTGTCAGTCTGATCTATATCCTTTGTGTCAACAACCCTTTTGACTCAGGGCAGGAATATACTTCTACGTTGCAGCTGATGCGTTTTGTGATAATTAGACGAGGCAACATATACAGGGGGAAAAAGGAAAGAGAGATAACATGTCCCTGACCATCCCCTTGGGAGCCAGACGTGAGCTTGCGACCCACAGACAAAATAGACATTATGGTGTAGGATCAAAGGCAGACTATTAGTCGTATTCAGTTTGTATGTGAAATTGCATTTACTCTACTCCACCATTATCTCCCCAGTCCCCTGGACGCAAAACCCAGCTGTCTTATTAACCACTTACACAGGTATTGGTTTATCTTTGGTAATATTCCGAGCTTGGAAGGATCGAAAGTACTCAGATGTGTTAAACCATTGGAAATCAGCCATTTCCATTCGAAACCAGGTATTATTTTTTACTCTATATGTTTTCAAGCATGACTTTGAGGATACTGTCCTTAGAGTACCTTGTCCTATGGGGGTAAACCCTTGGTAGAAGCGTAAATATTCATTTGCAGTGTGAGAATCAGTGGATGATATATTCAAAGCAGAAAGTTGAGATTGGAAGTGCACCAACCGAAACAATTCATACCAACCCTCGCAGTTACCAATATACGACAGTGGCATTGACAACAAATTGTCGCTCCTATGAGTGACCGAAGGTAGCAACCCACAAACCCAACAATTAGTCGTATTGGACACATTATGAGCATGATGCAACATTTGTATGAAGACATTATCTGTGTAGGACTGCCTATGTACTTCTTTGTGCGGGGCTAGAGTAACAAAGATGTGTTCAGGGGGAGTGGGAGTAGTACCTACTAAGGAATGTACAGGAAACTTCTCCTCCAAAAACCAAGATAGTCCAAATATTGTCACTATTGCAATCACAACAATTAGTATGCAGACTAGTTTGCTCTTTGTTGACCAACCCCTCATCGAACGCGATGGTGCAAAGGGCTGTTCCTCCTCATCAATAGGCCGACCAATGGGATGCATAATTAAGCAAGGAGAGAAATGCCACAGGAATGATAGTGCAACAAAAATAATAGCAAAGGTAAGTGTTCCCAGTGTCCGTCAGAGCCTCACTGGTGCAGGCTCCTATTGTTCATCAATACGTTGGCGCTCTTGAGCACGGGCGGTGGAGCTTGCTCTGTCCTAAGCTCTTGATGTATCCCACGTCAATCAGGATAATGTACCCCCAAAGGGATACCTTTTGAGCTATCCTGTCCAAAGTTCGAAAACAAACAGTGCACAAGTCTCACATCACCCTAAACTAATTCTGTTGGTACTATGACAAAGTACACCTGACTTACACAGTCCATCCCTATCTAATCGGACTTCTCCTTTTGTGCACCGTTCCACAACCGAGGACGCACATTGTACCTGGCAGCTTCAGGCACCGTTGGATCAACAAACAGCGGCTCCTTAATAGCTCGTATTTCTAGGGGGGCCGTTGCATTTAGCACTTCATCATTTTCCAAATCCGTTTGGGTCCAAGTTAGCTTTGCATCACTGAAAGGGACGAACTGAGGCACCTTCTCGCACTCAGAGTCCCCTATTCCATCCCTCACCCATTGATCATAGGGCAAGGGCAAAGGTATCCTGTGGCAGTGGGTAGCGTGCACCCAGTTCTTTCGGCCAGCGACCTTCACAGCAGTACGAGTGGCCAGGAGGACCTGTTCTGGTCCCTTCCAACGAGGCTCCAAACTCTTCTTCCGCTGGAAGTTTCTGATGAGTATGAAATCTCCAGGCCGAATGTCATGTCCGGGTCCCTCTGGTGTAGCGGGCAGGGACTCACAGACCTGTTGGTGAATAGAACGCAAATTTTCAGTTAGCTGGCACAGGTAGTCAATTAACAAGGGGTACTCCATATCAGAGAACCGATGCGGTCGCAGGACGCCCCAGACATTTGACGGGCGTCCAAACACATCGTATGGTGACAATCCTGTTCAGAATGTGCTGCTGTTCTTGTCGACAAAAGAGCTAATGGTAGAGCATCTGGCCATTGTAACCCTGTGGTCTCCTGTATCTTTGCCAATTTCAGTTTGAGAGTACCATTGTACTTCTCAACCAAACCTGCTGACTGTGGGTGATTTGCAGCATGAAACATCTGTTTTATGTGCAAAACATCGCAAATTAGCTGAATGACCTTGGCATTATAATGACTTCAGTTATCACTCCAAATCAAACAGGGCAAGCCGTAACGAGGAAAAGAACTCCTTGAGGAGTACCTTTGCAGTCGTAACAGCAGTATTGTCTTTAGTAGGATAAGCCTCAACCCATTTACTAAATGCACAGACAACCACCAACGCATACTTCAAATTATTACACCTGTCTAGCTCTATGTAATCCATCTGAAGGACCTCAAAGGGGAAAGTAGGTGGTGCAAAATTACCGGGTGGTGTAGGGGTACCCTTTCCAGGATTGTGCATTATGCACACCATACAGTATTTCACTAAATGTGCAGCTGTTTTTGAAATGTCATTCTGCCATACAGGGTCTAACAACTTGCAAATACCTTTAGCGCCGATATGGGCTGGGCCATGGTGACTACAGGGAGAACATATGCATCTGGCAACATCCAGCTCTGCTTTCCTGACTTATCAATCCAACATCCCTCATTGTTCAATTGTGCTGTACTTTCTTGCCACATTGCTAATTCTTCTATTGTAGCCTCACTCTGTATTTCTTTCACATTCTCAAGTGTATCCTCAAACATGGTAACTTCAAGTACCCACCTAGCGGGACCTGCTACAAACATTTTCTTTATTTTAGTCTGTGCCGTTTCCTTAGCTGTCTGATCAGCAAAAGCATTCCCTCTCCCTACATCATCAGTAATTTTCCTATGGGCGCTACACTTCAATATTGCCAACTTCTTAGGGAGCGTCAACGCAGTCAAAAGCCTCAATATAAGGTGACCATGTTGGATCTTTGTACCATGGGAAGTAAGGAACCCTCTCTCAGCCCAGAGTCGCCCAAAATTGTGCGCGACCCCGAAGGCATAATGGCTGTCAGTATAAATATTGACAACCAGTCGCTCGCTCAATTCACAAGCTCGAATAAGGGCGGCTAACTCAGCTGCTTGGGCTGATAGATAAGGGACCCGTGATGTCTCTACGACTGTACGCAATGTGGTAATAGCATAAGCAGCAGTTGTAGTGCCATCTGGTAATTTGAAACAAGACCCATTAACATATACTTCCCCTTGTGGGTCAGATAAGGGAACATCAGTCAAGTCTACCCGTCCTTTCGTCTCTTCTTCTGTCTGGAAGATACAATCAGGCCTCTCGTTTTCATCATTTTCAGAAGGGAGGGGTAGTAACGTGGCTGGGTTCAGAGTGGCACATCTTTTAATCGTAATATGTTTGGCAAACAAGGTCAATTCATAGCCAGTTAGACGTGCACTGGTGAGGTGCTGTGTCTTTGTCTTATTCAAAAGTGTATCCACAGCATGGGATACCATGACTGTGAGGTCAGTATCAAGTACTAGTCCAGCCGATTGTCTTATGGAGACAGTCACAGCCGCGACCGCTCTTAGACAGCTCGGGAGGGCTCTTGCGACAGGGTCAAGAACAGCAAAGAAATCAGCCCACGGCCGTTGCTTATCTCCAAATTTTTGAGTTAAAACAGAGAGCGCACAACCAGCCATCTCATGAACTGGAGCCAAACAAAGCGCAGTTTTCAATTGCTCAAAAGACTGCTGACAGTCAGGCGTCGAAGGCAGAGGCTCATGCACATCTTTTAGTGTTAGGGCAAGTAGGGGTTTTATTAGTAACGAGTAGCCAGGTATCCACTGCTGACAATAGGAAGTGATACCTATAAAAGCATGCACATCTTTCTGAGTCTGTGGGATGGGCATTTTAACAATGGTACTGATGCCCTCAGGAGTCAATCTCCTACCCTCTTTTGACAGTAGGTGACCTAAATAGGTGACCTCCTGTCGAAAATACTGAAATTTGGAAAGGGACACTTTATGTCCGTGCTGTGCCAAATGCAACAACAATTTAACTGTACTATCCCTGCAACCTTGTTCTGTGTCAGAAGTGATGAGGAGAGAGTCAACGTACAGAACCAAAACATTACCTGTAGGAAGCGAAAGGGAATCCAATTGGCTCTTTAAAGCTTGACTATAGATACTTGGACTCTCAGTATAGCCCTGAGGAGCTCGACAGAATCTAAAACTTCTGCCAGCTAGTGTAAAACCGAACAAATACCTGCTATCTGAATGGATAGGAACACTGAAGAATGCATTTTTCAAATCGATGACAGAGAAGAATTTGGCAGTAGAAGGAATCATTTTTAAAAGAGTAGTAATGTCGGGGACCACAGGAAACTGGGGAACTTCTATTTTATTAACATCGCGCAAATCATACACAAAACGATAAACATCTGCATGATCATCAGGGGAACCCGAAGGTGTCCGTTTTAGAATTGGGAGAATAGGGCTATTACAAATATTAGCAGTCGTCTCCTCAACCACTCCTTTCTCAATCAAATCCTGTACAATTTGCAATAAAGCTCGCTCACCTGCCTGCAGTATTTTATACTGAGGGATAAGAGGCAAAATAGCATTGTCTTTAACTTGGATCGAAACCAGCGATATTGGTAACAGGCCCACATCTGTGTCGCCTGTTGCCCACAAAGTGGGTGGAACATCTTTAAACTCAGCAGGAAGGGGTGCGTCTTTGGACAGACACTGTTTAGCGCGTGCCACATCCGGACCTATTGTCATGTAAACACCTGCCAGGGAGCAATCAATCGTAGCATGCAATTTCTTCAACAAATCCAAACCCATCAAATTCTCTCCACAATTAGATGTCAACAAAAATGGCGAATCCACCGTGAAAGGACCAATAGTCAAGGCAAGAGGTCGTGAAATGGGGCTTACAACCGGTACACCAGAAAAACCTACCGAAACATTATTATGGCCAGACAGAGCCGCCCCAGGGACCAAAGAACAAGAAATAGAACTGTTTGTTGCACCTGTATCAACAAAAAATTCCTTAGCGAGCCAATCAAATCCGCAGTAACATAAGGACCCGTTGGTATACAGGTATCGGAACTGGTCCCTCACTCTGTCCCTGGCTGTCCTAGCTGTAAGACATTCCTGTCACCTCATCTGTGTCATATTCATCATGATAATACTGTCCGCCCCAAGGGTCATCAAATTATTTATTATCAGAATGACCCTGTGAGGCCACAGCATTTGGAGCCCTGTCTGCCCCACTAGCTCCCCGTCCACGAGAACCTCGTCCTCTAGGGACTGCCACCTTCTGCAACATCACGGGACACTCACTACGCCAGTGTCCCTCCTCTTTACAATACGCACATTGATTAGGCCTGCAATCGAGTCGCAATCTCGGGAAGCAAATTTGAAACAAATCTATTAACAAACAACCGGACACCTCGCTCAACAGACAAATCCTGCCCACTATAATCCAAAAACACATCTTCAAACCGAGTGAAAAAATCAGACACGCTCTCATCTTTCTTCTGGCGACAAGCCGTTAACTTGTCCCAATCAACCTTTCTCGGCGGAATAAGAGAATGCATATACGTGATAATGCGGCCTGCCAAATCAAGTATCTCTGCCTTAGGCTTATCGCCGGGCTTCCTATGCTGATACCATACTTTAATTTGATCCCATGTACCACCCAGTTCCGCAGCATGATCTTGTGTGTGCACCTGCCTCCAAATATCAACCGGAACCAGTAAACCAAAGAACATTTCAATATCCGCAAGTGTCATTACTGTTGATGAGGCAGCTTCAGTCAATTCTTTATAATATTTATTTATTTATTTCATTTATAGAGCGCACGAATCACCCCAAACGGGGTATCTCCGCGCTGTGACTGCCTTTGTCAACCAGGGAGGAGAACATCAAAACAGCGTGGTTTTTAGCAGCTTTCTGAAGGCTAGGTAATTGGAGCAGAGACGTAGGTGGATGGGAAGTTGGTTCCAATATAGTGGGGCCAAATAGGAGAAAGCTTTCCCCCCCAACTGGGCTTGTTTTATGCGAAGCATGTGGAGGAGATCATTGGACCCTGAGCGAAGGTTCCTGGATGGTATATATCTGACCAGCTTGTCTGTCAGATATCTTGGTCCCAAGTTGTTTAGGGATTTGTAGACCATACAGCAAATCTTGAATTTGATCCTTTTGCGAATAGGTAGCCAATGCAGCTTTTGGAGTAGGGGGAGGGAGGCTGTTCTGGGGGGCGCATTGGTCACTAACCGGGCTGCCGTGTTCTGGACTACCTGCAATTTGTTCAAGGAGGATTCCTTGGCTGAAATCAACAAAGCATTGCAATAGTCCAGACGGCTTAGGACCAATGCTTGCATCAGGGTTTTCCGCGTGGAAAGCGGAAGTAGGGGGAAGACTCTGCGGAGAAGGCTAAGTGTGTGGAAACAGGCACCAGTCGTTGTGGTGGCATGCTCCTCTAGGGTTAGCTTCTGGTCAATCCGAACCCCTAGGTTCTTTACCACTTGTTTTGGGGTCGGGCCGGGCCCAGTTCCTCTGGCCACCAGTTGGGCGACCACCTCACTACTGCTTCTCTGAATAACATTATTTCGGTTTTTTCTGCATTCAACTGAAGGAAGTTGTTACTCATCCAATCAATGATGGCTTTCATGCCTTCCGAAAAGGTGGTCTGGATGTTGGTGTTATTCTTGTCAAAGGAGAGAAGCAGTTGGGTGTCGTCGGTGTAGGAAATAGGAATAAATCCCAAATTCCTTAATAAACCAGCCAATGGAGTAACATATATGTTGAATAGAGTAGGGCTCAAACATGAGCCCTGAGGTACTCCCTTGGTAACACTAGTGGTCTGTGATCTAAAAGGGCCTAGGTTGATGGTTTGGGTTCTTTCAGCCAGAAAATTAGTCATCCATTTTAGTGCGTTCCCCTGGACGCCTATGTCTCTGAGTCTCCCAAGCAGGGTCTGGTGGGAGATGGTGTTGAATGCTGCAGACAGGTCGAGCAGTATTAGGAGCACTGCCTGAACGTTGTCTGCTAGCATTCGGATGTTATCGGTGACTGTCACCATCGCAGACTCCGTACTATGTCTAGGTCGGAATCCTGATTGCGAGGGGTCAAGGCAGTTGGAGGATTCAGTAAATTCAGACAAGTAGTTATTAATGTGCTTCTCTAGAAGTTTACTTAATAAGGGGAGCAAAGAAATAGGACGGTAGTTGGAGACATCTTCTGGGGGGATTTGGGATTTTTCCTGATAGGAAGAATCTGAGCTGCTTTCCACTCCTTGGGGAGCCTGCCTTCCTTCAAGGAGCTGTTTAAAATGGAGCAAATGGGCACAGCAAGTTGCTTGGCGAGCAAGCCGGTGGTCTTGGCTGGAATCAGGTCTAATGGAGAGCCTGACTTAACAGTTTTTAATAGAGATTCAGTCTCCTCAGGGAAGAGCGCTGGAAACTCCTCTAGTTTAGAAGTGCTAGGAGTAGTTGGAGGGGGTTCAGATATGTAACTCAATCGGGAACCGTTGGCCGCAGTGATCTTGTTGTATATCTTATCTATTTTGAATGTTAGATGTTCTGCAATATTGTCGCATAGGGTCTGGGATGGGGCCTCTTCCGTGTTACACGCATTAGGGTTGGCAAATGATTTTAGGACCTGAAATAGTGCTTTGGGGGAGTTATCTGTCTGTTCAAGTTGTAGTGCAATATGCACTTTTCGAGCGGTTTTCAGATTGCTGTGGTATTTAGTCAAAGCAAATTTAAATCTTTATCATGCGGGTCATGTGTGCAGCGCCATTGTCGTTCAAGTTTTTTGCATTGGGTTTTTTCGGTCCGGAGATTAGGGGTGTACCAAGGTGTCTGTGGGCGTTTTGAGACCATAGGGGATATTTTCAAGGGTGCCAGAATATCAATTGTGGATTTCATGCTTGCCTTAAAGGCGGTTAAACGTTCCTCCACACTGTCAGAATCAGAGTGCTGGGGTGGCGCAAAGGTGTCTTGGAAGAGAGTGGGGCGTCAATTTGTGCCACTGTCTATATCTCCTAATGGTGTGAGTTTTAGGGACTATGTGCTCCCTAGGGCCGGTAATACGGAATTCGATCTTAGAGTGGTCTGACCATGTGAGGGGGCAAGTTGTTCCACAAACAATGTTGGGCGAGTTGGTAAGGATTAAGTCTAGCGTATGCCCTGCCACATGAGAGGGTTCATTGTTGATTTTAGTCAACTCAAGTGTGAACAGGTCTATCAAGCGTGAGGAGGCATCGGGGTTGTCGGGATTTTCACTGTGCACATTGAAATCTCCGAGAAGCAAGAAATGTTTAGTCGAAATGACATAGGGGCAGATAAGGTCCATGAGTTGGGCGGTGAAATTAAGGAGTGGTCCCGGGAGGCGGTATACAAGAGCTCCTTTCCAGCTAAGTTGTGCATGCAGATCAATTCTGAATACAAGAATTTCTAATTTGTCATTACTTAATTGATCTAAGACGGAGACTTTAATAGGGTCTTTATAAATGATAGCTACCCCTCCCCCAGCCCTGCATGGTCTATCCATTTTTTGGATGTGGTAGCCATCAGGTAGAGCTAGTGCAATGGCCGGATTGGAAGATGATTTTGTCCAGGTTTCCGTCAAGAACCCAATGTGGGGAAGAGAGGAGGCGAGCAAGTCCCAAATATTAATAGCATGTTTGGGGAGTGATCTGACATTTGCTAGAAAGCAATTCCATCCTCCGTTTTTGTGGATGGTACGTGAGGGACATTCTTGTTTACTAGAGCAGTGTAGGCAGGTAGTCCCTGAGTCAGCTGCTATTGTGTTGTTCCTGGGCTGTGTGGATATCGTGCTCTGATAGCCACAGGTTCTGCAAGCGAAAGGACCTACTACTTCTGTCGGTATGGTGCATGAATTGGTAGCAGGAAGATTAAGCAGACATTGACTGTCTCTGATTCTTACCAAATCCTGGCTAGAATAACTGTGACGGGCTCCCGTGCTAATAACCGAATCAGTGAGCAAACCGGCAGGGGTTATGGCTCCTGGCGACGTCCAGGCACGGACGGGCGCAGACGGGCTTGCCTTAAGCGCGCCTTCGGCGCACTGGCGCGCCTGCTGCGCGTCAGGCCGGGCATCTATTTTTATAGTGTCAGGCAGCTGAACTGCTGACCTGAGATCGGGAATCCGGCGAGAGTGTTTTTATGTCACTTCCGGGTGGTGTCAGCTCCCTCCACACAAACGGAACAATCCGCGGTGGAACGGGGAGGCACCCAACAGAACAAGTGAGTAAATGGGAAGTGAGTGATAACGCTAAAAATGTAAAGCAGAAAAAACGAGGATTTGATTTAAAAAGCGAAACAAGCGCTAACTACTCAGGTTCAAAGGAGCCCTTTCCCAGGCGCTCCCGATGCTGCAGTACTGAGCGCACTGATTTTTGTCTGTTACCTCTGGATTTTTCCTAGGATCAGGTAACTGAGTCTTAAGAGACAAAACGTCACTCCTTTTCGATGGACTATAAACCCATTGTTCTTGGAAACGGGCCGCCACACCTGGTCTAGTAACAATACCGTGCTGGTCCGTTAGCTCTGGTATTTCGGGGTGATATATTGGATGAATCTCCCGCATCGGGAACTGAGATACCGGAGTGGGGCTCTTCTCAAGTAGCCTACCCCGGTAAGCAATCAATGTCGTAATACTACCAAAAACTTGACCAGGCTCCATATTGTAACATATACATGATCTTTAATATCATATAAAATCTGGGGTGCTGCATCTTTGAAACACTGCTCCCAAAGACCAATCAGAGTAGCAGACATATGCTTAAGGGCATGCTGTTGTACAAAAGGCTCGTAATCTTTCATCACATTCCACACATCTTCCACACTGTAAATGGGGTTTCGGGCCCACTGCGCAGCCTGGTTAGCCACTACCTTTTTCTCTGCATCTCCCACTTCAGATCGCACATACGGGCCCATGCGCTCTTTAAACTTTGTCCAATCTCCGTCTCCAAACCCGCGCACTGACGTCCCATCACTCAAGAAAACCGGGGGATGAAAAACCGGGGAAGGAGAGGTAACTGGAGTGACAGGTATCAGTGATGCTGAGGGCTGCGTCGCAGGGGAAAAAGCTGGTGTGAAGGATGCTGAAACAATGGGCGTGAGGGGGGTGCTAACAGTCACAGTTGCTGCGGACAGTAAGGAAGCAGGAGGAAGAGAAAGAGGAGAAGGAGCCGATGCCACGGCTGTCGAAAAAGCAGCAGTAGATACAGGAACAGAGACAGTAGAAGCAACAGTAACAGGCGGCTGTGAGGGCAAGGGAACAGTAGGATATATCTTTTGTGGGGCGTACGGAGGTGGGGGTCGACTATCTAATAATTCCTCCACAAAAGTATCATTTTCTTCTTGGGCTACATAAGATTTATCAATGTGTAATCAAGACCTCCTATCTTCACGTTCAATTCCTAGCTCTCGTTTCGCTCTATCATGTGCTACAGCTTTCTGAGTCAATGTTTGCATTCTCCCCTTTCGCGCCTCCTTTTCCATCTTTAATCGTCTCTGTTTAGCCTCCTTTTGTCCCGTTCGAAGAGAATCAAACATAGACTGCCTACTTCGCTTTGCAAACAATTTTTCCAGTAAAAAACCAATTATTTGTTCATCAAAAGTGCCCGTCAATGGCCACTGCAATTCGGCATTGTCCCTCGTAAATTTGTGCCATAATGTACTAAACATAATAGGGCCAAGACCATGTTTCGCATACATATCAAGGAGGTGCCGGCGCCGGTCGAGCTTCTTCCAATCTAGCATCTGCAGAACAACAGCGACAGCACAAAGAAACCAATTTACTTATTCCAGGCATTCTCAAAGAAAACAAATTCACTATTCCATGCCTGGCAAAACATTTGCAAACGTTTTATCCAAGAGACGGCCCCTAGACCGTACCAAATACAAACCAAAATGGTACCATATCCAAAAAGAACCAAAAACAAACTCGCCTGATGTATGCAGGTCAAAACGAATCTATTCTCCACTGCCGACTCTCCGGACAAAATGGTCAGATCCAAGAGTTTCGCCGTTCAGGACTCCAGTCAGGGTGACCACTGTGCGAGGCACCGTCCGGCGGGACAGAAGGGGCAGCTACGAGTACAGGAACTCTCATGCAGGGATCCCTGATCTGTTCGTCCGACCGGACAATCGCCTCGACCTCACCACCCGTCCACGGAAGGGGATGGGTCACTCACCCAAAGGAGTCACTGTTCTGCCCCAACTGAAGGAAGTGACCCGATTAGGGTCACCCGGATCACTCACGACCACCTCTCAGCCTTCCATACAAATGAAGAGTCGGTCAGACAGTAGAGAATACAAACCAATATATATTTATTCAGATACGCTTGAGCAGAGCCCGGCCTGCCCAGTCTCTTAGGAGTGCTGCAGAGAGGGACTGACATCAGCAAGCATAACAATACATTATGTACATTTCAGAACCAATGAAGGCACGCCCACAATGGAATTTTCCAAGCAGATGCAGCTAAACAAAGAAGTACAGAAGGATAGGTTTCGATTCTGAGGCAGGGCACACATTATCTCCTACTCAAGGTCGCTCTGTCCGTGCCCGCCACTAGACTAGTGGGAGAAGGCCTCTATCTAGTGAGAAAGGTATGCGCTAATAAGAACAGTGTATTCATTAGCAAAGCAAAGCCCAACCTTGGAGGAAGGAAAATTACCACAACCCGTTCCTCGAAAGGCGAGGAGCAGTTTCAAACATGATTCAAAATGGCGGCCAAACATAAAATGGTGCCGCAAATGCTAACTTACATAGAATAATGCACAAGCAAAGTTAACGGAAACATTTTCATTCCCACACAGGTGGTGACCAACATTTTCATATAGTTTCCGTGCTTTAGTAAGGGGTCAGTGCCCATAAACTGCAGATCCTCTATTAATTCGGTCACCAATATTTTTAGCTTACCAGATGACTTGAAATTCCACTGGGTTCTACCATTTGATCTCTCAGACCCCACTGTTATATCTTTGACATTCCAGACTTCTACTTCCTTTGCAGCAACCTCAATCATGCAGGAAACCAACTTGTGTTCACTACAGAGATTATCATAAACATTCATCTCAGAAATCATATTGAATGTTGAAAATGGAACGATCACATAATCATTAATAGAGAAGCTAGAAGAAGCTTTATGAGTAAAATTGACAGTTGTATCGTTCTCTATTCTTCCATTTACTATTAAGAATTCAATGCTCCTTAATACTTCCAGCAGTAGTAATGGTCTTTTATCAATTCTACTGTTAAGAGGAAAAATTGTGGGGGGAATTTTTAAAGCTTCCTCTTTGGGTACATTTGCGAATGACCTTAAAGCATGATTGGACATTTTTGCATTTAGGTCACCTACTAATACTATAAATTTACAAGCCTCTCTCTTCATAATACAAGAGATCAAGGAAAACATGTCCATTACCAGCTGAACATAGTAGGATCAGGGGGGGTTGTAGACATTAACCATCAAGAATAATTCATCACTTTCTTGTTCCTCCTGATGGAGCAGGGGAAATAAAATAATTTTGTACCCCTTGCAAATTAATGACCTCATAACGATTAATGATACTAACTGTTTGTAACGCATGAACTAATCAACAAATGCACCTTTTTTAGTAGACATAACACGTGGGCAACTTGCTAAATGTTGCAAAATCTAATTTATTTACAAATGCGAGGCTAATTAACGTGAGTATTGTGATAAATAGAATAAATTGCATGGTTTGTGTTGCATAGTAAAATTGCACTGTGGTAAAGAATGCAGGTGGTAAGTAAAATGGCTTTAAATGTCGTCTCTGCTAGGTAATACCTAACACGGGTCTTTAGAATGGTGGGTGGTAAACAGAAAGGCTTATTTTCCATGTTTTAATTTCCGTTGTGTTTGTTCTTATATTAGTTCCGTTCGGGCCTGCTAGGCCGTGCTTCGAAAATGGCCGCTGGAAAAGATGGGATGGCGTGCGCTGAATAAGATTGCCCCGCGCATGGGCAGTACTAAAGCTCCAGTCACGTGTATGCGGCCTGTGCCCAGAGTGAGAGATGTCAAGGCCAATCTGACCTGCAACAAGGATTGTGCCAAGAGTTCAGCATATATGTCTGGGAACGGATGGGAAAGCGAGCGACAGGGAATGAACTAATGTGTGACCATCAAAGATTGATACAAAATGGATGAAAAAATTGGACTACTTTTGGATAACGTGATCATGAGACTTATTGTGTGCTTTATTGTCCCCAAACCGGTTCGAACAAGGAGGGCGATGAGGTGACCATCACCACCCCTCCAATGGACCAATTAGCGTGATTTTTGCCCCTAAAGATTGCAACTTTTAAGTGTAGAGAGCCAGAAAGTAGGGTATAAGAGGGTCTGCTCTTACGTTGTGAAAAAGCTGTTTTTCTTTTATTCTATCCTGATGCTGCGAGAGAGACTGTCATTTTGAACTACGAACTTTGACTGGGGAAGGAACGAGATCGTTGCGGGAGTTGCCCGGGAGGAGTTTGCGTCCGAGGAGTTTAGTGGGACGGTCAGTCAGTTTTGGGAGTCCATCTTGTGATCTGCGGTTCATCTCTCTTTCCTGATGAACCATTCTTGTCATCGCCCAATGGCCAAGGGTAATGAATATTTCCCATTTTTATTTTAACTTTTACTTAAAATGCTTACTGACATAATAAATGTATTTGCTAATAAAATTGAACTTTACCTTTGCTTAAAGAAATTTAGATAAAATTATATGCTAACTCTAAATGAGTCTGTGGTTTCTTTAAATAAAACTGTGATTTATAAATGCTAAAGGTTTAATTATGATTGAGCTGGTCTTAATCACCATCAACTGATTCTACTAGTTGGTCCATCGACCGAATAAGTGGAGTACCTTGATGTTTAGAACCGACAGGATCCGAAGTTAATGTATATAATGTATAGGTTATAATTCTGTCATTTTAATAAGGTATCCCGCTTGTCCAGCAACTCATTTTTCCTTAGCGCTTGATCCAGAGAATTGAGTGAATGTATGTATGCGGTGTTATGGGCCCCACCGACATAAGTTTCAAGTGATCAAAATTGTGTGGGCGTTTTTCTGGATTAGTGTCATAAGGAAAAATGTATATTAGCCGCGCTGGATCACTCCTTAAGAAAGATTTTTACCACTTGGATTAATTTTGAGTCGTGTGTGAATACATTAGCTGTCCAACTATAGTTGGTACTCAGCAGTGTTGCAACACCTCCTTTTGCATGGCCAATCCTGGAAAGGGTTGCGGGGCAGCTGAAAACAAGGTATCCTTCTAAGGTCCAATAATTTGTAAGCTAGGTTTCTTGGATGCATATTACGTCAGCCTTCAAGGTGTTCAGAAATAGATTTTATTACTATCCATCAGTAACTCAGCCGCATTCCAAGAAACCAGTTTAAGATTATTACGGGTTCCTTTTTTTGCAATTTTGCCCCATGGAGCCCTTAGAATTAAGGATTCCTGCACCCCAACCCTAGCTTGCCACATAATTGTCTGGGACCGGGGCAATTCTCTCCTCTTTCTCAACGAACAGGGAAACCCTCCTACTCCTTTTTACGAACAAGACCCCAAAGTTATTTCGTTTCTCAGAGGTTTGGCTTTGGTCTATTTACAAGCATGTGAATAGACCAATCTCTCAGAGCGTAGTTTCTTGGCCGTCATGGCTTCTACTCCCTTGCAAGGGGAGCTAATTTAATAGCGTAAACTGGAAATAGCTATTACACTCTGTTAAAGAGACCACAAGCTGCACCCACGCTTCCAGCCAAGCCTACCCCAGCATTATAGGCACACACCTTTCCCCACACTCCTTCTCCCTCAGCAATATCAGCTACCAGCATCAACTCCCTCTGCCCTTACCTGAATATTCTGGTAGCCTACACTTCTGAGATACCAGGCAATGCAGAGGAGAGGGCAGTAAGCAGCACTTCTCAGAAGCCAAAATAGGCCTAACTCTACCTTCAGGGGTTAGCTACAAGGGCTAGTACCGGTTGCGGCACGTGCACCTGGGCCACTTCTGTTGGCTCAAGTAGCCACAGATGCTTCTGTAAAGGCTGAATCAAGGGCTTTTAGCTTCCAGCTGAGTTTATAGGGTAGATGTGTAATAGATACGGTCTATTAGTCAACGTAATAGACATGGTGATAACGACAAGAGAGGGATCCCTTGATGTAGCTGCATCAGTTCTCCTCAAATACGATGCTTTCGAAATAGCACCACTATGCTTCACCATCCAACCACCAAACCTCGCTCACTAGTACTCACTGGTACTGTTACTGCCTCTGACATTCCATGTGGTTCTGTGGCTCTTGAAGAGCGCGCCTGTAGTGGCACTACATGGATGCGAGGAGGTTGCGTTTTAACTAGGTCCAAGTCCAGAGGAGTACACAGCAAGGAGCAAGATGCGCCACGGGCCTAGCCGGGCTGCTTCAGCGCTACGCCGACTCGACCCTCGAGAAGAGTGCTAAAACTCCTCCCACTCCCCCTGAACCTAGTTGTGGTCAGAACAGGAGATGTTTTTTGCTGCCTCGGCTTGCCTTGTGCCCTCAAGAACTGCCTCCAATGGGCCAAAAAAGCCTGTGGCCCCTAAACTGCCCCTCTCCACCACCCAAGCCTCTGCATTCTATGTACCTTACACCTCCACTGCACTCCTCTTACCTCCATCTCAGTCAGGTGCTAATTCCCTTCAGTGACCCTCTTTGCTCCTGCTTAGCTTTGAGGCAGTCCAGAAGTGGAAATCCATACCTTGCACTTGGCCAGCATCTGTACATACTGTTTTGCTTGAATCACAATGAAAGCAATATCAGAGTCCAACACAGTGGCAATGTGTCACTATGAACACCACACGTTTTGCACTGCTTGGGCCAACCTCTATCCCAGATGTATCACTCCTCTCCATGTAATCACCACAAAACTCAAAGTTAATATTCATAACAAAGTATACTGAGTATGCAACCACCTTCAACACACAAATATGAATCAAACACCAGACCACTTTATTAGAGATGCCTTTTTGGCATGCATACACACATTTCTTTTTTTTTTTTTAGAATTTCTTAAAGACCACAAGCTTCCAAAATCTTGCTGCTGCATAATGTGAATCACTTCTTCACGCTTCACCCACTCCCCAACCAGCACACTCTTTTATGCTGATATACAAGCCTCCTCGGAACAATAGCTCTCTCAGATGCTCTTCATGTTGCCACCACCAAAATCACTATGGACCAAAATAATCTCAGTACTTTGGGAGGCCTGAACAGCTGTTTGACCAATCCAACTTCCCTCAAACAATAACCGTTCTGATGAACCTAGAGGCTTTCAACTCATGCCAGAAAGTTCCCAGGTCAAAACACTCAGCTGGACCCATGCAGGATGCTAATTTGTCATCACCAAAATAGAACATAGTAACAGGAAATCTCCCCATTTTTAGCAGCAACCACCATTTCATCTCATTCGAGGTAAACCTGCCACTGGAACCACTATTAAAACATCACAAACCAACAATGTTACCTACAGACAATTAAACAAGCTCATACTCTTCACACTTGACTCTCACTTAGATACCTCCATGCCCCAAAATCTCATAACAGAGTTGAAGTAACTCTACCACTGGGTATGTGAAGGCTTAGACAGATACTCTTAAAAGCACCTCATCCTCAAACCACTGACCTCCGTGCCCAAAGAAAATCTAAATATATGTATAAGAGACAGAAGACTGAAGATTAGGACATTGTAGAAACCAAATGGAAAATTATGCGTCCAAACATACCATGATCTAAAATGCACAGGAAAAAGGGTAACATTATTTGAGTTTTTTCGCAGGTGATCTCCAATCTAAACACCCAGCCAATGGACAACATCATATGTCCATATTCCATAATGCGCTGCCATAAAGTTACCTCAATCCTCAGATTTCTGTGCCCTCCATCACAGACCACCACATAAGAGTGAAGACCCTGGATTACAAACATGTAAGGAAGTCATCCAGCAACCTGCCTCTCCCAATCACAAACAGCAAGACAATGTCCACCAGCAGACACTGGCTAACTTCAAACAATGTATCGCCACTGAATTCAAAGAAATGCTCCAGGTGAGCACCCCAGTTCATTACTGACCATCTTACCTTTCAAGAAAATCCTACTCCCCAGTATCTCATCAAGAACCATCATGAACACTTCTCTAACCTGTGGCATCTTCTTCTATGACCTCATACATAAAGTCGATCACAAGAAGAATGTCAGTTCATCTGAGCCAGCCAGTCACTGACTGATCACCAATGGATCATTCCTATGAAAGCCAGTTTAAAGAGAGCCCTGCCTTCAGATCTCCAATTTTATAGGAGAAAACAACCTACTCTCTGACTACCAAACTTGAATCCACCTGGACAGAGGACCTGAATCTGCTCTGATTTGCTTCTGGGATGACCTGACGATCAGTTGGCAGAAATGAAGTTGCTGCCCTATGACTTGTGGAGAGATCCACTACTTTTCACATCGTCGGCAATCTGCCTCCAGGATGTTGGCTTTCAAGGTAACTTCCCAGACAGTATCTCTACTACCTTCTCAACAGATCATGCTTCATTTTACTCACTTTCTACACCTCTGATCCATAACTCTACAACTGAGGCATCAGAAATCAAATTGCACTGACAGCAGCGGTGCAGATCTCCTTACTGCTCTGCCGGCGCACTGAAATACAAGCTTTTCAAAACAAACCTTATTTGTTTGACAGAAAGAGTACATGCTCATGACCGTTTAATGGTACGTCTTTCTGCTGCACTAGAAACAAACTGCAATAGTTGTCTTTGACTCTTTAGGTCTCGCGCCTAGCGTTGCAGTGCGCAGCCCTGCTCGCACAGCGCGAGACCTCTTGTACGGGCTTCAGAAAGCTAACCACACACTCGTGCGTGTGTTTAGCTTTCTGAAACCTGGCATTAGCTGTAGCGTGCGTTTTTTTTTTTTTAAACGGCACGCATTTGGGCAAAGGTGGGCGCATGTCCCGCCTTTGCTCCTCCCATTCCCACTGCTGGCTAGCACGCGCAGCAGCGCGCGTTCGCCTCGCTGCCGCTACCGCGCTCCCTCCCCCCGCTCCTCTGTGGTGCGCGCGCACCACTAGTTTTTCATAGCTGTAGAAGTGCTTGTCTCCATGACGAAATGGATATTTGGTTCAAACTGATGAGCTTTGCTGAGTCAGAAGCATACAATGCCCGGAAACGCCTGTTGCGTGTATTGTCTAATGATCACATTTTCAAGTTCCTAGTGGGTTAAGTAGAACATTCTTTAGAAATAAATACTTTCTCTATGAGAACTTCATAAAGCGGTGTGGGGACTTGGCGGTGTTGTTAAGTAAATAATATCAGTTATCAGTCGTACAGTGCACAGTTATTCCAAATATTTACATACTTATTGACTTCGTTGGTACTGGTGCTGAGTACCCAGCATCTTTGATAGGCAAGTGAACGTAACAAGTGCTGTTAGACGCCCGATAGCTCGTCATTTGCACGTTCGGGTGGTGCATGCTGTACGTTTAGAGGTCCCTCTCTGTTTCCAGTGGACTTGTGGTGGTCAGATATTTTAGACTTGCATGATTCTGTTGTACGATTTTTCTAGGCTGATATCAATGGCTGTAGATCACAAGTGGTGGGGTGGGTATCCCAGAAGCTCAGGGAGAGCAGCTGTAGGCAAACAAGACTCCTTCCCTGTGGCTAAACAGTGGCAAAGGAGGGTGATAGTCGTCAGGTTAGCGTTAGATCCAAGATGGCGGCCGGCCCCAATAACCTGGTTGGGCCAGCCAGTGTTATGCACTCCGGTCTCCTCTGTTCAGCTTTTTGTGCGTCACGCGTGGGCAGTTATCCGTCAGGAAAAAAATGTCTCCCTATTCTATTGTTTCATTTTGTGCTTCTTTATTTTACAAAATCTCCACAGAGTAGGAGATCCCACTGGAGCTAAAAATACGGCCTGGTATTGACCGATGTCATGGAAACAAGGCCCTTCGAGCACCAGAAGGACTTTGTTTGCCTCGTAACCCAACCCCGCAGCAGCTAATTGCAATTTGAGCATTTCATAATTGATACCCAGCTCAACTCTGTCATTTGTTCTTGTAAACCATCCTTTGTCGCGCATCAGCCAAATTATTTCAGAGTGGAGCGGAGGAAGCCCCGGGGCCGAGCAGATAATCTGCACCCGGGCTAAGTGTCTCGAGCACTTGGCAGGTGAGGGAGGCAGCGTGCCCAGCCTCTGCTGGGAGTGGCGGCTGCCAGGGCCGGGGAACGCGTTACGCGTCCCGAGGCTGCAGCCGCCAGGTTCCCCGCAGGTGCCCATATGTAGTCTGGCCCAAACACATTTTCGTTTCCCAAGCCAGAGGGGGACAGGACAACATTGATTTCCCAAGCTGCCCTCCCCACAGACAGACGCGCGACTGCCTGGTTGGTTGCCTCGCTGTGACCTCTTTCCGGGAGTCGCCTTTCTGTGAAGGACAATCGGCGCGCGCTCCCGCCTCGGAGCCTCGAGTATGGCTCTTCTGTCTCTCTAGCTCTCTTACTCTCCAGCTCTCACCCTCTTTTTTCTTCCTGTCCCTCCTTCGTCCTCTCTCTCCCTCCTTTCCCCCTCTTTTTCTGCTATAGTACTACTACATCGTGCCCTTGAATGTAGTCTAACAAAAATATATTGTGCCCTAAATTACGTTTTACATAAATATCGCTCAATAGGAGTTATTAATAGAACATTTACACCCAGTGGAAATACATATTTGTGAACGACATTTAGGCCACGGTATTTATGTCAAACGAAATTTTTGGTATGTGTATTGTGCCATGTGACCCTTTCTTTCTCTTATTAGTGCTCTGTTATAAGGCGCTTTGAAGCCGTCCTGCGTAGGTACTTGCTGAAGGAGTAAACTGGTTCCCCTAAAGATGGGGACTTATTGTGTTTGGAGTATCTCGAACATGAGGCATTACCCGTAAAGCATGCAGTCTGGGGGCCCAGTTTGAAACCAGGTTACAGAAACCAGAAATGATGGCGTTTAGGATGGTGGCGACATCATGAAATTGAAACAGCGTACTGTGCAGATCATTTTTATATATTTTCGTGTTTTAGTCAAAGGTAGGAGATGAATTGTATCATCGAGTTCTTTCACAAGGCCCTGGCTCTAAACTCGCCCTCATATGAGACAGGTTTATCTCCCTGTACCTCGGTGAAAAACGAGTTTCGAATTGACGAATGCGCGCTCATGGTCTTCTGCCGTCTTGCCCGTGTAAAGAATAGTGGTAGCTGAATCCGAAATGAACTGAAATGTTTATCTTTTTACTGGCTGGAGTTCGGAAAAGGAAGCAATTCGATCTTTATGAATGGAATCTTTATTATGTGATTACTGATAATAGGCCAAGCTAGCAACAATTCATGGATTCCTCAGAAGAGCCCCAATGGGACACTGCTGTTTGCTTCACAAGCTGTCACTGACCCAGAAGTCTGACCCATTATGGTCACTTTCTTAATGATCCAACCTTAAAGTTTTATTGTATAGTGCACTAATCCCTCGGCGCAGAAGCGCTATATAAAACCATTATATAAAATAAATAAGAATCATTTAGCAGCTTGACTGGCAAGAAAGACAGAGCTGAGAATTTGTGGGGCCCACAAAGAGAGACCCTGAAAAGTTCACAGTTGGAGCACAGGATGGGATGTGCTGCTGGAGGTAAGGGAATGTAGATGGAGTGTATACGGCATACCAGGTGCATTGTAGGTCACCATTTCTAAGCACCTACACTTGAGTGAAAGGAGTTCGGGCGATGGCGAATTGCTAGAGTAGTTGTCATTCACTTGAGGCAGGGTTTGAATTCATAACTCCCTTTACTGCAGTTCCAAGGTATGAACAGTAGTTATAGAGGCTTCTTCATTTCAGTCTATCTCACTTCCCTGCTCTGGAGTCAATGATTTTCCTCCCTATTATCGTGTTTCTCTCACCCATGAGCAGTTCAGTCTTAGTGATAGAATAATGTGTCATTCCACTGCTGACCTCAGACCTCACGTTGCATTGCATGTTAGAGACTATTTACTAGTGGCGGCTCCTCCGCTAAAGTGGAGGATAGTTGCCCCACTGCTCCGAACCCGGGCTCGCTAACCGTGTTAAATCTTGATCGGCACTCTCCAAACTACCTCCCCGTGACCTACCACACAGGGTCAGAACCCCTGCCTGAGCTCTGGGTGCCTGTCAGGTTTCCCGTGTTTGGCGCTTGTGCTCACTCGATTGCTCTGGCCTGGCCAATGGCGCCTCTCCCCCCGCCATGGCTCCCCATGTCCCTGCTCTCTCAGTGAGTGAAAGTGGCTGCCGCCGCCGGCCCCGTGCCTGCAGCCTCAGCAGCGCCGCCATCTTGGCGTCCCAGGAGCCGAGAGGCGGCAGCAGCAGAGAGACGCGCGAGCCCAGCTCACAGAGAGGGACAGGGCAGGAGCCAAGCGGAGTCGGGAGACGCCGCGCCCCTAACCCTAACGGGGACTGAGGTGAGCCTAGACCTGCGCAGCGGGCGGGCTGCGGGGAGATGGCAGAGTCCAGGAAACAGAAGGGGCAAAGGAAGGCCTTGGGTGCTCCTCGATCCGGACTTATCGCACTGCCGCTGGGCCTCTTCTTAAAGGGCCAAGCTTCTCACACTTCCTCCCCCCCCACCCCACGACAATCTGAGGGAGGAGCCCCAGAGTTCCCTGTGTGGACGTTCCACCTAGATGTGCACCCATTCCGGGGTGTCCGGTCACCCTCAAGGTTCCCGTGACAGACCGCTCTGCCCACGTGTGATATGAGCGTGCCGTCCCCTTTGGCCACGTAGCACGTGTGTGCTGTTCATTAGTTGTCTGATCACGTGTGTGCTCGTCCCCCTGCAATGATCTGTCAGATCACCGTGCCCGTGCATCTACCCCTCTACTGTTCTCAACTTGTCAAAGTGCCTTTGAATCAGGTGTCGGCAAATTGCTGAACTTAAAATAGGTAATATTAAATACTCTTTAGGTATTCCTGACATACTGCCCTCCAAACCTAGCCCTGACAATAGTGCATCACAACGTATTTCTGAGCATTGTGCTTTAAAAATGTAGACTTGGTCGCAGTGTTATTAAACAATGGGTTTTGGTATGATGCCCTGCCTGGAACAGTGCTGCCTTTCATGCATCCGTAAACCAGGTCTTGTAAGTGAGTGACTCGTGATAGATTTAGCGCTAAGCCTCCATATAAGTATTGAATGGCGTTCTTTATAGATACAGGTGATATGGTGCATTCATGTGGTGTGGTAACCTAAGTGCAGCGTGCAGGTCTCTCAAAAGGATGATCTGTAACTGTGTCTCTACGGTGGTCGTATGATCAAGTGACCTCGAAAGTCATATTGGGCTTAACTCCCTGACTAGGAAGATCTGTACTTCTGCTATGGAAAGCTTTGCACACTTAAGTCGTTGGATCAATCAGATGCTGTACGGAGCTAGAGATTCATGGTCCCCAGCTGGTCATCCTTATTTTTTCTTGGCGAGGTCAAGTCCTTCATTATAGTTTCAAATGTCGTTTATTTGAGTTGATATGTCAGTGCCTGTGCCACTGTGTGCAATAGGGATTGAAGAGTCGCATTCTCTCCCTCCAAAGGCTTCAACATGTCTGGTTTTGCAGGTTATACTATTTGATGAGCTGGCACACCACTTACCAGCAAATCGCTGCCAGCAATGCATGTGTCCTTTATTGACAGCGTTCACATTTTTTATGCTCATGTCACTTTCTGAAGTGGCATAAAATGCATCCACCAATACTTAGTAAACAAGCATTTGCAATGCAATAGGTCTCGCATTATTAAAGTTTGAGCTATTGGTGTTGCATTATTTAGCAATGCCAATAGCTCAAACTTTAATAATGTGAGACCTATTGCATTGCAAATGCTTGTTTTATTTTGTTGTTGAATTAACATTGGCAATAGGTGTGTTACCTGCTCTGGGGAGAGGGCAGCCATGTAGAACAGCTTTATTCAGCAGGATACTGAGTGCAGCTCTTACTACAGCCTGCTGTCCTTGGGTTGGAGGTTTTCTGCCGACTCTGTGACCACCTGGGGAGTGTCTCTTCACCGAGGCCCTGGAGAAAATTGCTTCTTGGACTCTTGGAGCAACGACAGCATTCCACAGCTTTGACATCCAACTGCAGGCATAAATGGATCATGATAAACAACTGACTAGTATACACTACTGAAGATTCAAATGCCGTTTTTTACACCTGCAACATTTCTTTCACATGTTTTCCGACAATGAAAGCTGCATCCACAACGACTATATTGTGACTATGTTCAGGGGAAAATTAATAGCCAGGGAGCGAGGCTAACATTTCGTTGTAAATAATCACAGATAAGAATGACGTACACATTCAAACATGGGTAAAAGATAAAAGGACATTGCCTTTTCACGGTGGTATGCTTTCCTGGACAGAAACTCGAAAAAGCCACTTTTAAAGAATTCAGAAAAAGGTTATGGCACCAAATGTTCAAGTATATTCTTAATAAAAGCGTTTCTGTAGGATATGGAGTGAGACGCATCATTATAATTCATTATTCCTGTCACATACTTGCAGCATTCTGATTTATCATTAAATGTATTGCATGCAACACTCATTCGACCAGAGTAAACAAGAAACCCATTGCATATAATGTAGTCATAATGGGCGGGAAATATGTTCAATCAACAGGCAGTGACAGAACATATATTCCCGTTCCTATATGTATAATCATAAAGAGCTTTCATCCCAAGTGAATTATGTACTCTTTAAATGTAAAAGCAAATGCAATGCCAACTGGTCAGGCATATAACTGAAAGTGCCTCTTCAGTAACCGATGAGTTTAGGCACTCAACCATACATTCTCATTCTGGGCTCGTACATCCATACATCCACCTACAGACTCATTTTTGTATTCAACCAATTACCCAACAGTAATAAAACATGCACACGTCTCAAACAAGAATAAAGATGATAAATTAAAAGAATAAAAGTAGAAAAGCAAATATGCCACCAGCTAAACTGTCCATCACTCTTTTCTGTGCTGATTTATAATCCATGACAATGTCTGTATTTCCATAATAAATGTGCTCTGAATTCATGCCGTTATATAGTACTGTGCTGGTCTTCCTTTGAACCCATAATCACATTGAACGTGGCTGATAGGCAAGAAGTGGCAAATCGCAGTGGGTTGAGAATTATGGGCTTAATAAGAGTAATTGCTCTGTCTCTCCTGCCACAAATGATAGACCCAAACTTCCGGGGCCTCCATCAAATTAGGAGGCCACACAGAAAAAACAAGTTATAGCCCTTCATAGGGCTAAAGCCCTTCAGGACTGATGCTATGCCTCAAAGTTATGGGGCAGACTAGACCTTATGCATGCTGGTACACTATGCCGTACATTAATCAACATTTTGCTGTGGCCGATGAACTGCTGACTATTAAGGTTATCAGCAATTCCTGTAATTTTTAGTGCAGCAAAATAGCAAACCAACATCTTATTGAGCTACAACCATATACACAACCACAAATTGAGAAGCCCCTCCAAAACTCTCGGTACCATGGCATATCAAGGAGCACCCTACAAACAGCAACCCTACAGTCCTATTTTATTGTCAGCACCTTGACATCATTGACTCCACATTGGAGAGTACTTCTGTGTTTTTTTTTTTTTTAAGCGGCGAGTCTTAAACTCTTTCCTAAATTAGAGCAGTGTTAGGGTGGTCCTGATGGATACAGGTATGATGTTCCAGATCCTAGGTGCATTGATGGAAATGGCCTGATGAAATTGCCTGCTGTCTTGCTGAAACACATCAGAAAAGGGAAACTGTGGGGGAAAAGTAGATGCTCTACTCCAGTCATTAAGACCTCATGTTCTTAGTTAAACTGCAGCAAAGAACCAGGCCAAAACTTTAGAGCTCGAGCCCTGAGCATTGTTTAATGCATTGTACTAAAAGGGATCTGCACATGCTGGTGTAATGGGGTATGTAGGAGGGGCATGGAATATTAGAAATGGGCTTTGTGAGGTACATTTGGTGTGCATAATCAGCAAGTTAGGGATGAGCTTCATACTCGCTAAACACAGCAGGAATTTACAAGCAGTTGTCTGGTCACTAACATATCTATGGACGAGGAGGTCCTATCTATGGGCGAGGAGGTCCCAATACCAGCAGATTTATCCACGGGCATGTTACGTACAAAAGATGTGGTGTGTATCACACTTTTGGCATAAATCAAGCCTGTCAGCATGTTGGCCTTCACCAATCTGATGGTTTAAAAGTAAGGGACCTATATGCATCCCAAATGGGCCTAATTACAGGTGAGATCGCAGGACTTGTGAACTGAATAGAGACATCTCGACTGTCTCTGTGTTCTCCAGAAAGGGAACTCAGATCTGGTCGTAAACAGCCAATTGGCCATTTATTTTGTTGATCATCCTTGGTCAAGATACAGTGGGAGACAGTTCCGGTGACCATTCAACCATTTTTGGGGTAGTCTTCCCCCTCCACTAACCCAGAATGCATAGTTTAGCTGCCACTGGTGAGACCACTAATTATCTACACCTGGGATGTGGAAAATCTGGGAGGTCTGTACAGTGTGATGCTTACCAGTCTTTTCTCAATGTAACTATGGGCTTGCGTTAGGGGCTTGTGTCTGAATGTTATGACATACAATTACATGCATGTAATTGTCCTGCGCCCATGCTTCCAGGTTCTTTCTCCATGGTTGCCAACTCCAACTCTATTAGTTGGAGTTGAGAAACACTGGAGAAGGGACCAACAGGACGTGGGCTCCTTGTCTTGGAATAAAGTTACTTTCCTCAAGCATTCACATTTTTGAGCCTTCCTTTTGGTCTAGCATCTGCAGCGAGTGTCTTTCAGAAGTTGATAGATTCCATTTTACCGGGCATTGGTGGCACACATGCCTATCAAGATGATGTTTTGATTTTCGTAGAAACTGTTCAGGAGCACAGTGTGATTTGGTCCACAGTCTTAGATGTTTTCAAGGAAGTTGGCATTGCTCTCAAAATAGACAAATGTCACTTTTTAGTGCAGCTAGACTATTTGGGTCATCCCTTTTCTGTGGACGGCATCAAACCAAAATTTGCCTTAGTACAGGATATCAGTGAGGTACCTCTACCCAAGAATAAAGAATCTCTCCTTGGGATGAGCAATTATTACTCTAGGTTCATACAAGGATATGCATTTGTGATTCAACCCTTGCGTAAGCTATTGCAAAAAGGTCAAAGGTTTGTTTGGGATGATACGACTGCTCAAGCGTTTGAAAACATCAAGGATCTTATTGTGAAGCCTCCAGCTCTGTCTTCTTACAATTCTGGTTGCAAGTGTATACTCATGGTTGATGCCAGTCAGTGTGGTTTGGGTGTGGTGTTGTCCCAAGTGGTACAAGGGAGTGAATGCACTATTGCTTTTGCATCTCGATCATTGCTTCAGGCGGAGACACATTACAGCACGATCGAGAGGGAGGCTTTAGCTTGTTCCTTGGTTATTGAAAAATTTCCTTTGGGGCACATATTTTGATCTTTACACTGACCAAAAACCATTACTTCACATGCTTAATAGCAGCAGAGCTGGCAAGGCTTCTGTCAGACTGGTAAGGTTGTTATCACATCTACTGAAGTATAACTTTACCATCAATCACATTCCGGGAGGGAAAAACATGAGGGCTGACTGTCTCTCCAGATTGCCCTTAAAAAGCAATGATGCAAGTGATAAAAAGCATGATGTGAAGAGCGTAGTGGCCACATTGAATGATGCTTTACAGTTCTCCTTTGGTGTGGTTTCCTTTAATGACTAGATGAATGCTCCGGGCAAAGATGAAGTCCTCTATTCAGTTAAAGGTTGGCCTAAAAAGGATCTCTCGTTTTATCTCTGAAACCTTTTGCTCAAGTTGAAGGGGAACTCTCACTGGTTAATGGAGTCCTAATGAGAAATGATGTTTGCATCCCACCACCCTCCTTTCAAGAAAAGATGATTGAAGCTGCATGTCAAGGCCATTTAGGTGTGGGTGGCACTTACAAAAATTTTAAACAGTTCTTTTGGTGACCATCTATGGACCTCAAGTCTCTACTTGGGTTTCCAAGTCTAACATATGCTTGCTGTCTGACAAGCACTGGGCAACTCATCGCACTCCACTTCACATAGTCCCGCTGCCAGATGATGTCTGGTCGAAAGTAGCTCTGGATTTTGCTGGCCCTTTTGAAATAATACAGATTGATCAGAAGTTTCTGGTAGTCCTCATTGAGTACTTTTCAAAATGGGTTTATTTCGACTTTGTTTCCACAGCATCTACCACCAATGTTATTAAATGTTTGCAAAATGTTTTGAAATTGAGGGTCCCCCAAGACAATTGGTTACAGACAATGGCACCCACTCTACTTCGCCTTTTATGAAAGATTTTATTGATTGTTTCCACATCAAGGTAGCACTATATTCTCCTACTTTAAATGGCCTTGTGGAAAGGATTTTGGTTAGGCATTTTCTTGCCCTAAATATTTGGTGCCTACTGTATCCTGGGTCACATGACTAGGTGTACCTGGTAGTTGGTCTTAGTGCATTGCTTCCAGACAGTGAAACAACGAGGAATAGGTGTTGGCAGGATGGGCCATCTCTGACTTGATGAGGGGTGGGAGCTGTCACCTACCACACTTGCACATCACAGTGGCTCTGCCTGAGCACACTCACAAAGGGTTTGACACTAGTCTTTGGTGACCCTGGACAAGTTGGGGCCAGGGCAAGGAGGCAGGAAATTCCAAGCACTTCTGGGGGTGGAAGCATCTAGAAACTTCTCTTACTTCAGTCAGTCAGTCAAAATCCTTTTATTCCATTTATATGAAAATAAAACATACAGGTATATTAAAAACATAGAAGCACTAAAACAAGCACAATAAAAACCAATACCAATAAAACATTGAAATCATGTTAAAAACAAATACTTGAATTTAGAAGCAAGATAAAAAGGAACTGTGCAAAATTATTAGGCAACATGGAATCACAGCTAACACTTAATTGAAAGCTTCAACTTGTCTTCATCTCTACGGAAACCGGCCACCGAAAAACAAATATGATGTGTCTGTAACAACTGTAGGAAAATTAATAGTGGTATTACTTGAGTAAAATTGTAATCCTTTAAAAGTGGCCTATACATTTACTCCTCAGGTGTGTGAAGAACCTACAAAGATTATGATATGCAGTGTGTCTTGTACAGAAGCTAAATTGCACTCGCAAGGACGTAAACTGCCGACCTTATGCCTACTACTCTGCACCATCAGTAGGCAATGGTTCTAATTTAACAAAAATCTAGTCAAATTAAATTACTGTCTGGTGCTACGCATAATGATTAAATAGGGCTCCATAAGCAGAGTGGATTTCAGCAGAACATGGGCACAAAGTGTGGGTTTTCAAACTGCTCTGTCTTTTATTATTTTTAAAGGCCAGAAAAGCGGACTTAGTCCACTTCAGGTTTGACCTAATTACAGTTTCAGGGTTTTGAAATATGCTAGGGCACCCAAGAGCATAAAACATTGCTTTAACATAATTCAACTATTCAATCCGAGTTGAGCCATCCAGCTTCAGACAGTCCCTTACAATCTTTATTAAGGGAGGAAGCATTCATCGCCAAGACAGATAACCTTGATTCATGAAATTGTGTTAAACTTGAATTTGATGCATTTTTAAATATCTTCCCTCCTCAAACTTGGCTGCTCGGTCACTCGACTTTGCGGTGCCGATTCAGTAATTTCCTGGTTGACACCCACCAGGGGCATCCTATCACAGAGGGCGGGAGGAGGAGCTAAGGGGGCAACCGGCCACTTAATGCCGGCCGCAGCGTGGGAGCGGGCACTTTAGCATTGTGCCGCTGCCCAGTGCATACTACTTTTAAAAACGACTATCTTTTATAAAATTGTGTTAAACTTGAATTTGATGCATTTTTAAATATCTTACCTCCTCAAAATTGGCTGCTCGGTCACTCGACGTTGCGGTGCCAATTCAGTCATTTCCTGGTTGACACCCACCAGGGGCATCCTATCACAGAGGGCGGGAGGAGGAGCTAAGGCAGCAACTTGCCACTTAATGCCGGCCGCAGCGTGAGCGACTGCGCCCGTCTGCGGACGTCCGGGGCCAGGGGCCAGACATTATCCCCAATTTTTATCCTACACCCCGTCTAAACTAAAGCTACTACATTCTGGAAATCACCCTCTCAATCCCTCTATCGGCCCTAGACTGATTAGGCACAGGATTATGGAACCAAGGGCTTCCTTCCCAGAAATCGCTCATTCCCCCACGAAACAGGATACACCCAGAGACGGGATAAAAATAGGCCCTCGGAGCCAACAATCCTCTATTTAAACACTTGTTCCCTGGCAAAACATAAACTAGACATATTCCACCTATTGGACTCAACTAAACCGGATGTTCTCTTCCTAACGGAAACCTGGCTCTCACAGGAGTCCGCCCACAATATTCTGGCTGCTCTCCCCAACACCTACTACATCCTCCAGGCGCATCGCCCAGCAGGAAAAAATGGTGGAGGGGTAGCTTCCATTATACGCCAGGAATTAAAATTCACCTCACTAACCATGTTAGATATAACATTGGTGGATAATCTAGTTATCAAACGGGAGTCGGTCTTGGTACCCTTAATTTGTGTACTATTATACAGGCCCCCCAGAACATGCCCCTGTTCCCCCAGTCTTTGGGTGAGTAGGTACCCACTTAATAACCAACCACGCAAAAATCTTGCTGATTGGCGATTTCAATTATTGGGCCAACGACGCACTGGATGGACCCCACTCTGCAGAATTGACCAACCTACTTAATGGGTTAAATTTTATTAAACATGTAACCTCTGCCACACATATTAAGAGACACACACTTGATTAAGTCTGGACAGCTAATATTATAGTTTCTGCATTGACAGTCTCTCTTTGCACATGGTCTGACCACCACTTAATAAAGTTTGTAATCAACATAACCACGGATAAACCCCCAGTTAACGAAGGGTACATGGCAAGGAAGTGGCATAGCATCAACAGAAATATTTTTTGTAATTCACTGGCAAACACAGTTCCAATTAACCAGATATCCATCAACCTAAGTGAGGAAAACCTCACAGCATGGCTAACAGCAGCTAGCAACGAACATGCCCCCCTCAGGACAATAAGATCAGTCAGGGGCCATGAGGCTCAGAGATGGTTCTCTACTGATCTAAAACCCCCAAAACTAGCCCTACGCCAATCCGAAAGGTAATGGTGACGTAACTACTCCCCTGACAAAAGAGAGACCTATTTAGCTCAACTCAAGGAATACAAAAAATCAATTTTAATGACCAAGGCTACCTATTTTTCTTCAAAGATCCTGAGCTCCACTAATAGATCAAAGGAAGTATTCTCAATCGTCAATGAACTGTCCAACCCTGACAGAGTCACAATAAAATCAATACCTTCTCAAGCACTTTGTAACTCCCTGAATACCTTCTTTATCGATAAAATTACCACGATTAAAGCCAGTATTTCTACCTGCTGCACTCTCGAGGCACTACCATCAACGCCGAAAAACCCCTGTTCCCTTGATCAGGTCCCGGCAATAAGCAGTCAGGGATTTCTGGACCCTCTGGCCAAAGTAAAATCTGGATCACCCACTGACAGCTGTCCGCCTCATATTTTAAAAGAAGTTTTCTCTGTACTCCCCGAGCCTGCCCTCTCTCTCCCTCACTCCCTCTCTCACTATCACAGGGTTGTGTCCTTAGAGCCTTCAAAAAAGCGATCATTATCCCCCTTCTAAAAAAACCGGGGGCCAACCCCCTGACCAACTACCGTCCAATCTCTCTCCTCCCCTACTTAGCCAAGGTACTAGAATCCCATGTGGCTAAATGCCTCTATTCCTTTATTGAACAGTCTGAATACCTCGATCCCCATCAAGCAGGATTTCGCCCTTCCCACTCAACAGAGGCATTAATATTGACTGTGCTGGACAAATTTCGTAAGGAAGCCGATAAAGGCTCTTCCCAGGCCCTGGTGCTGTTGAATCTTTCCGCAGAATTTGACACGGTCGACCATGGTATCTTAGTGGACCGTGTCAGGGACGCAGGCCTTCAGGGCTCGGCTCTTAGCTGGATTATGTCATTCCTGGAAGACTGCTCCCAGTCTGTATGCTTATCCCATTTCACTGCACCTAATATGAGAACAGCATGTGGAGTACCTCAGGGCTCCTCATTATCCCCGCACCTGTTCAACTTATACCTTCTCCCACTGATCCGGTCTTTGAAAGAAAGGAAGGTGTGCACATTTAACTATGCAGACTACCTGCAATTAATGTTCAAAATCGATAACTCACCTGACTCCGTGTCCGAATTCCAAGCCACTATGCTGCACATCCGTAACTGGCTGAGCAGCAACCACTTAAAATTAAACCCGGATAAGACCGAACTCATTCTGACAGGGGGTATTCAGAATCCGTGGAGCTCACACTTCTGGCCAGCTGAGTTGGGCTCTCCCTCTACTCCATCCCCCTCAGCTAAGAGCCTTGGGGTCACAATCAACTGTGACCTTACTATGAAAACTCAGATCAGATCAGTAATCTCTACTTGCTTCCTTCAGCTAAGAAAGGTACGGAAAATCAGCAGACTCCTCACTAGGGAAGCGCTGGTACAGGTTGTGCTAGCCATGGTTATGTCACACAGACTATGCCACTTCTCTATACTTCGGCATACCATTATATCTAATCAAAAGACTGCAACTTGTGCAGAACCAGGCTGCTAGGCTGATCTTCCAGCAGCCCAGAAAGCAACACGTTTCCACCCTCATGAGGAAGCTGCATTGGCTTCCCATACCACAACTCTGTGCCTTGAAAGTCAGTTGCCTTATTTTTAAATCCTTGCATGGCAATAGCCCAAAATTCATCTCTAGCCTTATTCAAAGGCATATACCTACCCGCAACCTGTGTTCAGCCCACATGAACCTCTTGGTCACACCCTCCTACAAACTGAAGCGACAAGGCGGATGCAGGTTCGCAGTGCTGGTGCCTAGATTATGGAACACCCTTCCACTTGACATCAGATCCTGCACTGACCTCTCGAGATTCAGAAGACTTCTCAAGACATAGTTATTCACCCAAGCATACTATTAAATCATCAGGGCTCTGGTTACTCCTAGAAACAGCGCCAAGAAACCAATCGGTGTTCGTGCGCTCTATAAGTGACTTTAACATAACATAACATAACATAACATAACCACCTAAGTTCCTCATGAAAGAAGTCACCTGAAGAAAGAGTTTTCCACTATTTGCAGAGTGTAAGTGTTGGCATAACCCCAAATGTCACTACTGGACGCAGTGACAGATACATTTCGCTTGGTAAATCTTAAGCAGTCAGGAGTGATTTAGAGCCCAGCCTAGATGCAAAATCTGAAACTGCTGCATTGGCTTTAATCAGTCAATGCTTTTTAATAGGCGAGGTGGTAGACCATGTGCCTGTTTGGTCAAACTAAATCCCCAAGTGGGGGAACGCGCGTACACTTGTGATTTTCACTGCCAGAGATATACCGTCAGCAATATATTGTGGACTTGGGGCCCGCAATCCAAATATGGGATTTGCTAGAGTTTATAGAAAGATTCAGGGAAGTCATAAATTATTCATTAGAGTGCAATAACCATTTTAAACCAAGAGATGTGCAGGCTAACAAAACTGGATCATCAGTGTATAGCAACACCGGAATGGGCCTGGTGCCTACTCGGGGCAAATCTGCAGTGTTCTGACGTAAAACCGGCTCAATGCAGTTGATGTAAAGAGTTTACAAAAGGGGGCAGGAATACACCCCTATCTAACCCCTCTCTCCACCCCAAAGCTGACAGTACATTGACCGTTCAAGCAATACCTTACACTGGAGAACATATCCTTATGCAGATCTGTTAGTAAGAGGACAATGACCACATATCCACCCACATCAAAATCAGCAAGACTCAAACAAAGTTTGTCCCTATTGACACGATCAAAAGCGGACGCAAGATCCATAAAGGCCATATGCAAACTTTCCCGCTTGGTCACAACATTTTTATTGATGAGCAAATGAAGGTTCATACATTGATCCAGAGTGTTTCAGGTCTGAAACCATATTACAGGTCTGAGAGGATACTACTGTCATTTGACAACAATGAAAGCCTGGCTAAGACCACCCAACCAATCACTTTGACTACTGAATCAATTAGTGAAATGGGTTTGAGGTCTTACCTATCCCCCTTTTGAAGATATGGATTATGATGGTTGGAGTCCAAGACCTGGGGAGGCCCTTTCTGACTGCAGAGTTGAGAACCTGAGTAAGTAATGGAGCCCCCGAGCTGATGAGCTCAATTGGTAAGGAGCTATAAATTTACTCAGCGCGTTTGATCTTACGTCTGGGTACTGGCAGATCACCTCAGCTGAGGGAGCAAAAGAGAGGGTCTGCTTTCTCTTCCCCCGAAGGCCACTTCCAGTTTCAGGTGATGCACTTCGGGGTAAAAAAACGCCCCTGCCATCTTTCAGCAATTGGTCAATCTGGTCCTAGCAGGATTGCAGAACTTCAGTGCCGCCTACCTAGATGACAACAATCTATAGTGTTTCGAAAATTGCAGTAGAACAGCTAAGATGTACAGTGAGTCAGTAATCAATGGACTTAATTCTCCCCCCAAGCTTCAAAGAAATCAAAGTTATTAACCACCCTTTCACGCGTCCAGATGTTAAAGGGATGGCTGATCCATATAAAGAACACAACCCATTGAAATTATCAGCAAGCCAAGTTTCTGGAACACAATGATGTTAAACTCTTCAGTAAAATTAAACCAGGAAGCGTCATGCTTCTTGGATTTGAGGCACGCTATATTCAACAGAGGATATCAAAAACAGAATGAGACACACAGCTGGTAGTGGGCAGGAGGGACTGGGCAGTAGGTTGAGGGGAGAGTATAGGGATATTGCAAATGGTATTGAGGGCTGGATCAAAGTTAGGGGTGCACCCAGATTTGTAAGAATGTAGGAGAGATGGGCGCCATACTGGTGGGTAGAAGAACCCAAGTGGGCAGACTAGTATGACTGACCGGTCATTATGAGTACCAAGATGATGTTTGAACAGAAAACCAGCCAACTCCACATGGTAAAAAAAAAAATGACAGTTCAGGGGGCGGAGGTTGCCTGAGCCC
Source organism: Calotriton arnoldi (assembly GCA_963921515.1). Taxonomy (NCBI): domain Eukaryota; kingdom Metazoa; phylum Chordata; class Amphibia; order Caudata; family Salamandridae; genus Calotriton; species Calotriton arnoldi. Next base: position 661,241 of record CAWUFW010006330.1, on the reverse strand, counting down.
AAGATAGAGGCGTAAGCCGAGAGCTCCGTCTGACCATCTGACGATCCGACATTGATCCTGCATCTATCCTGGCAGCCCGGCACTATAAGGTGGTGGCCCTGGTAGCGGAGGTCGCACTGCTCATTTGGGGCTGATTCTTGGACTTGTGTGGCGCCCCTGAGCGACGCAAGGCGGCGGAGAGTGTCCTAGCCGGATGCCGCAGATCTGAGCCGAAGCTGGGACGTGGCCTGCGGCGGCGATATACTCGGACATACTGAGGCCCGCGCGACCTCGTGTGGTGAGCGCCACGGGTCAGGAGAAAGCGCTGGGTCGCTAACTGCGTTGCAGATCCTTGTGTAGACCCCGGTGAAGTGCCGAGTAAAAAAGCGGCTACGCACTTGGGCCACGGTGTGAAGGCCTGGGGGTACATCTTGGCGCCGGCCATTTTGACAGTGTGAGCGGATTGACCCGTGAGACCGAGGTGAGCGACAAGGCCCCCCATTGATGCCCCTTACGTAGAAGTGCTGCAGGAGCTGTGAACACTCGCTTGCTGTCATTGTTGTGCGCACATCCCCTTTGCATCGGCACCTGGGCCTGAGCTGACCGCGGCGGACAGGTTGCACCCACCGCCGCTGTGTTTTACTGCGCCATTTGAACTAGCGCCCTAAGTTGCACCATATTGTTTGACGCTGGGGGCCTTATGAGTGGGGTGCTCTGGGCGCATCTGCGCTGAGGTGCGAGGATTATGTGGAGAGACCCAGCGTCGCTCTCTGAGGTCGAGAGAACGAGAACCACCATTAAGCGGAGGTGAGAGTTACTGCCCCTGCTGAGACCTTTGTGTTGCTGGACTGAGTAGGCCTGAATTTGTGCACGCCGCTGCTGCTTGCCCTTGCCATTCCCGCATTGACACCGGCATTGGCGCGTAGCGCTGTTTGGAGTTTGCAACTGGGCACGTTGGACTGTACTTCAGTATTTCTGTCCGGGGCAGAGAGCATACACATTGTTTCCTCTTACCACCCTCATTAAGTCTTGAGCTGTGAGTTGGCGCTCGATGGTGGCACATTGGTGATCCCTGAAGCAGCGGATGATGCCCGGGATGTAGGAACTATATTGCGGTCTCTCTGATTTGTGGATACCAGCCTGTGGGTGAGGTGCGCCTTGATTTGACCTGCTGGGGAGCTTTTGGTGTGGCAGCTGAGCTTCTACTTATCTTCTGCCTGTTTGGGATACCGGACACCGCCTCTGGACGCATTTGGGGATGCGATCCTAGAGCATCTGTGAAACAGGCCATATTGTTTGCTCTATGTGTGTCATCTGCAGCGCTATATCACTGCTGTGAATTGCCCTGTGTGTAGCCCTAGATAACGTTACTTGGGTCCCACAGCGGTTGCTGGGGGCTTTCTAGTCCTGCTGCTTCCACGATTGCTCGCTGTTCCAATTTCTCACGCACTGCAGGCTGAAAAAGTGCGTTTGCGATCATGGGGAAGGTGGACAAAACTCAACCGAAGCTCCACTTTGAACAAAGAAAGTCCAGGCTCTGTGATCAGTCACCAGAAGAGGGCCAGAACACTCACTCTGATACCCTCAAACCTGTAGAGGGTGATATTCGCGTCATCTTGGCTGCAATGGAAAAAGCCTTACTTCTATAGACACTAAGATAGACTCGTTATCCTACCGCATGGATCGCATGACGGAGCGCTTGGACAAGCAAGTGGAGAGGATGGACATGACGGAGCGGAGGGTAAAGGCGCAGAGGAGGCGCAGACAGAAATGGACTCAGCACATAAACAGATGGGCAAGCTCCTGCTTACACTACAAGACAAAGCAGAGGACCTTGAAGCTAGGTCCTGCAGAAGTATACTTTGAATCACCGGGCTGCCGGAATCTACGAGTGTCGGGAATATGGAGCTATTTGTTGAGCAGCTTTTGACAACAATGCTGGGCCGAGACACTTTCTCGTCGATGTTTGTGGTTGAGAGAGCGCATCGCTCATTGGGCCCTAAACCCCCGCCGGGTGCTTCGCCTAGGCCAATTGTCGCCAAATTGTTAAACTATAGAGACAGGGATGCAGCTTTGAAGGCAGCCCGGGCGAAACAATCACTCCAATACGAGGGATAGAACATTTCCTTATACCCAGATTTCACAGTGCGTGTCCAGGAGACTCGCAGACAATTTGCCCCCTTAAAGAGGCAGTTGCGTGATCAGAATCTAGATTACGCCATGTTGTACCCGGCACGCCTCAGAGTGAACCGACAGGGCAGTTCCCGAATCTTCACAGACCCAAAGACTCTACAGAAGGCTTTGAAAGAATGGGCTAAAGAACGGCCTCCTGACAGGGCATCGCCCACCCTCGAGTGTGCGATGGGTGGCAGCCTTGATGACCAGGACTGATATTCACGATCCTTCTTGTTGCAGATAAGACTATATGTTTGGTTGGGTTACTGTGGGATCTGTTATTTACTGTTGCTTAGTTTTTACAGTTATGTCTGAGGGTGCGGGTAATATTTGTGAGGCTTGCATTCCTGCGGATGCCGTGTAGAAATATTGCACTGTTCTGATGCTATTAGGAGCTGATCTCATAAGATCTTACATGCTACTGTTGGGGTTCGGGTACTTTATGATCTTGCTGGACTGCCTGATAGATGCACATTATGTGCTAGATGGTGGGCGGAGGAGACGCCTTGCTTGTTGAGACAGTATAGGTAGCGGGCTTGGGCAACATCTGCCCACAAGTGAGTCCCACAACCTGGAATGTTTTCGATTTTGTTTTTTTGTTTTTAATGTTTTGTTTTGTAGTTTTCTTTTGTCCTTTATGGGGATGATAGGGTGTATTCGCCATAGCAAAGTTGGGGTATGCATGGCGTGGGTGGGGGATGCAGAGGCCTATCTGGAACTTCAATAACACTGCGGTACGCTTTATTTACATGGTGCGTTGTTTTAATAAGATATGATGTGTTCAGGCTGCTATGCGCGCATTGACTTTGATTACTGTATGACAACCCTATAATACTCCATGACTCAAACACAAGCGCGTAAGGTTAAGATATTGACCTGGAATGTCCGCGGGCTGAATAATTTCAGGAAGCTAAGAAAGGTTCTTTCATATCTCAATAGACATGCTGTTGAGATTGCTTTATTGCAGGAATCGTATCTGCCCCTTAATAGTAAAATGCATATCAGCAGAGGTTTACAGGGGAACACACATGTGGCGGAGTTCACGACACATGCTCGAGGTGTCATTACCTGGGTCAATCCGAAGACGGGGCTTCAGCTGATTCCAATCGACGCTGACTCTGAGGGGATGTACACTATATCACGATGCAGCGCGAAAGGGCTTGACCTATTCCTGATTAACGTGTATGGCCCAAATTATGATAACCCCCAGTTTTTCCTAGACTTGGTGGATAAATTGCGCTGCTATAGGGGAACACACCTGCTATGGGGCGGGGACTTTAATTGTGTTTTGAACCCCCAGCTTGATAGATCGGGGGACCGGACCGACGTCCCTCTGCGGCAGCGCGCGCAATCATAGATGCGGAGACACAGCTTGGGTTATGTGATGTGTGGAGAACGAGATCCCAGGGTAAAGGAGGATTCACACAATATTCTGCCTATCATGATTTACACACCAGAATAGACTACTGGTTCTCGAGTAGGGAACTGTTCCATTTAATCCGAGATTGCTCTGTGCTACCTCGCACTTTCTCGGATCATTCGCCGATATTGCTAATTCTGGAGTGCCCACACACACAAATACCCCCATTTACATGGCGCTTTCCTCCATACTCCCTACTTGACACGGTCTTTAAGTCGGAGCTTCTTGAAGCAATAGACACCTTCTTTGAACATAACATTGGGTCAGTGGACTCTTCTCCACGGTCTGGGAGACTTTTAAAGCGTATATTAGAGGGATAGCTATGGCTAAACACTCTGTCGTCCTTCGGTCCCTTCTTAGGCGACTATCGGAGCTGGAGAAGAAATTGCAAGGTACGGAACAGGACCTCCTAAATGGAGCAGAGTCGCTGGGGAGAGTCCAATACCTGTACCCTCTTATTATGCCAGTTTGTCATTTAGAGGAATCGCTGACTAATGGGTTATTTGTCCCACATGCATATGCCCCCTTTTCTCTCTAATAACGAAGTCGCACTCATGTCCATTAAGGACAATTGCACCCAATACTCTTATCAGATAGGAATGTGAAGAGTAGATGTTTTTATAATAAATATTTACCTCAGAAAAATATTGGAGTCTTTATTTTACTATTGTTTCTTTCTCCACACAGTTTGTGGATGTATGTGTACAGACCAATAGGAGTCAACTTTGATTGGAATGATAATCGCACAATGACAGTTTCGCGCCAACTGGTGGGTTGATATGCTGTCAATTGATCTAGGCATGATCTCCCTTTTTTGCTCTAGGGATTTTTTTCGTCACAGATCTTTCTTTCTCGGTTTTTGGCACACTGGGTGGCCATCTTCATTGATGATTGTGACTATGTTGTCTTTTATTCTTTATCTATTTTTGTTTCATGTACTTTTTGTGTTTTTAGACACATGTTTCAATCTAGATGCACAGTTGGTGATCTTTTGGTGATGGATTGTTTTCACGCCTCTTGATTTGACACAAATGACAATAGTGTATATAACACTCACAAACCACCGTGTTTTATCTTGATTTTAAGCTGTCATGATATATTAAGATAACTGCTTTGTAGTTCAAAAAACGATGTCTTAAATATTTATTGTTCCGGCCTTGAAAAAGTCTATGGGTAGACGAAACACGTGTTGGCACATTGGCAGACTTCATGCTGGATGTATGAAGCACAAGAATAAAATCGCCAAATTGAAGAAACTTTGTTTTTTGTGGACTTTGTATGCTGTTTTATCGCTTCAATTAACATTATTTGCTTGAGAAATTGTATATGTGACATGGTATTTAGGGAATCTGCTTACTGATCCAGTACCCTAGTGGATTGTTATTATCAAAGGGTGTGCTCATTGATGCTCCATGGTTTTAGGTTTGTATACACATTAGACTTTTTCTCTTGTGTAATTAGCATCTTTTGTTAGTAGGTGCTGTTGAGTTAAGCTAGCATCCCAACAATAATTTTTATGTCAAACAGAAATTTATTCACACTATATTACATTACAAGTGGTTACTTTTGGTCTATCTCTTGATTGTGCGGTTCTTTCTCATTTATTGGGGAACCATTACTACCAACCTAGTTGCAACAATTGTTATGTGGGTACCAGCACTCAAGTTCTTATGAGAGTGTGATCTGATATTAAGTGGTATCAGAGGAATTGTCGGAGGAGGTCCAAACAAGAATATGGCAGAATTCGATGATGAGCGAGACAGAATTTTTAACGATATATTTTCAGGAACTAGCGTACAAAGTAAAAAAAACACTGTACAGGAAGCTAAGCCTCAGGGACTTAAGCAATTGTTCATCAGACTAGAGAGAGCAAGGAAACAAGAACTCTCACGGTGGTGGGATCTGACAACATTAAAAAAAAATATTGAAATCAAGCAGGTACCGAGGGGTCTTAGGGTCATCATTTTTCCCTCCTTTGAGGATTTAGACCCGGACCTGCTGAGTGAATGGGAAAACTTGATATCCTCATCATCATATGGAATGATGGACTTATTAATAAGACACGCAGAAAGGAAAAGTTCGAAACTATTAGAGGAAATTGAAAACATTGAAGAAGAGATCAAAGCCTTGAATCTCAAAGATGCAACTGAAAAAAACTATAAAATTCTGAAGGAGGTGCTGAGTGCACATCAAAACTACATTAGTGACAAAAAAATACGTAAATTAAAACGAGATGAAAATGACTACAAGAACGGTAGAATCTTTACGTTCGCGAAGAGATTCGATGAATATAAACCGAGAGGGGGGATGGACAAACCCAGTGATTCTAGACAAGTAGCCTCTTCATCGGCAAGTGAATCTGAGTTGTCCAGCATAGCGAGTGAAATCAGTGAAGCCAGAGGGGAAACACACACCAATTTAGGAAATTCTAGCAATATTGTGTCAGGTTCTTCTTTTTTAGACCAACTCAAAAGATACAGGAAGGGAAACAGAGTGGGATTCCACAAAAAGACATAGGTGGAAGGGCACAAGAAGAGGTGGTAGAAAAAACAGATACCAATCAAGAAAAAAGAGTCCTCAGATCAGTGTCACGCCCTCAAAAGAACTGAATGCTGAAGGGGGATAGAGTCCTCTGACATAGAAAACCTGCGTCTATCTACTATCAATGTTACTGAGGATGTTTCCATTGTTAATATGTCTAAACATGAGTTATCCTGTGATGAAGTAAATGTGTTAAAGAAAGGGTTAAGTTTTTGTCCTATGTCCAAACCTAATTTCACACAAATACATATTGATCTTTTCAAATATGTACGGAAATTAAAAAAGTACTTTGATGCAAATTATAAACCGTGTCCAATGCCGATTTATACAGCCAGTAAGAGTGATAAGACAATCGGAGATATACAAGATCTCCAATTATTATTGTCCTTGGATGAAAGTTTGGGACCCGCTCCTAGTGTGGGCGAAATCCTAAGAGATTTGGCTATTGATACAAACTTAAGTTTGGACAGTGGGCTCAAAACGAAATCGAAATTTGTGCCTGTACTACCATCAGAGAATATGATTGACTGTTTTTATAAAGCGGTAACTCAAGATTTCCACAAACTAGAAGACAAGTTCCTACAGAAACAAAGGATTTAAAGATAATCTCAGTAAGGCAGAACGAGGAGCTCTACTTAAATTAACTACCTATTCTGATGTAGCGATAAAGGAAGCAGATAAAGGGGGTAACATTGTCCTGATGGACATTGAGTATTACACCAATGAAATTGATCAACAATTGAGGGATACAGATTCGTATATCATGATATCCAGTAATCCAATGAAAGAGGTCACTATACTCATTCAAAAACACTAAAGTTTTGGCTCCATGCATGTCTGTTAACAGATATGGAGTTTAAATATATGTTTAATCCCACACCGCGAGCAGCGTGCATTTATATCTTGCCAAAGATACATAAGAGTCACACAGCCCCGCCCGGTAGACCCATAATATCAGGGATAGGGTCGCCAACAGAGAGAATCTCAGAGTATATAGACATCTACTTACAGCCGATAGTTCATAACCTCCCCTCTTTCATTGAAGACACTAAGGACTTGTTGAATAAAATAGAAGACCTTACATGGTCAGAGGAATTCACCCTTGTCACATTGGATGTCTGTGCATTATATACATGCATCCTTCAGGAGAAAGGTATGGAAGCCCTAACATATTTTCTCTCGAAACGTGACGCTAACCTGTATGAACATACTCAAATGCTTCTAGAGCTCACTCGCCTCACACTCAACAACAACTACTTTTTACACAATGGCAGATGGTTTAGACAATCATCTGGGGTGGCCATGGGTTCGAAATTTTCCCCTTCGTTCGCCAATATATACATGGGATTTTTGAGGAATATCATATATGGCGAAACTGCCCACAAAACATGACTGGATCAATCATCTATTGGGGGCGATTTATAGATGATATCCTCCTGCTATGGGGGGACATTGACACCCTCGTGGATTTCATCAGACATCTAAATAACAATGTATATAATCTGGCCTTCACATTTAAATTTGATAAAAAGAAATAGATTTCCTGGACATTACACTATACACAGAAGGAGAGAAGCTAGAATGTAAACTATATCGTAAACCAACTGCATGCAATTCCGTTCTGCATGCTAAAAGTGCACATCCAGTTACTCAATTGAGGTCTATCCCCTATGGAGGAATGACAAGATTGAGAAGAAACTGTAGTAATGATGGGATATTCCAACGAGAGTTACTATGCATGAAAGAACGCTTCATGATCAGGGGATATGATAAAACAACTCTGGACAGAGCTCAGAACAGGATCATTAGGACACAACGTACGGGGCTTCTGAAAAACAATTTTAAGAAGCAGAAACAGAGAGAAAGAATTGCATTTATCACGCCATACAATGCATATAGCCAGGATATCTACAAGACATTATATAAACACTGGCATATTCTCAGATTAGATCAGAGTCTAGATCCTTATACAACAAAGAAACCACAAGTGACATATAGTGGAGGAAAAACATTGAGGAACATATTAAGTCCATCCATTGTAAACACCAACACGATAGGACAACCTCAGAGTTGGCTACCAAAGAAACCGTTAGGTTTTTTCAAGTGCACTACATGCAATGTTTGCCAATTTGCCATTAATAAAATCACCAGTTTTAGTTATAATACTGGTCAAACACACAAAAGAGGCCATTTTATTAATTGCAATACAAAATTCACGGTATATTGCATTATCTGCCAATGTGGTTTGATCTACGTCGGCAGTACTATTCGACCACTCAAGGAACGTGTGCAAGAACACATTAGAGCAATTCGTAACAACAACATGAACTATCCACTGGCAGTGCACTACAATAGGGAACATAACAACTCAGAGATACTTAACATTAGATTCCATGGTATTGCACTGGCAGAGGAGAACCCCAGTGGTGGCAATCGGACTTTAGCATTGAGAAAACTAGAAACTAGGTGGCTGATAAAACTGAGATCTGTTGATTCAGGATTGAATATAGACAGAGAGCTTCATGTTTTTCTACAGGACTAAAATATGGATGATGGTTGTTTTTCCTTACCGATGCATGGGTAACAGTGAACAATGTCTGAGAAGTAACAGATGATGTATAAAGAGATATGAGTAATTTTCTATGCATCTTATACCATTCATTATTGTCCTAAGGGTACATAAACTCTGCGATTGTAGGCATTTTTGTGTTAAAACAATTCAATGCAAATATTTGATGTTGTACATTGACAAACAAAGTGCAGTAGGTTAGTTGTTGATCTACTGTAGTACTGCACACTGTCTATCCCCTCAACTTTCTGTCTCCTTCTCCTGGTGGTGGTAATGAAGAAATATAACATCTACACTAGCAGAATGCCGGAAAGGTATTGTTAATTTTAATTTTGTCCCTTTTTATATATTACAAGTAGAGCTCACCAACACTGACTGTGCTTGATATAATTATAAGACGCAGACGTTTTGAAAAATAGAACGAGATTAAATAAAACCGTTCTATATTGTGTCTCTTGTGTACTAATCGACCCGATATTAGAGGACTCATTTTTAAACTCTTATATATTAGTATTCTTTTCCAAGATGGCGACACTATTCCTCTAATAATAACGAGACGGCAGTATGTCATGTGACATGATCACATGTTGGGGTCAGCGGGCTAGCACGCAACGCAAGTCGGGAATAAAAATTTCACATGGCAATGACGTCCGTTTACGCGCTACAGCGAGGCAAGCGAGGTAGAGGACGCGTCCTTGCGGTCTTTGTGGTGAGTTTAGAAATTTGGCAGCTAGATAGGAGTAACAAATGGGTCTCTCCTGTGTACGGAACTTTATTTTTGCATTTGGGGGAGTAATTGTGGCTCCGTTTTGCTTTTTCTTCTCTTGTAGACAGTGGAACTTATCAGGGTCACCACTCGTGTTTTATCCAGTATTGACTCCAAACATAGGGAGTCTTTTTCGGATCATCCTTATCTTGGGTAAGCAATTTGGGAGCGATGTCCTCTACCGCTATGTATACGGTAGAATGTTAATTACACTTATGGGCTATAGAGGCGCTTTGGTGCCATTTATTGAATGCACTTTTTTTATGCGAGTTTTTTTATACGTTATAGATTGCCCATAATGATAACTAATCGTAAGACGGATCGGGAGATGTGAACCAAATCGGCCGTCAATCTGTTATTTTCATGTGGAAACACCAGCTAGTTATAGGTAACCATATTTCAATAAATTCTTCCTTATCTGGGTGTCCAACATGAAACTAGTTTGTCTTGTTCACTGCTGTGTTTAACTATACTGTGTTTAAACACTGAAATCGCTGGGGATAGTCCAATATCTGTACCCTCTTATTATGCCAGTTCGTTTGTCATTTAGAGGAATCGCTGACTAATGGGTTATTTGTCCCACATGCATATGCCCCCTTTTCTCTGTAATAACGAAGTCGCACTCATGTCCATTAAGGACAATTGCACCCAATACTCTTATCAGATAGGAATGTGAAGAGTAGATGTTTTTATAATAAATATTTACCTCAGAAAAATATTAGAGTCTTTATTTTACTATTGTTTCTTTCTCCACACAGTTTGTGGATGTATGTGTACAGACCAATAGGAGTCAACTTTGATTGGAATGATAATCGCACAATGACAGTTTCGCGCCAACTGGTGGGTTGATATGCTGTCAATTGATCTAGGCATGATCTCCCTTTTTTGATTTAGGGATTTATTTCGTCACAGATCTTTCTTTCTCGGTTTTTGGCACACTGGGTGGCCATCTTCATTGATGATTGTGACTATGTTGTCTTTTATTCTTTATCTATTTTTGTTTCATGTACTTTTTGTGTTTTTAGACATGTTTCAATCTAGATGCACAGTTGGTGATCTTTTGGTGATGGATTGTTTTCACGCCTTTTGATTTGACACAAATGACAATAGTGTATATAACACTCACAAACCACCGTGTTTTATCTTGATTTTAAGCTGTCATGATATATTAAGATAACTGCTTTGTAGTTCAAAAAACGATGTCTTAAATATTTATTGTTCCAGCCTTGAAAAAGTCTATGGGTAGACGAAACAAGAGTTGGCACATTGGCAGACTTCATGCTGGATGTATGAAGCACAAGAATAAAATCGCCAAATTGAAGAAACTTTGTTTTTTGTGGACTTTGTATGCTGTTTTATCGCTTCAATTAACATTATTTGCTTGAGAAATTGTATATGTGAATTGGTATTTAGGGAATCTGCTTACTGATCCAGTACCCTAGTGGATTGTTATTATCAAAGGGTGTGCTCATTGATGCTCCTCTGGGCTCTGATGGGCACAGATGGGCCCTCTCTTGGCCCGGTCTTTGCCCAGACATGCCCCGCCTGCGGGAAGAGAAGAACGCTTCTGAGCGATGCAGCTTTGACCCTGCTTCCTCAACCCCACTGGTCCAGGGAGTATGGAACAGATAGTCCCCAGAATAAATCCTTCATGGGCAGAGCAGACAAAAATGGAGAAGAGCATGTTTAAGCGCTGCAGCTGTGCCTGGAGGAGGAATTGGTCCACTTCCCCCCATCTCCTATCCTCCGATGGTCCAGGGATTATGGGACAGGTAGTCCCCAGTAGAAATCCATCATGGACATAGCAGACAAAAGTGCGTAAGCACCACAGGAAAAGAAGAGCGCTTTTGAGCACTGCACTGGAGCCTTTCCACCTCCTCATCCCCGCTGGTCCAGGGAGTATGGGACAGGAAGTCCTGAGCAGAAATCCATCATGATTCAAGCAGAGAAAAGTGCTTCTCATGTTGCAGAAAGAGAAGAGCACTTTTAAGCGCTGCAGCTGTGCCTGGGGGGGGGGGGGGGGAGAGGAGGGCTGGGGGATACTCCTCACCCCCACTGGTCCAGGGAGTATGGGACAGGTAGTCCCCAGCCGAAATCTATTGTTGGCAAAGCAGACAAAAGTTAATCTCCTACTTCAAAATGGGCACCAGGTACAAATAGTGGACCCTCAGGCCCAAATCTTCAGGACACCTTTAGACCTGTGGAAGAATCATGACTGCTGTGCTGCTCTGCAAGAAGGACTACTACTCCGCTGCCCTGCTGCCTGGGAAAGAAGGACTGGACCTGCACCTTCAACCCAGCACCAAGTGAGTGACTCCAAGCGCTAGTGGACTGGCCTCCAGATCAGCGCCTCCAGGACTGAAAAATCTCCAACCACTGTGAACCCAGCACCTGGACTTTGACTGCTGGTAGTCCCACTCCCCAAGGCGTGCCAGTCCTGGACCCTTGGAGTTGGACTAAAGGTGCTCTCCTGTGAGCATTTCCTCGCAGTCGCATCTAAACTGCTGCATCTGAAACACCGCATCCCCGAAACAGGACCTTCCATTAGCTTCCTCAGATTTGCCGCTGTGGATGCATCTTTAATGCAGGCCTTCACATCGCAAGCCCCTCGCTGACGATGGAGAACTTCACACCACAGCCCCACAGCTTCTTGTGAACCACCACTGTGAGATACATCCTCGATGCAGGCCTTTGCATCGCAAGCCCCACATCAATGGGATCCTCAATGACGATACAGGCTCTGCATCACAGCCCCCAGTTTCCTCGGAATTGCCGCTGGGCAACGCATCCTCAATGAGGGATCTCGCGAAGCTCCACAAATCAGGATTTGAGGTACCTTGTTCAGTGGCCCTAAGTTGGCCCCTATATTTGGCCCATGCTCCATCACGGTCAGCCTGAACTTGTGAATTTGTCCGGACCAACGCAACCAGATAACCACAGTTGCCGCTTTGTGCTTTTTAAGCACTATTTTCACATAAACCTTTAAAATTGCATGTACAAGGTTTTACTAATTAGATTTTTGTAATTTTGGTCTCAAATAATTAATTTTGACACTATTTTTCTAAATTGGAGTGGGATTGTTATTCTGTTGGGTATTCACTTTTTTACTATTTAAATTGCCATATAAATACTTTACACATTGCCTTTAAGTCAAACCTGACTGCTTTTGTGCCAAGCTACAAGAGGGTAAAGCACACGTTAATTTGGGGTTTGCTTGTGTTTCACCCTGACAATAATTATGGTTGCTGCTCGAGTAGGACTACACCCCCTTCAAACTGTAACCCATTTCTCTACACCCTCCAACTCCTCTTCCTGGTTCAATTAAAACATTCTGATATCTATGCAAGCCTCCATCATGAAGGAGGACATGGCCGAACACTTGGGGCCCGATTTTGATGGGTGGAGTAATCTCCTTAGGCCTGGCAGAGGACTTAACGTCCATGAGGCAGAGACTCCCTCCACCCACCAAATTTACATATGACTGCCAAGTTAGCAGTAATTTTCCAAAACATTGGCAGGTACCACCATCACAGCGGTTCCTGTCAGTGCTTTTTACAATTTGGTGTAGGGTTCCATCAACATGATGGAGCCCTGCACCAAACTATACTTTTTTCCAAAAAGAAACAGGATTTTCTTTTTGAAAGAAAAAAAAAACATGATCCCTTCTCCTTGGGCGTTCTATTTCATAGCAAGGGGAGCACTCAGCAGTTTTCTCTGCCCCTTTACCTTCATGGTTTTCCTGACAGTGACGGGCAGTGAAAACTGACCTCTAATTCTACCCATCTAAATCAGTTTGGTGGAATTTTAGGTCTGCCTCCAATGACCCTTACTTCACAGGGCCATCAGAGCACTTTAATCAGGGTGGGGACAGAGTAGTCTACACCGCGATTAAATAAAGGTCCACCTGCATCTAAAGTTGGTGGGCGGACAACATTCTTGGCAGTGAGGATACTCTATTGCAACAGAGTATCCTAACCACCAAGAATTAAATCAGGCCCTAAAGTTCAACCAGTTGTGTAATGAATGATGACGTGCTGTGGGAGAGCACCACGCCTTACACATCTAAGGAGCCCACTGCAGCCCAGCTAGGTTGGCTGCAAAGAAATTACAAGCATTGGCAAAGGAAATAGGTCTCATCTTTTGGACATGTTGACTTTGTGATGCTAATGGCTGAGGCTACATACAATCAGCAAGAAGCAAAACGCTCTATGCCAAAACACACAGGATCAGCAAAAAAAATAAATGAAGAAATAAAGGCTAGATGACACCAGCTGTTTCTGGTTGTGCCTTTTTTAGGTACAATTATCAATTTTTATTAGCTAAGATGATGGACTGCACTTAGATGGCTTAATTAAAAAAAATGCTGTGTGTGAAAGTGCTTTTGATGTAGCAGAGCACGTTGCAGCAAATGGCAGCTGCCGGGCCCTCCAAATAAGTGCACAAAAAAGATGAAATGCATGTCAGAGGTAGGGGAGCAATAGGCTGGAGGGATAAAACCAAGGCCCACCTGCATCTAAATTTGGCAGGTGGACTGCATTCTTGGACGTCAGGATACTCTGTTGCTGTTGCAATGGAATATCCTTATTTTCAAAAATAAAATCAGGCCCTAAATTACAACCAGTGGTGTAATGAAGGATACCGTGGTTTGGGAGAGCTCACGCCTTACTCATCGTAGGAGGCTACTGCAACCTAGGTAGGCTGTCTGCACAGAAATTATGAGCATTGGTAAAGGAAATAGGTCTCATCTTTTGGAAAAATTGACTTTGCTAATGATATTTGCTGAGGCTATGCCACATCATAAAATAAAAATAAAGTTGGGTTGGGGAGGGAGTGCGAAGCTGTACACGAGGGAGAGAGCAACAAGGAGTCCAGGGAGAGAAGCAGATGAGAAAGAGAGCAGCCCACGAGGAAGAGCAACACAAAATGCAAGGGTCCGTAGAAGGAAGCACAAAAGGGGGAGAGCTAGAAAACACATGCATGCCTATGTGGTGCTGAAATAAAAATAAAAAAGTAGTCCCCTAAATGGGAAGACTAAAGGGATACAAGCCATCCTATCAAAGGGATGATAAAGAGGCTATGCTCAATGAGAGGAACAGACAGAAGAAGAGGAAAGCCATTGAATAAGAAGCAAGCCAATGAGAGGGACAATAAATGGTCTGGTTCTAAGCGCACTGTAAGGTTTTGGTAAGCTCACAACTTCGCAACCAGACAACTTTGGCTGTCTGGTAGACAAGACTTAAAAGGAAAATTAGAAGTTGTGATTTCCCACCACCCATCAGCACAGGAAGTGACATCACTGGATCTCCCATCATTCACCTGCACATGAAGTGACATCACTGAATTTCTATTCATCCATCTGGACAAGAAGTGACATTACAGGTTTTCCTGCCAAAACCATCTTTAATAGAAGAAGCGAAGCAAGAAGACGTAATTTCCCATCACCCATCAGCACAGGAAGTGATTTCACTTGATCACCCATTATCCACCTGCACAGGAAGTGACATCCCCGAATTTCCCATTATCCGTCTGCACAGGAAGTGACATTACTGGTTTTCTCACCAAAAACGTCTTTAAAATAAGAAGCCAAGCAAGAGGACTTCATTTCCCACCACACATCAGCCATCAGCACCGGAATTGATATCACTGGATCTCCCAATTTCCACCTGCACAGGAATTGACATCACTGAATTTCCCATCATCCATCTGGACAGGAAGTGACATTGCTGGTTTTCCCACTAATAACATCTTTAAAAGAAGAAGCCAAGCAAACCAATCAAGAGGACTTCATTTCCCATCATCAATCAGCACAGGAAATGAAATCATGGCACCTTGGAACTCCTCCCCCATCCCAGGACCTTTCCAAATGACAGCTGCAATACGGACCTGCAGCGGACGCGCACAGCTGGCACGCCAAAGGCAAGCCTGTCTGTACTTGTCCGCACCCGCACCGTACCCAGTGGCAGGAACCCTGGTCTGCAACACTCCTTAGGTCCCTAGACCCTGGACACCATTCCCCCAACTGCTGCTGAGCCGCAACTCACACCACAGTAGGAGCTTTCACCTGCACCAACTGCTGGTTCTCCAGCAGCCACCCATCCACACCCTACAAGCAAATACTAACAACGCCCTCAACACCCCCTTCCAACACACACACACACACACACACCACACAAGCACCAACAACCCCTACACTCCAACCCTACACCACAAGTCACAGTAAACCTGCACGTCAACATCCACTCGCATGCATGCTTCTCAACACACGATCGCTTAGCAAACACACATCTGAAATATGGGACCTTCTCAGCAGCGACGCACCCGACATCCTCTTCATCACAGAGAACTGGCTCAACACCTCATTGGCTCCCGACATTGCTTTGGCAATCCCAGCAGGCTGCAAGATTACTCGACAGGACCGCCATCCCAAGCCAGGAGGATTACAAGGAATCCATCAAATGCACAACATCCACAAAGAACACCCCCCCATTCATGGAACACCTGCACTTCAAGCTGCAAATCTCCCAAAACTTCACCTTAAATGGAACCCTCGCCTATCACCACCTGAACCATGAGCCAACTTTACCAAACTCATCACCCACTTATTTGCTCCGCTCACCATCGACAACAGATCCTACATTCTCCTCTGTGACCTCAACTTTCACTTGGAAGCCTGAAACGACCCCTGCGCCACAGCCCTCCTCAAAAGCTTGAGCAACATCGGATTCACTCAGCTCGTTACAGAACCAATACAAACCACAGGACACACACTGGACCACATCTTTACCACAAGTGACCGCATCAAATACAACTCCACTACACAGCTCACATGGATCAACCACGCCATCATCCACTTCCAAATCAACACACCAAGTCAACACCCCTACCAGGTACAGCACTCCAAGCTGAAGCTGGGGCAAAGTCACAGAAGCAGATTGGCTCAGCGCCTCAGCTCTGATCAGCCTAGCCCCACAGAAAACCTCAACAAGGACACCAACAACTTCAACAACTGGATCAAAAACTGTGCTGACTCCCTCACACCCATCAAACCCAACAAGCATTGTAGATCAAACAAGCAGGCCAGCTGGTACACAGAAGACCTGTGAGACACCGAACGACACTGTAAACAGCTAGAAAGGAAATGGAGAGCCAGCCACATCACCAACGACAGAACTACCTACAAGGCTGCACTCAGATGCTATCATCAGCAAATAAGAGACACCAAGCAAAAAGCACTAGTGGACGGCATCAAAGGAAGCTCCAACAGCTGCAAGGAGATCTTCTCAATCATCTAGGATTTCACCTCACCCTCAGCCACTGTCAACAACATTGCTGCCTCCTAACAACTCTGCGACGACCTATATACTTCTTCCACAACAAAATCGCAAACATCTACAGCAACTCGGCACACCAACCCAACACCAGAGAACTGATTGCTGATCTGCCCACCATCAACCAAGACAGCCACCTGGCCGAATGGATAACCTTCACCAGAAACAACACAGTGGCAATCATGCAGACCATCCAATAAGGGGCCAAAATGGAGCCCTGCCCTCACCACATCTACAACCTGGTAACATCACCAATCAGCACCACCCTGACCCACATCATCAACAATTTCATCACGTCCGCCACTTTCCCGGATGAATGGAAACTTTCAGAAATCAACATCCTCCCCAAGAAGCCCACAACCGACCTGAATCAACTGAGCAACTTCCAACCTATCTCCCTGCTCCCCTTTCCAGCCAAAGTGATTGAGAAGGCCATCAACAAGCAAATCATAACTCACCTCGAACTTCACCATCTTCTAGTCAATACACAATCAGGATTCAGAAGGAACCACATCACTGAAACAGTACTCATCTGGCCACTGGCAACATCTGAAAGATCCTGGACCGAGGAGAAACAGAGTCCCTCGTCCTGCTTGACCTCTCTGTGACCTTTGACACTGTCTTCCACAATACCCTCATCAGAAGACTCCACGAGATTGCCATACAAGGATCCGCTCTCAAATGAATCTGTTCCTTCCTCACAAAAAGAATCTAAAGGGTCAGACTGTCACCCTTCAAATCAGACTCCAAGAAACTGATATGTGGTGTCCCACAGGGATCGTCCCTCAGCCCCACTCTTTTCAACATATACATGACACCGCTCAGCAACATTATCCGACCACAAGACATCACTGCCATCTCCTATGCCGATGACACCCTACTCATCCTCTCCTTGACAGACAAGACAAGCATTTCCAGAACCAACTTCACCAACTGCATGACCATGGTAGTAGACTGGATGCGAACCAACTGCCTGAAGGTCAACTCGTACATGACGGAAGTACTGATCTTTGGCAACAAGACCTCCCCATGGGATTTCACTTGGTAGCCGTCGGAGCTAGGACCAATACCCACACCCATAGACAACGCAAGAAATCTAGGGATCATCCTAGATGACAAGCTCAGCATGACAGCTCAAGTCAACGCAGTGTGAGCCTCCTACTTCCACATCCTACGCATGCTGTGAAATATCTTCAGAACACCAGACGGACTGTCACACAACCGCTCATCACCAGCAGGCTGGACTACGCAATACTCTCTATGCCGAAATCTCCAAACAACTCTAACACAGACCCTCCAGAACATAGCCGCAAGACTTCACATGTCACACCCACATCACGCCGCACCTCAGGAAGCTTCACTGGCTCTTCATTCACAAGTGCAGCCAATTGAAACATCTCCCGCACACATACAAAGCCCAACACAACACAGGACCAGAATACCTCAACAGCTGCATACACTTTCACCAATCCACCAGACACCTACGCTCTGCCTCACTATCACTCCCACACACTTCGTGCGTCCACAAAGCAATACTGGAGGGTGCTCATTCTCCTACATAGCAACCAAGACCTGGAACAACCTCCCCCAACGCATCTGAGACTCCTCCTCACTTCTTGAGTTCAGCAAGAAGCTGAAGACCTGGCTCTTCATATAAGTACCTTGAGACTACACACCTACACACCTTGCCCAAGCGCCTGGATACCCCATTGGGTGATTAGTGCACTATACAAATTAACATAACATAACATAACACCAGGCCTCCGAGCTGGGTTCAAATTCACAGGGAGTGGGTGAGGACACATTCACTAAGTAGTGGTACCCGCCCAATCAGCAAGGAAGGAATACCACAACTGGAATGAACTACAACTTGTCAATTGGGTCCAGGCACACATGAAGGAGAGGAGGTACCTACAAGCCTCCCCGATTTCTCCTTCATTTCTTTTAACATTTTGATGGGTTCCACAGTGTTGTTTGGACAAAAGAGCTGATTAGGTAATAGTTTACTAATGTCTTGCTCTTGTTTCATTGGAACTAAACAAATGGGAGGTACACAGGACAAAAGGTGACGCTGGATTTGAGGACTAGGAGAAGCATTCTTAAATTGCTTTTAAAACATGGTTCAGCTATGAGTGTGTGGAATTTCAGGCTTCAGTATGTCCAAAACTGCAAAGACCTGCAGAGCTTTCAACAGTATCCTGCTTTGTACAAAGAGTACTCTCACAATGCTCATACACTATTGTAACTGAACTGAACCATATGTGGAGCCCTGACTGTTTCCCTTTGTTCTAGCCTAAATTATGCAGAGCTCTGCACTATGCAGCCTTGGCCTTGAGTTTGACTTTTAACATTAGAAGCATGGGCTCAGTTCTCAGCATGTAAGGTACTATTGGCTAATCAGCCAGGCCTGGTTGAAGGTGTAACACATGATATTGGGCAGCTATAAAGCATGCAGTGAAACCGGACAACTGAGACATATGCAAATATCTTACAAACTTACTTGTGCTGTAAAGAGTATGTAAAGAAATCCTAATTATCATAAAGGGATCTTCAAAACTGATCAAAGCTACCAGCATAGCTTTTACTGTAACTGCACACCTATCTATCACACTTCACACAACTAAGTGATGAGGTCCATAACCTGATAACTGCACAGTGTTGGTCATCATGCATATGGAAACACATCCCACACAGGATCAAAAATAAATACAACGCTCTAGACCCTGCTCATACTACATGGTGTAGTTTGGAACCTGTACAGGCAACTGCTTCAGCACCCCACATAGGGTAGTAAGCTCTATATAAATATTACAACGCAAACCAATACAATGCACTGATTTGTGTTGTTCTTTTTCATACTAGAAAAGAGTCATCTGCAAAGTTCTGAGACTTTACTTCTGCATGCAGTGCCCCAAATACTTAAATGTTGACTCACAATGTGCATTAAGCTTCAACTGTAGTATACACTAGTAACTCAGTGGAGATATCCACAAAGCTACCCCATGCACCTCTTTTCTTATCTTTATTTAACATTGTTATGACACATGTATAAAGGTCACTGCATACAGTCATATAGGTTATTGGATTAGATACTTATAGGTCTCTATTTTATTTCATTTATCTATCACAATATGTGAATATGATCTTAACTATGTCTATAAGTGCTTCACTATTGAAATATTGAGTAAAATATAACAAAATAAATGTATATCAATAGAAAAAATAATTATAAAAATACACAAATAAATTAGCTTTATGTACTACAGTAGAAAAAAAGCCTTCAACTCCTTCCAATGCACTACTCTACGTCTCATGCTATACCTCTTTCAATATATCCTCTACCTCCACTCTGACACATCCCAAACCTCATTCTCCTACTCTGATCTCCCTAATAGCCCTTTCTTGACTCTTCTCTCTTTTATCCCTCCTTCATTCACCCTAAACCTCATTTACAATGCACATATTTCTTTCCTTGAAGAATGCACAGATATTGCAGTGCTGAGATATCCAAAGAACTCTCACAATGCACTTCTTTCTGATGTGCACTATGCATCGTTATCACCATATTGAGACATGCACAGAGATCTCACAATGTTCCTCTTTATAGAATTCAATGCAATACTGATCTACTTGTTAGAGGGTTCTTAAATGTAATGGAGAATTGGTGCATGTTTATTTCTCTAGTGGAATTACTCAAATTGTCAATGCACCTGGTGCAGAGGGAAGAGGTGTGGCGCCGCGGCCAGGGCGACTGACGCTGGATTCTGGGGCTCACGGTTCGATCCCCGGCGGCTGGTCAGCCCAGCACCATGTGACTCTGGGCAATAGCTTGCTTAATCTTCCCGACGGCCCCCAGCGCCGGGATGCCTTCGGGTAGCTGTTCGTGCTTTACAAATACTGGATTTATGTATGGATTTATGCAGAGATCTGTATAATCTTCAGGTTCACAGGTGTAAAGCATGAATAAGTGGATTTGTCCTTTCATCATCTCCAGGTTAATAAGGCAGTTGGTGTAATAATAACTCAAGCTATTAAATCATTCATTTCAAATGTAGAGGTGCCCAATGCAAGATTTCACCTGTGGATCCAGGCATGAATATAATTTACTTGAAAGAATGGGGTAAGGAGTAGTCTTCCAGCCTAAGCGAAGCATTGAATGATTAAAGTACTCTAGGGAAAGAGGATAAAATATGCTAGTGAGGTTCCTCAGTGAGTTGAGCACAGTGATCTGCATGTAATCTTCAGGTTACAGTAGACATACCTACCTCAATATCTTAACTCTGAGGCCGATAATTATGTTGGCAATCTGTAGGGCGCAAACGTGGATCTTAAGAAGAAAGCTCACTTTGTTGATGTACCTTCTGCATAGATCTGGTATTATATGCACATTTCATATTCCAGTCCTAGTAAAGTAGCTCACAAGGTTAAAGCACTAGGTAATAAGATTTGTGTAAACTGCAGTTCACAGGCTCCTATTCCCATAAAATAGCTGAGGTCTAAATCACCTGTCACAGAGCTGTGTATATGGATATCAGGTCAATTGTACCAAAGGAAGAAAGTGGTGAATCTGCTATTGGAGAGATCTGTGTGCACCATGTATGTCACATGTTAAATACACAGTAAGGCAGATTGCCTTGCAAGTGTACCTGCTAATGAAATCTGTATACTACATATTTAAATTTCAGCAAGACCAACACAACTGTGAATCTTTTTAGGAAAAACAAAATAAGTAGCTTTAAATTGGGTACATTTGTTGTGATTGTTACACCTAATAGAACACCCTAAAAAACTGGGTTTCAGCTCGAGGGCATCTAAATAGCTTGCTTTATTTTATTAAATTAAGAAATAGGAACATATTAATATTTAACCTGTTCCACATTTCACCACCCCATTCTCCAAAAATAAGAATGTATGCCTCTCAACATTAGATAATTGAACAATGGAACAGATGGAGTCATAATGAAGAACTGGTTTCACACTGAAATGCAAACTGAACAATGCATTTTTAATACGGCTAAGAAAGGAAAATAAATACAAATTGTAGGCCTGAAAATCAGGACTGTCCCTCTTAAACAGAGACCGCTGAGAAGTATGAACCAATATATATTCACATGAGACTAAAGGCAATATTCCTTGGATGACTGGCTCATTCCTAAATTAGACAACATACTAAAACAGTGGGAACAACCATCAAATATTTCAGAAAACACACTCAAAAAAGGTGGAGGATGGAGGGGAAGAGAGAAAGAGGAGGTAAAGAGACAATAAGACCCCCACTACCAATGGCTAGGATTGTACATGCTTTGGGTATTTACACACCAAGCCTGAGATAACATACAGCCCATTTCAAGGAATTATTTTTAATGGGGTGCCTACGGAGCCTGCAGGGCAGTAAATGCTCTATTTACTCACCTAATCTGTGTTATCTGGCTTGTCCTCAGGAGATATAGGATAAAAGTAAACAACTTTCAGCTTTGCTTATTTATTGACCTACTCAATAGATTGTATAGCTGGTTCCCAGTCACTTTGCAGGTAAACCTATGCAGCTCTCAAGATGATGAATGTCTTGGTTAGCTACAGACCAATCTAGAGATAAGAGAGGACTAGTCCCCTGGCAGTATAAGAGTACACTTATGTAGATCTCAAGATAGTGAATTCTTTAGTGATTTTCAGACCTGTATTTACCTACTATATTTAGCAATGTCAAAGGTATTAATGGGATAACATTTTGCAGTACTTCGAATAGTAACATTTTTCAGCCACTTACACACCTCACATGACATAACAGATGGTTCTCCCTTTGAGAACTTTAGGGGTAAATCCATACAGCTGTCAAGACAATGAATGCTTTGGATATTTACAGCCTCCAGGATGGTGAATGTTTTGCTTGGATACATATCTATTGTGCAGCGCAATTTTGACTACGCCTGTACATGAAACAAATGTGAACGTGCACTTAGCACATGTTTCTCGTGTGGTCCAACAATATTAAAATGCGTGTTGCACTTGACATATATTACTAGAGTGCATTTACTGTAGGATTAGTAAATCTACTTATACGGAGTGCCTTAACTGTATTAAATGATGTATTCTTTAAAGACTTGGTGAATAAACTATCCTTACTCAGTAGATATATACTCACTAAAACCGAATTAAATTCAATTATTATAATGTGTGCCTTAATACATTAAATTACATTTATTGTTTAGATGTTGAAGTAGAAACCATCTTCGCATTATAAAATTTCATTTATACTACAAGCAAATTGATGATTTATGTAATGTGTGTACTAATGTTTTTTATATTGCATTAAAATGTAGTTCTTAGACACACTTATATGCATACCTTTAACATTTTACTGTATGCCACGTGTAATGTGAACCTAATGTACTGACAGTTTACATTTATTAGTGTTTGGAAGTGAACACGCATATTAAATGTGCACTCTTCCCTAGCACGCTAAGTTGACATTTTAGGCCTACATTTTCATGCTGCATAAAATACTGATTTCCATTTTCTGCTAACATGATATTTCTTGCAGGTATTCACACGCATAGTTAGATGAAGAATAGGTACATTACTGTACTAGTGATAGGAGAGAGCCTGAGAAAAAGACGTTGAAGAAAGAACATATTATTACTGTTGTTGTTACTGACCTTCGGCCCTACTCTGGGGCCGATTCCGATCTCGGTCGGAGGCGCACCCAATACCATTCGGTCGGGAAAAAAGCCATGCGAAAGCCTGTTTCCCGAGCTATCCGTACAGCACACCGAACGAGTAAGTACGATGCGCACAACAGGACAGAATCCGGCCGAGCCGTACTCACCCAAACCAGGTCCTGTTCTCCGACCGAGGCGAATCCGGAAACACTGAATCGAGTCGCACGGAAGGGAAAATGCAGCTCCGTCCGGCCGAACAAGTACGATGCGCTTTCCGTACGCGCCGAACCCGTCGCTACGCACGGCACGTCAAAGCATCTGGGAGAGGCGCACATAAGCTCCGATTCACGCCACAACACGATCCACGGCTACGAGACGAACACGCCAGCGACGAGGACGACGCGAAGCGACGAGGACGACGCAAAGCAACGAGAAGGACGAACGACACGAACCAACCATGAATCCCTTCGTCCCGATCATACCAATATACTACATTTACTACCGGAACAGGCACGGACGCGTACGGCGCAGAAGGTAAGTTAGACATCAACCACAAAACACATACAACACGTACACGACACATCACACACACACACAGAGGGATGCAGAATATACTTACACCAGCAACAGCAGCACCATAGGGGCGGGATGCCCATCATCATTGCCACATATGCACACAGGGGCCTGAATGCGCACCACCACCCCTACCCAGGGGGGGCAGGATGCCTACCACTACTACCACCCTCACCCAGGGGGGGCTGGATGCCTACCACCACTACCACCCTCACCCAGGGGGGGCTGGATGCCTACCACCACTACCACCCTGAGCCAGGGGGGGCTGGATGCCTACCACTACTACCACCCTTAGCCAGGGGGGGCTGGATGCCCACCACCACCCTTAGCCAGGGGGGGCTGGATTCCTACCACTACTACCACCCTGAGCCAGGGAGGGCTGGATGCCCACCACCACCCTTAGCCAGGGGGCTGGATGCCTACCACTACTACCACCCTTAGCCAGGGGGCTGGATGCCTACCACTACTACCACCCTGAGCCAGGGGGGCTGGATGCCTACCACTACTACCACCCTGAGCCAGGGGGGCTGGATGCCTACCACCACCCTTAGCCAGGGGGGCTGGATGCCTACCACTACTACCACCCTGAGCCAGGGGGCTGGATGCCTACCACTACTACCACCCTTAGCCAGGGGGGCTGGATGCCCACCACCACCCTTAGCCAGGGGGCTGGATGCCTACCACTACTACCACCCTGAGCCAGGGGGCTGGATGCCTACCACTACTACCACCCTTAGGCAGGGGGGGCTGGATGCCCACCACCACCCTTAGCCAGGGGGGGCTGGATGCCTACCGCTACTACCACCCTGAGCCAGGGGGGGCTGGATGCCTACCACTACTACCACCCTTAGCCAGGGGGGGCTGGATGCCCACCACTACCACCACCCTTAGCCCGGGGGGCTGGATGCCTACCACTACTACCACCCTGAGCCAGGGGGGGCTGGATGCCTACCACTACTACCACCCTGAGCCAGGGGGGGCTGGATGCCTACCACCACCCTTAGCCAGGGGGGCTGGATGCCTACCACTACTACCACCCTGAGCCAGGGGGGCTGGATGCCTACCACTACTACCACCCTTAGCCAGGGGGGCTGGATGCCTACCACTACTACCACCCTTAGCCAGGGGGGCTGGATGCCTACCACTACTACCACCCTTAGCCAGGGGGCTGGATGCCTACCACTACTACCACCCTGAGCCAGGGGGCTGGATGCCTACCACCACTACCACCCTTACCTTAGCCAGGGGGGCTGGATGCCTACCACTACTACCACCCTTAGCCAGGGGGCTGGATGCCTACCACTACTACCACCCTGAGCCAGGGGGGCTGGATGCCTACCACTACTACCACCCTGAGCCAGGGGGCTGGATGCCTACCACCACCCTTAGCCAGGGGGGCTGGATGCCTACCACTACTACCACCCTGAGCCAGGGGGGCTGGATGCCTACCACTACTACCACCCTGAGCCAGGGGGCTTGATGCCTACCACTACTACCACCCTTAGCCAGGGGGGCTGGATGCCCACCACCACCCTTAGCCAGGGGGCTGGATGCCTACCACTACTACCACCGTGAGCCAGGGGGCTGGATGCCTACCACTACTACCACCCTTAGCCAGGGGGCTGGATGCCCACCACCACCCTTAGCCAGGGGGCTGGATGCCTACCACTACTACCACCCTGAGCCAGGGGGGCTGGATGCCTACCACTACTACCACCCTTAGCCTGGGGGGCTGGATGCCTACCACTACTACCACCCTTAGCCAGGGGGCTGGATGCCTACCACTACTACCACCCTGAGCCAGGGGGGCTGAATGCCTACCACTACTACCACCCTGAGCCAGGGGGCTGGATGCCTACCACTACTACCACCCTTAGCCAGGGGGCTGGATGCCTACCACTACTACCACCCTTAGCCAGGGGGCTGGATGCCTACCACTACTACCACCCTTAGCCAGGGGGGCTGGATGCCTACCACTACTACCACCCTGAGCCAGGGGGCTGGATGCCTACCACTACTACCACCCTGAGCCAGGGGGGGCTGGATGCCTACCACCACCCTTAGCCAGGGAGGGCTGGATGCCTACCACTACTACCACCCTTAGCCAGGGCGGGCTGGATGCCTACCACTACTACCACCCTTAGCCAGGGGGGGCTGGATGCCTACCACTACTACCACCCTGAGCCAGGGGGGGCTGGATGCCTACCACTACTACCACCCTGAGCCAGGGGGGGCTGGATGCCTACCACCACCCTTAGCCAGGGGGGCTGGATGCCTACCACTACTACCACACTTAGCCAGGGGGCTGGATGCCTACCACTACTACCACCCTTAGCCAGGGGGGGCTGGATGCCTACCACTACTACCACCCTTAGCCAGGGGGGGCTGGATGCCTACCACTACTACCACCCCCACTCATAGGATGGACAATGCATGACACAACCAGCACACCACAACCTAGGGAATGCAAGAAAAAGACATCCCCCCCAACACCATGACAAGCGTGTGTAGACTGTGTCAAATGCCTACAACACCGAACATGACTTTGAACATACAATGTGACCACCTAGCACATGTGCCACACATATATGTGTGTGGCACCCACAATGCAAGCAGGCCATGACCATTGTGGCAATGGGGTCCAAACCCCCATCATCACAGTGAGCAAAATGTAAGTGTGGGGTCCTTAGCTGAAGCACATTTTGAACATTGTGGCAATGGGGTCTAAACCCCCATCATCACAGTGAGCAAAATGTAAGTGTGGGGTCCATAGCTGAAGCACATTTTGAACATTGTGGCAATGGGGTCTAAACCCATCATCACAGTGAGCAAAATGTAAGTGTGGGGTCCATAGCTGAAGCACATTTTGAACATTGTGGCAATGGGGTCTAAACCCCCATCATCACAGTGAGCAAAATGTAAGTGTGGGGTCCATAGCTGAAGCACATTTTGAACATTGTGGCAATGGGGTCTAAACCCCCATCATCACAGTGACCAAAAGGTAAGTGTTGACAAAGAAAGAGCTGCAACTGCCAAACTGCATGGATGATTCCTGGTCACAGAACAAAAAACACATCAGTGGCAAAGTAGTGTATGTGTCCCATTGCAACATAAATTGGGGGAGCCAAATACTGCAGTGCAAATAAGACATACCTTTGTCCATGTGCAGACAAACAACACCCATGGGGGCTGACACTGTCAACATTCATCAATGACACAATGACAGAAGTGACCATCAGAATGCAGACCCACATATTTGCACCAATGGGCACACAAATGCAGATACCCTGTGGAGACTGCAGATGTGAGGTGAACAGATACCATACCATGGCAGCAATGGGACACACAAACCATGATCATTGTGCTGACCGATGACCTAGGAGTCCCAGGGACAGCAGGGGAAACCCACCAAACTACATACAGCCAATGGCACACCCAAGATATGCCAATGCAGTGGTGCAGATGCATAAACACAAACAGGCAGACCCACACTGCACATCATACACAACAGGTGAGGGGGGGTGCCAGTGTCCCCAGGCAACCACACAACACATGAGGAGACCTGAATACCAATCATACAGATGTGCATACAGTGCCACACAAAGGTAACTCATGGATCCAAATCCCCTATGTGGGCAAGCAGGCATTGTCAGATGAGAGGGAGCACAAATCACACATGTCAGACAGGCACGTAGGAACAGCAACTGACACAGCAAGACACAGACACACCACAGCACCACCCCCAGGGCCCCCACAATGTGGTGACCCTGGGCTGCATTACAATCCCACTGTGATGACAAAGCTAAATGTGGTTCACACTGTGAACCACAGTCATGTGTCCTGAGCAACAAACTACCATCACACCTACACAAGCACAAATCAATCAGCATGGCCAGTAAGCCAAGGCTAACATGGAGGCAGGGGCCTAGCCGGGCAACAACTCTCATCTGCACACACTCAACACCACACCCCTCGACCTCCAACAATGTGCAGCAGTGAAGTACACATGCACTGGTGACATTGCACATGCACCCATGACTATTCCAGGGTGGTGGGTGGGAACCAAGGTGCAGAAACACATGACACATGGCCACTCAACAAGACTCCTGAATGTCTGACACACTGCACACTACGCTGTACATGGACATGACGGCAATACCACACCAACCAATGGGATCCCTGCCACAGTCACACACCAATGAAGAAGCCAAGGTCACCCACAAAGAACACACATAGACAACAACCAACATTGCAGCCCGGACCCTGAGGAGTGCCAGCAGTCACACACACAACGTGTCACAATCACTGAAAGATAACACAAACTGGAAATCACATGACAGGGGCAAACAACAAGTGCCAAGGGGAAACCTGACTGTGACCCATCTACGTCTGCACACAAACTCAGCCCTGACAGCAAACACACCTATGGGTGACACCCTGATGACCAGTAATGTGCCATGCACCCACATCACAGGGAGAAGACTTTGGGGGAACATAGGTCAACTCAGCAAGCATCACAAACAGGTACAACACTAGGGATCACAGCATGCACAGCTAAACGGAAGTGAACACACAGACATGCACATACAACACACACCTTGGGCGCAGGCAATGTCACAGGTGTACACACTGCCATGAGGGGACTCCACTCCTGTGTGAGGAAAGCTGTGCCATGTGTTGCCTCAGTAGGGCCCCATCATGTCAGCTGAGCACTTGGTCACACAATCAACAATTAGCACCAAATGAGGGCTCCCGTCACATCAGCCTGGTCATGGAAGTGCCAACGGAATCATCAGCACAGATCCAACACACTTGTATAGCAATGTTGCACTGACTACACGGATGAGTCCTTCCCCATTGATGCCCAAACCTGCATGTCCAGTGGAGATGGCCACACGGTCAGGGAAGTAGACGAATTGAACAATGGCAGGCACAACAGATGTGCAGGGGTGGAAGCCACAGATGTGTAATAGCTAATCTAAGTAGGAAATCCCATTGCCAAATACTGAACACATTGTTAAGAACAAAACACAATCATGAACATTCTGCGCCATCTTGTCTGATGAAAGTTCCTACGTGCACATAAACTACAGTCATTCTGATTGACCACAGCCATTTTGTACTCTGTTGGTCACCTTCATTTCACCCTGTCCTCTAGCAGCCTTCTGACTCTCTGACCAAACCTGATATGTGTGCTGGGGGCTATAAACTATTTCCACGACAAACATCAACATCACCTGCTGCCTCAAACTCGTCTTTCCTCTCATCCCTGCACAAACAGGTTACAAATACCAAACAGACTCTTGCAAGCATGGTTTATTGCACTGCACACAGCAAGACTTGTTTTTTGCCAACAATGGGACCTGTTTTTATCAACAGAACGGACTCTTAGATCTGGCCGGTCTCACTTGTGTTTAGACCCTGAAGCAAGGTCCAGCTGCAATTAAATTGTCTGTTTTTGACCTGGGCGGGAGGAGAGTTAATGTTGGGCTTGTGTAACCATGTTGATGAAACAATGTTGGGCTTGTGTAACCATGTTGATGAAACAATGTTGGGCTTGTGTAACCATGCTGATGAAACAATGTCGGGCTTGTGTGACAACCTGCCCGGGCGGAGACTCCAAGCTTGTAACCATGATAAATGAAACAATACATTGTGTAAAACCTGTATAAAAGGAAGAGCCAAAAGCATTGCCAGTAGAACACCTCCCTGAAGACATCCTGGTGTCAGCAGTTGACGTGGTCTCCTCTAAGAGTAATAAACCTTTTTCTTGCCTTCCAGCTTCCAGCGCCTGCCTCGTTATTTTAGATAGCAAATCCAAAGTGGATTAAAGGTGACCTTGCGCCGGGCAGCATTGGGGATCTCAGGAGACTCGCTGCTTTTCACAAATTGGCGACCCAACGGGGGGCCCATCAGAGACACGTGGGTCCAGTAGAGAGGTCCTAATGACGGAGTGAACGACTAAAGAGAGGTGTGGTGCAGCGGCCAGGGCAGCTGACTTCGGAGCACAGGGCTCCTGGTTCGATTCCCGGCTCCGGCGGCAGCTCAGCTCAGCACCATGTGACTCTGGGCAATAGCTCACTTAATTTCCACAATGGCCCCCAGCGCCTTGAGACCCGTAAGGGTGAGTAGTTCGCGCTTTACAAATACGGATTTATTATTATTATTTATTATTATTAAATGATTGGAGTGCACCTGCCTGAAAGAGACCCTCATCTGGCTGCCAATCGACTGAACTTCACCGGTTCCGAACGGACCTCTCTCGAGTGACCTGCGGTCCTGACTGGGGCCTTACAGGAATGCTGCATTGATTGTTGGAGTAAGAGGACAACCAGGCGCTGGAAGGGGAATACGAAGAACTGTCCATACGGTCCGGGTAAGGTCGTGAGAAAACATGACTTAAATTGATTGATTGATAGAATTACTAGTATTCCTTTTTGAGTTATTTGAGACATTCCCTGCTTGCAAACAACGTAGAATAGGAATATTCTCTCTTTGCAGACAGCGAAGGACAGGTAGTGCAGACTTTTGTCTAACATTAATTGAGATATTCATTTTGACCGCTAAATACGTCATGCCTGTTTTCTCTAGATTGTTTGATTGTTTTGGACCGGACCGTTTGTTAGAGGTCAGTCATCCGGCACCGCCGGAAGGCACCCCTAACAAGGACATGTACGTGAAATATGGATTAGCCACCGTAGCTTATAGCAAACTATGGCATAAGTACACTAGGAAGGACCGGGTAAATCAGTGGCCACTGACGGGATCTTTCGATCCCGCTAAAATAGAAACGTTAGAATTAGCTCTCCACAAAAAGAAAGCTAGACCAGCCATGTTTGATAGTTTTGGTTTATGGCGAAAAGAGGCAGCTCAACGAAAGAAAAGAGACGAAGCTAGACTAGATAAAGAAACGCGAAAATCAGCTTACCAAGCCTGTAAAAAGTTAGAAGAAGAACTAAAAGAAAAGGAAATCGATAAAAAGGAACAGGAATCAAAAATATCAGGTCAATGCCCTGTTAGAACGCCCTTAACTCTTTACCCCGAGTTACCAGCAAAACAGGGGGTAGATGATGATGATTTATTGTTAGGTCCCCCAATGATATACATGCCACCCCCTTACGCCCCTACTCATCCCATAGTACAACGCCAGGACCACCAAAGTATAGCCGGAGATGGCACGATCGCCTCAGTCTCCACCGCCTCTGCTCCCACCGAGTCACCCACACCAAATGCCTCATCAAAGGATACAGTAGTAGAGGTAGGATCAAAAGAAAAAGGAGCGCCCAGGGTCCTGCGATTAAGTAAAAATGAGCGAGCAGGCACTGATAAAGTAGTTAAATCCCTCATAGATAGGAAGGAGACAGAAGAGCATGTAACTGACATATGCAACTCCTATGTTGAAAACCGCAAACGATACTTTATTGTACGTCTCTGTTACCACACCCTTACTGCATATGAAGAGAAGTACCAAGACGTAGGGCCCGAGCGATTAGTGGCTCTCTACAGGAAGGTAGACATCGGAGATGAAGGCGACAACGATGTTGCAGAACTATTTTCATCCACACTAGAAGTATTGCGTCACCTCATAGAACAAGGACAGATAGATAGGGACAGGACAACTAAGGTAGCAGGACCCCCAGAAAAAAAAAAAACAGATAGCATGATGCCAATAAAAGAAGCTGCCCCTTACTGGATACCTCCTAGAGGACAAGGGACTAATGACGATATAAACCATCAAGACGCTAGAGGAAGGGTGGTCTACAATTGGGTGTATCAGCCATGGGACAGACAGGACATCCTGACCTTCCGTAAATCTTTGCCGGATTTACGAAAGAACCCCACCGCCTTTTACACCGAGCTAGGTACCGCTCTGGGATCAACAATAATGACACTTGCCGACATAGACTTGTTCTTCGGGTTATGTTTGCCAGCAGATGTGTGGAAACAGGTTAGGAAAGTAGACCATACCGAACTGTTTGGTCATACCTGGGAACAACTCGACACACTAGATAAACAGCGGAACCCTGGTCAAAAACCAGTTAAAGCAATATTAGACCTCCCTGACAAAATAGTGCAGAAAGTGAAAACGCTGATCCCAGAGAAAAAGATAGACTGGTCCATAGTAACCGCATGCCGCCAGAAACCACAAGAGGACGTCTCAGAGTACTTCTCCAGATTTGAAACTGTGTTCTCTGATTACAGTGGACAAGACATGTCCACCGCAACCGGACACCACTTATTTGTGCAGACCTACGTCAAAGGATTACTGCCAGATGTATCCCAGAAACTACAAGCCAGCGAAAGTAGTTGGGCAGCATCTAAACCGACGACCATTCTCCAAATGGCCCAGTACTACGAGCATCAGAGAAACGAAAATGACAGGGCTACAGAAAGGAAAAAGAAGGACTTGAAGGAAAGGGTAATGATAGCACAACTCCAGGGGGCGAATACAGGAAGGGAGCAATATAGGGGAGGAAACCAGCAGAATACCCCTAGAGTACAGCCCCCTAGGAACAATCCATCTACATCATATGTAGGACGCCAAGACCTAGGACAGGATCAATGTGCATTTTGCAAAAAAATATGGACACTGGAAATCCCAATGCCCGACTTTGTTAGGAGCTGCTAGGGGCAGAGGGGCGAGGGAAATAGCAAGTGGACAGAGAGGAAGAGGACGTGGAAGAGGGTACGCGAGTGAAGCAAGCGAGGAAAGGCCAGGAAGAATGAACGCATTTGACCATCCCAGACAGAATCAGTACCAACAGACAGATTATGACAATACGTACGACTTTGCATAGGACAGCCAGGGGCAAGGAAGGGATCCAGTCGAGCTCTGCGTTGATCAGCAAGGCACTTATGTTACCGCTGAGGTCCTGGGCACAAAGTCGCCATTTTTGGTAGACACAGGAGCAACACGTAGTGCACTATCCAAACGACTGATTCCAAGGGCACCCTTGTCAGGCTCACATGTGACCTCAATAGGATTTGACGGTACGCCCTCCACCAACCCTTTGTCCCGACCTATCCCTTTTAATCTTGACAGCAATGGCGTCGAAACGACATTCCTCCTCTCATCTAACACCCCAGACGCCATTATGGGCCTCGACCTTTTGAAACACTTCCATGCGACTATCAGATGCTCACCAGACGGAGTGCGTGTCATCCTGTATGACAACCCCAACGCCATAGAGAGAACCCTTTTCAGCACATGTTTTCCATCTCTGAGACCGACACATCCCTACTGGACACTTTGCCATCACACTTCTGGGCTAGGGCTGATTCAGACGTAGGACGAATGATGATTGACCCAGTACACGTAACAATACGACAGGACGCAACCCTACCGAAGGTACCGCAGTACAAAATATCGCCAGAGGGTGAGAAAGCACTAACAGAGATCATACACTCTTTGGTAGAGGCAGGGGTGGTAGAGGAAGTAGTGAGCAACATTTGTAACAGTCCCATACTACCGATTGTAAAGAGACAGGGAGAGGGAGATGGGAAAGCCTACCGCTTCATCATTGACCTGCGGGAGGTAAACAAAATCGTAGTACCACAATACCCAGTAGTTTCCGACATCACGACAATTTTGACTTTAATCCCTCCACTGCCACCACCTTCACTGTGATCGACCTCAAGAACGCCTTCTTTTCCATACCTATACACGAGGACAGCCGCTATCTTTTTGGATTTACCCTAAATTCCCGTTCGTATAGATTTTGTAGAGCACCTCAGGGGTACACTGAGAGCCCAAGTATCTATAGCCAGGCGCTTAAAAGACAGTTGGACGCCATACAATTGCCAGATGGAGTGGCACTAATACAATATGTAGACTACATCCTTCTAGCAGCAGACACCATACCAATAGCCGTCACAGCCACCATCAAACTACTCCATTTCCTTGCTGAGAATGGTCACAAGGTCTCCCGAAAGAAACTGCAGTTCTGTAAATCACAAGTGACCTATTTGGGTCACCTTTTATCAAAAGAAGGGAGAAAACTCACACCTGACAGGATCCAGACAATTCTAGGCACCCCTGTCCCCAAAAATCAGAAGCAAGTCCGCTCTTTGATAGGCCTCACCTCGTTTTGCAGACAGTGGTTACCGAACTTTAGCCTCATTGTCAAACCCCTTCTCTCCCTCCTAGCTAAGGACATCCCCTCACCTCTCCCCTGGACCCCCGAATGCCAGACAGCCTTTAAAGAACTACGCAATACCCTTTGCTCAGCACCAGTCCTAGGAACCCCAGATTACTCCAAACCATTCTTCCTCTACACACACGAAATGGAGGGATGTGCATTGTCTGTCCTAACACAATCAATTGGTCACAAACAACGCCCTTGTGCATATTTTTCTGCCACCCTCGATCCAGTAGCCAGAGCACTGCCAGCGTGCCTGCGCGCTGTGGCAGCTGCAGCAGTATCAATACGCCAGAGCGAAGGAATAGTGCTCTCCAATCCAGTCACTGTTTTAGTACCCCATGCAGTCGACACACTACTGAACCAGACCAAAACCCAACACTTGACTAGCGCCCGACTGACAGGATATGAGTTGACCCTGCTAGCACCGCACATTACCCTAAAGCGATGCACCACCCTCAATCCAGCCACGCTGTTACCCCTACCCGAGAACGATCCTAACGTGGCTCCACTACACGACTGTGTGACACTAACCGATGAACAAACAAAAAGTAGAGTAGACCTCAGAGACACCGCCTTTCTAGAGCCAGATGGAGAACTATGGGTGGATGGTTCGTGCATCAAACTCCCCGACGGCACCACCTCAGCTGCATACGCTGTCACCACAGCCCGAACCATTCTAGAAACAGCCCGTATTGCCCAACGTTCCGCCCAGGCAGCAGAACTCATTGCCCTCACACGAGCATGTATTTTAGCAGCTGGCACGACAGTTAACATGTACACCGACGGCCAACACGCCTTCGGGGTGGTTCACCATTTCGGGATTCTATGGAAAGAAAGAGGGTTCCTGACTTCACACGGTACACCCATCCTGCATGGAGATTTAGTCTCCGCCTTGACGGAAGCAGTCCTCCTCCCCAAAAAGCTAGCAGTGATAAAATGCCAAGCACATAGGAAAGTGACAGATCTCATTGGACAGGGAAATGCGCTAGCAGACGTTACTGCCCGAGCCACGGCAGAAGACAGAACTATGACACGAATGTATGTGACCAGGTCACAAGCTGAACAATGGACTGATGCTAGGACCACTGTAAGGGACATACAGACTACAGGCACACAAGACGAATTGACCGAGTGGGAAAAGGTGGGACTAAAAGACGAGGAAGATTGCTGGAGAACTAAAGACGGAAATAAATGGCTGTTACCCAATGCCTACCTCATCCCCATATTGACCATGGCACATTTACCAGCACACATAGGCTCCACCCCCATGATTGAACTAATCACAAGAGTATGGCATAATGTCAAGATAACAGAATCTGCAAAGCGCCTAGTACAACAGTGTATAGTATGCCTACAACACAACCCAGGGAAAGGGACAGTAGTACCACGGGGAGGGTTTGGAGTCCCTGATCACCCCTTTGAAGTCCTTCAAATGGATTACATCCAACTAGAGAGATGCCATGGTCTAAAATATGTCCTGGTGGTTGTGTGCGCTTTTAGCAAATGGGTGGAGGCATATCCCACCCGCGACAATACTGCCATAGCCACTGCAAAAGTATTGTTGAAAGAATTCTTCCCCGGTACGGCCTTTGCAGAATTTTATGGAGCGACAACGGCCCACACTTCGTAGCCGAAGTGATACAGAACATACTGAAAGGGTTGGGGGTAAAACAAAAATTCCATGCCGTCTTCCACCCCCAATCAGCGGGCCTGGTAGAGAGACACAATGCAACATTGAAACTAAAGCTAGCCAAAATAGTTGCCACAACCGGGTTGAAATGGCCCGACGCCCTTCCATTGGCATTGCTATCAATGCGCTCCACCCCGACCAAACACAGACTGACCCCGTATGAAGTGGTCTTCGGCAGGCCTATGAACATTTGGGCGGCACCAAGACCCACCTCCATTAACGATGTCCCGAACATATTAATGTCAGACTATCTGCATAAATTGACAAAAGAGCTAACAATTATCCACCAAGAGGTGCAGCAAGCCTTGCCTGACGTATCCAGGGGCCCAGGACATGTGATAAAGCCTGGGGACTTCATCCTAGTTCACAACTTCCAAAGAACGAAGAATCTGGAGCCCAGGTGGACGGGCCCCTGGCAAGTCTTGATCACCACTCGAACTGCCCTCCGAGTGGAAGGAAAAAGAAATTGGCTGCACGCCCACCACTGCAAGAAAGTCCCTCCAACGCTGGCAACCTGTGAAGAGGTGGAGGTGCAAGAGGAAGTACTCGCAAAAGACCGACCAGCTCTGAGTTGCTAACCACAAGAAGACATCCTCCAACTGTCTGAATTTCCCGACCCCACGGTGCCATCCAAGGAAGGGTACAACCTAAGATCGACAAAAAGGGGGAGCTCCAACAACCAGGCCACTAACTGAGTCAGAGTCTCAGATCGGTAGCACAGCCAAACAACGCTACCAGGAAAAACACCAGACAAAAGTCTGTGGTCCTAACAGTTGGTGAGCTCCTCGAAGATGATGGAAGAAACGGAACACCTGCAAAGCCACCGCAAAGACACCAAGACTTTTGAACTGCACAGTACAAAGACAATTGCACTTGTAGCTGCATTTCTCACCTGCCTCCTACTAATGGTCACACTCTGGATCATTGAAGAGAATGCACCTGCATACAGAACATTGTCACCAACCATGCAACCAATCACAAAGAAAGAACACTACCTGGTATCACTACCGCCACATCTCCGAGAACGACGCAAAGAATTCTGGAATAATTCTTTCGTACAGATGCTGCACCAGCACAATCTTGCCACCAATGCCACTAACTGTTGGGTCTGTGGGCTGCTACCACATGCCACTGAACATTCCATCCCTTTCATCCCTTCACCCTTTTCTGTTCATGGATCTTGCCTTGCCTGGATGATGCTCCTACAAGAAAGTTACAAAGACAATGCCACTTCCGATGGGACAATCGCTCAGTTCTACAACGAGTTCTGGCTAAACCAAACAGGAAGAACAGCAGCTCCCTTTGCCCTCACACCTCCAATACGACATTCCCAATGAATGTCCCCTCCAAAGAACGAGTGGAAATACAAGTGTTCAATAATCCTGTCAGAGCCACATTTTCCTACCTGAAGAAAAGAACTGCTGCAACACTGACTGTGGCCCTATCTGTGGTGAACGTCTCTGGCCTTGTATGCATTGAAGGCCGTGGGACTAAGAATGTGGGTCACAGCACTTGTAACATTGTAAGGACTTTGAACACTGCCAACCCTCCAGCATTTGTTGCATCACCCAATATGTACTTTGTCTGTGGAACCAAAGCCTACACCTGACCTGGCTCCCAAGAAACTGGGGGGGCACGTGCTACATCGCTTTTGTTTTGCCACCGACCTACACAGCCCCTGCAGAGCATCATCGAGAAAAGCGTTCTAAAGACACTGATCAAGCAGACTCTGCCGCATCACAGTTCGTTGACGCAGCAAAAGGGCTCGTCCCGCTATGGGGTCCGATGGCAAACAGCCGAGCCATCAGACATCTGTCTCAAGCGGTAGAAACCGCCCTGAACATCACAGCTGGCATCCTCACCAACCATTAAGATATAATGGGGTAACCCACAAAAGTCAATGGACCTGGGTACTAATTGATATAGAAAAACAATGGTCCTAGACTTATGTTAAATCTTAGTTGTCTGAAGCAATCATAGACAGCATAGGGTACATATACAGATCCTCAAAATCCAAAAAGAAATCCAAAAAAGGCACACACAATTGTTTTTATGTGAATAAAATACGAGTCACATAAAAACAATTGTGTGTGCCTTTTTTGGATTTCTTTTTGGATTTTGAGGATATATTTGAATGTGTTTTAAATAAGTTAACGGTACATTATTGAATTAAACTGTATATGTACCCTATGCTGTCTATGATTGCTTCAGACAACTAAGATTTAACATAAGTCTAGGACCATTGTTTTTCTATATCAATTGGCATCCTCACCAACAACACTGCCGAGCTTCAAGCGGTCCGTCTGGTGGCCCTACAAAACCGCATGGTCCTGGACGTGGTACTAGCGGATCGTGGAGGAGCATGTCGCATCATTGGTGCCAGTTGCTGCATATACATCCCTGATAATTCACCCTCTGTCTATGAAGCAATCGAACATCTCCACAGACTGTCTTCAGAAATTCATCAAGGATCAGAGACTTGGACAATTGGAAGTTGGCTTTGGGGCATCTTGAAGGACTGGGGTTGGAAAATATCAATGTTTCTCTTGGTCCCAGTATTGGCAATATGTGGTTGCTGTTTGGGTGTACACTGTATACCACCTTTGTGTTCTCTTTGCATAAGTGCCTTGCGCCCTAAGAATATGGACACTCAGTTAACAAAAATGAGAGTAATGTATGAACAAGAAATACAGGACATTATGGAGATCGAAATAGACTGACGAGATGGCTAGTTATGTTCAAAGGGGCGACTGTTAAGAACAAAACAAAATCATGAACATTCTGCGCCATCTTGTCTGATGAAAGTTCCTACGTGCACATAAACTACAGTCATTCTGATTGACCACAGCCATTTTGTACTCTATTGGTCACCTTCATTTCACCCTGTCCTCTAGCAGCCTTCTGACTCTCTGACCAAACCTGATATGTGTGCTGGGGGCTATAAACTATTTCCACGACAAACATCAACATCACCTGCTGCCTCAAACTCGTCTTTCCTCTCATCCCTGCACAAACAGGTTACAAATACCAAACAGACTCTTGCAAGCATGGTTTATTGCACTGCACACAGCAAGACTTGTTTTTTGCCAACAATGGGACCTGTTTTTATCAACAGAACGGACTCTTAGATCTGGCCGGTCTCACTTGTGTTTAGACCCTGAAGCAAGGTCCAGCTGCAATTAAATTGTCTGTTTTTGACCTGGGCGGGAAGAGAGTTAATGTTGGGCTTGTGTAACCATGTTGATGAAACAATGTTGGGCTTGTGTAACCATGTTGATGAAACAATGTTGGGCTTGTGTAACCATGTTGATGAAGCAATGTTGGGCTTGTGTAACCATGTTGATGAAACAATGTTGGGCTTGTGTAACCATCCTGATGAAACAATGTCGGGCTTGTGTGACAACCTGCCCGGGGCGGAGACTCCAAGCTTGTAACCATGATAAATGAAACAAATACATTGTGTAAAACCTGTATAAAAGGAAGAGCCAAAAGCATTGCCAGTAGAACACCTCCCTGAAGACATCCTGGTGTCAGCAGTTGACGTGGTCTCCTCTAAGAGTAATAAACCTTTTTCTTGCCTTCCAGCTTCCAGCGCCTGCCTCGTTATTTTAGATAGCAAATCCAAAGTGGATTAAAGGTGACCTTGCGCCGGGCAGCATTGGGGATCTCAGGAGACTCGCTGCTTTTCACAACATGACACCCTCAGATGCTGCTATGGATGACATGGACACACCACAGGATAGGACACATTCCCCCTGGACCACATGGGTTCCTGCACAGTAACACTTCATTATCATGAGACCAAATATCACCATCACTGCAGCAAGGGCATGGTTAGCATCATCAACAACATGTACATCGGAAGCATAAGCACTAGAGAACAGAAAGTTGCTTTATTCAGCATATGTGTGGAATGAAAACAAAGTCCAGAAAAAACACAAAGGCCAATGGCCAGTCCATTGTCAAAGTCAAAACTGGGTGACAGTGGCAGATGTCACCCTACGCATGCCTGCACAAAACCAGGGACAATCCACTAGGAGGGGCAACCGGGGGGCAGGCCAGGCACCGCAGGGACAGGATCAGGGCTCACCAGGAGGAAGCAGGGAAGGGGTGGTGGGTGCTGGAGAGCCACTGACAACTGCAGTGGAGGTGTCTGACATGGTGTGTGCCGGCACAACTCAGATGGTGTGGGTGCCGGCACGACTGCAGTGGACCCTGCAGATGGAGTGGACAGGTCCGCCACTGCAGTGCCCAAGTCAGACAGGGTGGTAGTGGACTCCACTGCAGTGCCTACCACCAGGGGAGGAGAATGGGGAACAGGCAAGGTGGGCTGGACAGAGGGGGAGGACACCCTCACCACATCAGTGGCACAGACAAGCACAGCGGGGGTGTGGTGCCGGGAGAGCAAGTGCCAGGGGGAGAAGGCTGGATCCTCTTGGGGATGGTATATCTGTGGGTGGGGGAACCTGGGGCAGGGTGTGGTGGGGGCACCTGTGGAGTGGGGGCCTGAGGGATGGAGGAAGGAGACCTGGTGCCTGAGCTGCAGGGCGGCGGCGGGGTCTTGCTCTTATGACTCCAGGGGGACTTGCGGGTGGGGGCCTCAGTCTGTCTGCGCCTGGGGGAGGGTGTCCGGGGGCGAGGGGCACTCTGCTCCGTGTGGGTGGGCTTCCTCTTCCCCCTGGATGCTGGAGCAGCTGGATCGGAGGGGAAGAGGCCGAGGTCACTGAGGAAGAGGCGCTGGGTCTTTGGGGTTGCAGGTGAGGCAAGGGAGGGTGTTTTGGAGGGAGAGGCAACTGAGGACTGCGCAGTGCTCGTGGATGCGTGTGTGTGTACCAGGGCCCCATCCCCTGTGAGTCTGGTTTCAGTCCCCTGACTGTGCGTGCGTGTGCGTTTTGTTTGTGGCGTGTGTGTCTGTGTGCTGGATGTGTGTGTGCTGGTGTGTGCCTGTGCCGGTGTGTGTGCGCTTGGGACGGGTAAGGTGCTGGGGAGTGTGGATGGAGCAGAGGCAGGAGGGGTGAGGGACTGTCTGAGGAGGGACACTGCTGCCGTCAGGGAGGAGTCCATGGACCTATTGCCCCTCTGTAGGTCAGACATGCCCGATGAGATGCCCTCCATGAACGACACCAGCTGAGTCAACAGAGCGGTGTGCGCATGGAGGACACTCAGCATGGCTGTCTGCCCTACATGGAGCTGGCGAAGGAGGTACACAGACTCCTCACTCAGGGCAGCAGGGGACACAGGGGCAGGGGTGCGGTGCCTGGCCCAAAGGAGACACGCTCCCGAACATGGGAGCCTCGACGGACCTGGGGAATGGGAGCCGATGGGAGGGCGGTGGTGGTGCTGGTGGTGGCGGGGACAGCAACACTAGCTGGGGTGTGGTGGCTGCTGACACCCGCCTCCATAAGGGAGTCATCCTCCGAGTTGCTCTGGTCCTCAGCTGAGGTGGATGC
Source organism: Calotriton arnoldi (assembly GCA_963921515.1). Classification (NCBI taxonomy): domain Eukaryota; kingdom Metazoa; phylum Chordata; class Amphibia; order Caudata; family Salamandridae; genus Calotriton; species Calotriton arnoldi. The sequence goes on along the minus strand of CAWUFW010006330.1, from coordinate 619,949 downwards.
TGCTGAGGACTCCTCGTGTGGCTCCCCTCGCCCTCCGTGCCACTGGGTCCCTCCGACCACTCCTCGGCTGCTGACCCAGTCTGGCTCTCCGGCTCCTCCTGGTCCGTGGAGCTGTCCCCTTCCGTGGCCGTGGATGTATCTGCAAACAATGGGGAAACAGACAGACATCAGTCACCTGCACCAAACGCACACACCACTGTGAGCACAGCACATTACAGAGCAAGCCCTGGCATCATTAGTTGTACATTGCTAAAAGTGCCCTAACTGAACAGGAGCAGCCAATTGTCAGTCTGATGCCAACCATGGCACTCACATCCCACATGGCCTTGCACCCATCTGTCTGGTGTCTGTTGGATTGCAACACCCCAGTGTGGACACATGCACCAACTACACAGTAGTTGGACAGTGCAGAGGACACGGTGTAGCATGTGGACATGCACACATCACAGCTCTTGCCACTGAGTCAGTACAGGTTTCCGGATGAAAGGGATGCCCAGAGTCAAATAGGAAATGCATGTGAAGCATACCAGCGACAGACACCATGATGCACCCATGTCCTGATAGCCATCGCCACAATGGTGTGCATGTAGCACATGTCACTCCCCTGCAGGATCACCAATAAGTAGACACATGCCATGGCGGAGGCATGACTGCTAAGTCATACATCACTGTCTCAGTGATGTATGACTTGGCAGCCAGACAACAAAACACTGCACTGTGTCACAATAGTAGGTCATGGGGAATGCAAGTCCTGGAGCTGCACAAGTGCACATGTACATCCCCCCCACAACACATCATCTTAACCCTCATCTGTCCAGGTCATACCTATTGGACATATGGGAGACCTGTGACACTACCCTCTGAACCTGAGCCCCTCACAATCTGCTGTGAATGGGGAACAGCTGCCTGAACTTCACATTCGCATACCCCAGTCTGCACGGGCAGCTGATCAAACACCTATGTGACACACAAGTATCGTCTCCTATGGTCACATCTCCAGTGGCATGCTGAGCCCCTACCAAGAAACACCCCAGCAGTCCTGGCAACTAATCCACAGTACACTGACACAGAGGCAGACCTGAGGGGTCAAATCACTGCGCACAATGTGTCAGCTGATACACGGGAGTGGGAGTACAGAGTGCATTGCATGGCCTGGAGTACGCATGACTGTCCTGCCCCACATGAATGAGGGATGAGCCCTGGACAGTGGACAGCTGGCTATGTATGTGTGACACACGTAATCTGCACACTCCTGGGGACCAAACATTGTTCCCACCCGCTGCATGGGCGTGTGCCACATACCCCAGGCACATGTGGTGGCTCAGCTCAGCAAGTGGACCGCATATCAAAGCAACACGCAGATTACATGTCCGAACACAGGCGTTGTGTGAACAATGGACCCACCCATGATGCCCACAACAGAGTTAGGGAAACAGATGCTGTCCCCCACCTTTAGTGAAGCAAACTGCAAGGACACAGTCCCAAGTGACACAATTCCCTGAATGTAAGGGCCACACCTGGGTATCAGATGAGGAGTGGGCAGTGCACAATAGAGGGACATGGCTCCTGGACAACATGACTGCTGCACTGTGGCAGTTGAACCAGGCCAGAGGAGGGCACAAAGCATGTAATACAGAGTTCACAGTGCAGTCTTTGACTCACCCCCTCCTTGCTGCTGTCTGGCCTTCAGCTGCCCATCCAGGTCTGGAAACACCACCGCCAGGATCTGGAGCACGTGGGGGTCAGGGTCCGTGTTCCGCCCCTCCTGCGAGGAGGCGACAGCTTCAGCTGGACCCGTGCAATCCTCCGGGTCCAGCCCCGAAGGTCCTGCCACCTCTTCTGGCAGTTGCGGATCCGGCGCTTGTAGACCCCCACGGACCGGACAGCCCGGACGATGTCCTTCCAGATCTCCTGCTTCCGATGGGCATTAACCTGTCAGGATGACAAAGTGAAAAGGCCATTACTACACATGCAACATATCCGTGCATGACACAGTTGTATATACATGTCTCAATCACAGGGGCACATGATGTACACAGGCAGTGCAAAGCTGCCCATGGACAGTTTGCCAGACGTCACTACATGGTATCATTGCATGGGAAGTAAAACCTTGTTCAAATGCACTGTCACTGCACCATACCTGTCCAGTGCATGTCACTACACACTATGGGGGGTGACAACTACTCAGTGAGCCTGCTAGCCAGTGGCGTGCAGACTTTCAGCCTTGCTAGTCAGACAATATGCACATTCAGAAAGGCAGTGCATAGAACACTCACCTGCTCCCCTGGTGTCCCATACAGCTTGCTGTACTGTGGAAGTAGGCTGTCCAGCAGGGCCTGGTTCTCCTCAAGGCTGAAGGCTGGGGCTCTCTCCACAGTACGTGCCATTGCAGGGTCCAGAGGGGCAGAGACAGCAGCAGTGCAGTGGCAGATGTCGTCCTGGAGCATGTAGTGCAGGCAAGTGAGCTCTCAGGGGAACAGCCAGCAATATATATGTGCTGGAGAGGCAGATACTGTCCCTTGTGTCCAAAGTGATAGGTCCAAGTCGTTTGCATCTTCTGAATCTGGCCAATCCATGGAATAGCAGCACCAATACACGCCCACAGCATCCTTCAAATCTTCAACTTCATGACATACATGATTTTGCAACATTGTTGTGGGTGACCAACTGAATTTCCAGCAACCGACTCGTTCGAAATTCGAAAACGCGTCCGTTGCCAGGCAAGGCCATTGTCAATGGGTGCGCACCAATCGGTCCATTGCTGATCAACGCGTACAGGGGTACAACGCGTACCCGCACACATTGAATGCAATGGGCCGGCCGGGGGCACCGATCGGTCCATTGCTGATCAACGCGTACAGGGGTACAACGCGTACCCGCACACATTGAATGCAATGGGCCGGCCGGGGGCACCGATCGGTCCATTGCAGTACAACGCATACAGGGGTACAACGCGTACCCGCACACATTGAATGCAATGGGCCGGCCGGGGGCACCGATCGGTCCATTGCAGTACAACGCGTACAGGGGTACAACGCGTACCCGCACACATTGAATGCAATGGGCCGGCCGGGGGCACCGATCGGTCCATTGCAGTACAATGCGTACAGGGGTACAACGCGTACCCGCACACATTGACTGCAATGGGCCGGCCGGGGGCACCGATCGGTCCATTGCAGTACAACTCGTACAGGGGTACAACGCGTACCCGCACACATTGAATGCAATGGGCCGGCTGGGGGCACCGATCGGTCCATTGCAGTACAACGCGTACAGGGGTAGAACGCGTACCCGCACACATTGAATGCAATGGGCCGGCCGGGGGCACCGATCCGTCCATTGCAGTACAACGCGTACAGGGGTACAACGCGAACCCGCACACATTGAATGCAATGGGCCGGCCGGGGGCACCGATCGGTCCATTGCAGTACAACGCGTACAGGGGTACAACGCGTACCCACACACATTGAATGCAATGGGCCGGCCGGGGCACCGATCGGTCCATTGCAGTACTACGCGTACAGGGGTACAACGCGTACCCGCACACATTGAATGCAATGGGCCGGCCGGGGGCACCGATCGGTCCATTGCTGTTCAACGCATCACTGTACAAGTGACTGGCATATGTCACCATGCCTGTCTCAGATGGACATATGCCAGCCACAGATAGCTCCCAGGGAGTGAGGGGCACACCTACATCACGACAGCCTGTCCAAACTTTATCATAAGGCATGTAAGGCTGCATTTCCTATTGTGTGTATGTTGGTGTACATGTTGTCCTGTGGGTGTCACCTGTGGGCAGCCACCGCCAGGCTGTGCACGTGTTCATGGGGACAGGATCCTGGGTGTTATGTGTACATGACCACTGTGATGTGCAACTGTTCATATCTGTGCATGTGCCATGGTCACATTTCACGGTGGTGTATGTGTATGTCATGTCACATACCCCGTGAGTCCCATGTGGGACGGTATGTTTGAGCCAGGGTGTCCCAGTGGCACAATAGTGATGGTCCTCCACAGTCTGTGTGCATGTAGTGTTTACAATGTCTCTGATTTCATGTGCACAATGGGAGACAGTCTCCACATCCACGTTGTGTGTGCATGGACTTTGATGTTGTGCGTGTGTGTGTCACAGACGTCCATGTCTGTCCTGCCGTGGCAAGTGTGACCACTACCTGTGGGGGTCATGGTTGTTTTGCTGTGGTGTATACATGATACTCCATGTAATGCCAGTGTCCATGTGGCAATACAGGGTCCCTGGGAATGTACCTGTCGTTGAGCTGTGGTGCCTGGGGCACATCTGTCCTCACATGTCACTGTGGGGGGTGATTGTGACACGGCAGCAGGAGATGGGAACTGTGACACGGCCTCATGATATCCAATGGGCCAACCTGGGACTAATTGATGCCACTTGTTGGACCGTGTTGACAGATGTTGGCCATGTATGTACCATACATGTCCTTACGGAACTGCACACTTCATGTAGTTGTGCCTCATAATGATGTATGTTGGGATATTGAGTGTGTTCAATGCCGCATATGTGGGTGACTGACAATCTTGCTTACTTCTCCTCTGCACTGCAGGGCTCCTGCTGTCCATCGGCCATTCCCAGACCTGGCAACGATGGTGGAACGGGACAGCATCCGACGGTACCGCTTCACCAGGCAGCTGATTGAGGATTTGGCAGTGCAGTTGTCCCCACATTTGCAGCCTGGCCGGCCGTATCCTACAGCGCTGACCCCCAAGGTGAAGGTGATGGCAGCCCTACACTTCTTTGCCACCGGTACCTTCCAACATACTGTGGCGACTGCTGGTGGGATGTCACAGACCATGTTGAGCCGTGTGCTCCGCGATGTTTTGGCGGCAATGTTGCTATTCCTGAACCGGTACATCTATTTCCCTAGACTGCGACGACTCACTGACGTGAAGAGTGACTTTTATGCCCTGGGGAGGATGCCGCATGTCATTGGCTCCATTGATGGGACACAAGTGGCTTTGGTACCACCACAGGCCCAGGAGCAGGCCTACAGGAACCGCAAGCACTACCACTCGGTCAATGCACTGGTGGTGTGTCTTGCAGACATGACCATCACACACGTGTGTGCCCGTTTCCCTGGTTCAGCACACGATGCCTTTGTGATGAGGAGTAGTCGCATCCCCAGGATGATGGCACAGATGCAGAACCAGCGTGCCTGGCTTGTCGGTGTGTACTGACTTTGTGCCATTGTGTGTGATCTGATCTGTAGTATTCCGCCCACTTTTCCAAGTCAGCTAATGTGCACCTGTCTGTCCGTAGGTGACTCGGGATACCCCAACATGCCGTGGTTGCTGACACCCCTCAGGAACCCTGTGACACCAGCCCAGATGCGCTACAATGAGGCACATGGTCGGACCAGGAGAGTGATTGAGCGGACATTTGGTCTCCTGAAGAGCCGCTTCCACTGCCTGGACAAGACCGGAGGGTCCCTCCCATATGCCCCTGCGAAAGTGTGCAAGATTATCATCGTCTGCTGCATGCTCCACAACCTGGCAGTGCGGAAGGAGTTGCCTCTCATCCAGGATGACAATGACCAACATCCGCCACCTGTGGAGGATCCTGGCCTGGACCACGATGGCAGTGACGATGATGATGATGATGATGATGAGGGTGATGTCCGCACACAGCTCATCACCAACTTCTTTAGCTGAATGTGAGTATCCTGAGGTGTCATGTCAATGATGTGAGTTGGCATGATATGTGTAGGTGGTGCTCCGGTGCTGTTGGAGTGTGTCCATGGGCTACTTGACTGGATGTGTGTTGCGATGTGTGCTTACAGGTGGGTTGTACTCCCCAACAGTGTTGACATGCTAACTTGGTTCTGGGTGGGTATCTTGTAACATGTATTGTGCATGAGTTTTGCTGTTCTGTCCTGTACTCCATTGCTTTTGACTGTGTCTCATTTCTGTCCTTCACAGGGTACTTTCAGATTCGTTTGGTCAACTGTGTCCACCGACGACGTGATTGCACTTCCAGGGTGGTAGCTGTTGTGTCCCTACAGGTGATGTGCACCACACCCATGGACTTCCTTCCGTCTACAGTTGTTGACTGTGTGCCCACTGCCAGGTGGGATTACCTTGCATCTGTAGTGGTTACGACATGTTGCAACTGTGTAATAAACCTGTGCTTCACTTTGTGATGTGCGTTGTCTGTGGTCACACATTTGACTGCCATTTGCTTACTGCACCTGTGGGCTACTTGACTACAACTGGGAATGGGTGTGGTGTCTGTGCATTGCACCGTCTTCCCTGGCAACATCAGTGTAGGCAATGAGTCAGATGGCCTAGGTGTGTATGTGTTGTGTAGCCCTGGTGGTGTGTCTCCCTCATATGTGTCACGTTGCCTTTACTCACATGCCTGTGTTGTACTTGCTGTTGCAGTTCGCATACATAGTGTAATTTTGCAGTTCATCATCCCCATAACAGCACCCACGTTGGAATCACAACAGAGGCAAGTATGGTGTATTAGTGTGTTTATTGTGATACATTTGTGTGAATAGTGCATAGGATGGGTAGTGCTGTACATAAATCTTGCAATCAGAAGTTCCTAGGTGAATTGAAAGTCCTGGTAGACAGAATCCCCAGTATCGGGGCCACAGTTGTCTGAGACATTGGTCCAACTTGTACTCCCTATGCAATGTGTGGGAGTAGTGTTGCCGTCAACAGGGTGAACAGTCTGTGCACAAAGGTGAACATCCAGAACAGGTTCAGGCTTCCTGGGAGTTGCGCTTGGCCATCGGCCTCTCACTTGCCCCTCTTCGGACGACCCCTCTTCTTGGGGGGGGCCCCTCAAGTACAGGCTGCTGCGGTGCAGGGGACTCTCCGCCAGAGTCATCCTCCCTCCCTGTGGCAGTTGCAGTTTGGGCAGCACCAGATGTTGTTGGCACACAGGGAGGTGTGGACTGGTTGCTGTTCATCTGGCGGAGGCATTGTAAAATGTCCCTGTGCACCGCCGTCATCTCATGCAGTGCATCCCACTTGGACTCCACGCGGGACATGTGTGAGTCCACGCGGGACATGTGTGACTCCACGTGGGACATGTGAGAGTCCAAGCGGGCATGATGGGCAGCCTGCTGCGGTTTCATGTCTCTGAGGAGCCCCACTACCTGGCTGAGGTCTCCGGTGCTGGACTGGTATGCATCAGCTATGCGTACCAGTTGTGGGTCGTCATGCACACCAGCAACCTCTGCAAGCAGCGACCTCTGTCTCCCACCCCTCCCACCACCCCTGCTGACATGTGCAGTGCGTGCAGTGGCACGCACAGATGACCCTGGTCCACCTTGGAGGTTGGTGGTGGTGGTGGTGTCCATGGCCCCAGGTTGGTCCAGGGTCCCTGTGCTGGTGCTGCTCCTTGTTCTGTCCATGTCGGCAGGGATGGTATTTGTGTTGACAGTCGTTGGAGGGGTGGGTGCAGGGGTGCAGCTGGTGGTCCTGCTGGTGCTGCAGCTGGTGGTCCTGCTGGTGCTGCATGTAGACTTGCACCGGATGTGCCAGGTTGGTCTTCTTCGTCCGAGGAGGGCAGAGGCTGTACGACACCAGTGAGCTCCGCATCCTCTTGAGCCTGGGACTGGGACTCCTCAGCGTCTGCTGCTGTGTCCCCATCATCACCTGTTTTTGGGAGACACACACAATGTATGTTATGTTTCTGCAGGCATCAATGGTTGACACACCTGACAGTTGTGACTGTGCCTCTGGGTGCGGGCCTGTACATTGCATTGTCCTAAGTCGTCACAGTCAGGGGTTGATATTGGTGTGGCACATTGTCCTGCATTATTTGGGCATTTCTATGTATTTGTTGGGGTGTGAACATGGTCTGCATTGGTTGTGTTTGGTTGACAGCCGGCCCTCCTTCCCACCCACCCAGCCAGTCAGTTATCCCACCATGGACTGTGCTTGCATTGCAGGGAGTGGAAGTTGTCTCTCAGGATGTCAGTCAGTGGTGTCCTGCTGTTTGTTGGTGCACAGTTGCCAGCAGGGCCTTGTGCTCCCCACAGCAGTAGCCAGTGTCAGCCATCTTGTGAGTCCTTCTCCACTCCCTGTGATGTGAGCATGGTTCAGGGTGGTGTTGATGGGACAGTTGTGGGGGTGACCAATATCAGTGACTGCCACTCCCAACATGCTATTGCCTCCACCCCACTTGCCAGCATTCCCATACTTACTTGCTTTTGTGGGGAGTTCAGTGTGTGTGGGTGTGAGGGCAATGGCAAGATGGCTGACAGTGGTGTCCTGCTGTTGGTTGGTGTGCAGTTCCCAGCAGGGCCTTGTGCTCCCCACAGCAGTAGCCAGTGTCAGCCATCTTGTGAGTCCTTCTCCACTCCCTGTGATGTGAGCATGGTTCAGGGTGGTGTTGATGGGCCAGTTGTGAGGCTGAGCAATATCTGTGCCTACTACTCCCATCATGCTTTTGCCTCCACCCCCTTCCCAGCATGCCCATGCTTCCTTCCTTTTGACTCTGCTTCCCTGTGGGGTGGGCTGGCTGTGCTGACAGGATGGCTGGGAGTGTTGTCCTGGCAGTTGTTTGGCTAAAAGTCCCAAGAGTGTCCCTGTGCTTCACACAACATAACCCAGGGTGGTGGTTCTTTGTGGGATCTTGAGTTAGGATGGGAGGCATTGCATTCTACCAGGTGGGTTCTGTGGAGTTTGTGTTGAGGGTGGGTGTGAGGGGAGGTGCTTGTGACTATGGTCAGTGCTGCAAGTCCTCCTTTCCACCCAGCCAGCCAGATATCCCACCATGGAACGTGCTTGCATTGCAGGGAGTGGAAGTTGTCTCTCAGGATGTCAGTCAGTGGTGTCCTGCTGTTTGTTGGTGCACAGTTGCCAGCAGGGCCTTGTGCTCCCCACAGCAGTAGCCAGTGTCAGCCATCTTGTGAGTCCTTCTCCACTCCCTGTGATGTGAGCATGGTTCAGGGTGGTGTTGATGGGCCAGTTGTGAGGGTGACCAATATCTGTGACTGCCACTCCCATCATGCTATTGCCTCCACCCCACTTGCCAGCATTCCCATACTTACTTGCTTTTGTGGGGAGTTCAGTATGTGTGGGTGTGTGAGCAATGGCAAGATGGCTGACAGTGGTGTCCTGCTGTTGGTTGGTGTGCAGTTCCCAGCATGCCCTTATGCTCCCCACGACACAGCAACAGTGTCAGACATCTTTGATGGGCCTTTCCACTCTCTGTGGGATGTGCATGCGTGAGTGTGAGCTTGCTGGGCCATGTGGTGGGGGATGTAGAGCTGTGCCTACGACTCCCATCATGCTATTGCCTTCACCCCCCTTCCCAGCATGCCATGCTTCCTTCCTTTTGACTCTGCTTCCCTGTGGGGTGGGCTGGCTGTGCTGACAGGATGGCTGGGAGTGTTGTCCTGGCAGTTGTTTGGCTAAAAGTCCCAAGAGTGTCCCTGTGCTTCACACAACATAACCCAGGGTGGTGGTTCTTTGTGGGATCTTGAGTTAGGATGGGAGGCATTGCATTCTACCAGGTGGGTTCTGTGGAGTTTGTGTTGAGGGGGTGTGTGAGGGGAGGTGCTTGTGACTATGGTCAGTGCTGCAAGTCCTCCTTCCCACCCAGCCAGCCAGATATCCCACCATGGAACGTGCTTGCATTGCAGGGAGTGGAAGTTGTCTCTCAGGATGTCAGTCAGTGGTGTCCTGCTGTTTGTTGGTGCACAGTTGCCAGCAGGGCCTTGTGCTCCCCACAGCAGTAGCCAGTGTCAGCCATCTTGTGAGTCCTTCTCCACTCCCTGTGATGTGAGCAAGGTTCAGGGTGGTGTTGATGGGACAGTTGTGGGGGGGCAATATGTGTGACTGCGACTCCCATGATGCTATTGGCTACACTGACTTGGCCAGCATACACAGAATTCCTTCCTTTGAGTGGTCTTCACTGTGTGTTGGTGTTGTTGTGGTGGCTACATGTCTGGATGTGTTTGTTAGTTCTATTTGTGCCACTGCCTAGCTGTAGTTGTAGTTGTGTTTGTACATGTGATGGCACGGTTGGATGTAACTTTTTTGATGGCATGTGTTGTGTTTATCTGACTGACATACACATTTTGGGATGATTCTGTTCTGGTTGCTGTGTAATTGCTATGAGTGCATGGTTTGACTCCCCTTGACAGTGATGTGTGTGTGTTTTGTGGCAGAATATTGTGTACATTTGTTGTGTACTCACCAGGCTCTGGGATGTTCTCTAGTCCATATACGCTCACTGGCGGAAGGATGGCCCGCACCTTCTCCTCCCAGGGCCTGAGGTATATTGGCTTGGCAGGAGGGCCACTGCCGGTGTATTGGCTGATGATGTAGTCTTTCTTGAGCAGGTCCCGTACCCTCCTGCGCACGTCATACCACCTGTTCTGGATGTCGGTCTTTGTGCGCAGACATGGTGATTGTGCGTTCACCCTGTTGATGATCCTCTCCCACATCTTGGTTTTCTGGGAGATGGGGGTCTGTTGGACCAGTGTGCCAAACAGCTGTGGCTCTACCCTGAGGATCTCGTCTACCAGGACTTCCAATTCACAATCTAGGAACTTGTGATTGTTCTTGGGGGGCATGGTGATGGGTGGTGATGGTGAGTGATGTGTGTGTTGGTGTGCAGGTGAGGGTGTGTGAGTGTGTGTTTTGCTGGGTGTATGTGAGGTAGGTATTTGTTGGTGTGCTGATGGTGTGTGGCTTGTGTGAGGGATGAGCTGTGGGTGTGTGGTTGCTGTCTCTTGGGTGCTGGCAGTGGAATGGCATTTGCAAAGGATCATGGTTGTGATTTGTGTCCTTTATATGGGTGGAGTTGTGGGTGTGTCTTTGTTCTCTGTCCCCACCCCCCAGTATTTATTGGCTTTGTAATTGCTTGTTTGGCCTTTTTTTGTGTGATTTTTCCTTTGTACTGTCTGTGCATGTTGGAAACGTTCTTGTGACCGAGTCGGACCCTGCATTTGTCTCGTACGGTGTTCTCCGTTTCGTTCACGCTGTGTTTGTGCAGTTTTCTATGCTGCGTACGCGTCGGTCGCGGTGTTTTGTGTTGCTTCGGCTCGGTTTTGTATGCGTGTCGGTCGTACGGCTTGTCCTCCGTCCGACTCGGTCGTGGTTTTCGCGCCTTGCATCGTACTTTGCGGTTTGGAGTTCGCGTGTACGTTTCGGTCGGATTTGTTCCGGGTGCGTGTCGGTCGGTTCGATTCGCATGTTTTTCCGGCCGGATTGCTGTTCTCCGTGCGGCTCGGTCGTTCGGCTTGGGTTTGGTACGTGTCGGTCGGATTTTGCACGCCTTGCATCGTACTTGGCGTGTCGGGCGCCACAGGTACGTGTCGGTCGGTATAATTTCCGGCTCCGAGTCGGTCGGTGCTTTTTCCGGCCCGAATCGGAATCGACCCCTCTGTGTCCTTGATCATCTGTAAAGCGCTCTGATACCCGCTTGGGTCACGTCCGCGCTATATAAAACTTTATACATATAAACATAGAAAGTAAGAGCGTCAACTGAGGGGTCTATTCAGCAATGTTGCCACCTAACCTGAGTATGAAAAGACAATGTTGTTCCTATGTTCAGTGTGGAATACTTTGCGAATGTTGCAGTCTTCAACGTGAGAAAGGAGAAAGACAATGGACCCCTGATGATGCAAACAGAGGGGTGTTACCTGAATGATTACACTGTCTGAGGTTACTGCACTTTTACCTGGACTTTGAGATGCTTAGACCTCTACGCTTCCTTGATTCTTTTCTAAGTGTGGCTTAGGCTAACACTTACTTTTGGCCCAAGAAGACTCTTGACAGAGATTATGCAATGTTGACACCTTCCTACTTAATTTTTCCAGCCTTGTTCTATTTTTCCTTTGTTGAAGTTTCCTGATTTAGTTTGGACTTTACTTTAGGTGATTTACGTTTAGCCATGCATTAACAAGAAACTCTGAGACTCTTCTCTAAGCATCAAACACTTTTGTTACTCTTTTGTATTGCTGTGACTGAACTCCTGGTCTGCTTGATGCTAGTCTGCCTAAACATTTTTAGGGATTAGGCTTCCCAGTTGTTATTCTGTATTTTTATAGCATGGTTTTAAGAGTTGTGTACCTTAACTTGATTGTTAACTTGTAACAGCCTTCTTACTCATAGCTACAAACTCCTGGTCCTTGTTGTGTAGCTAAGTGGGTAGTACTGTTAATTTGAACTTTGATTGATGTCATGTTAACTCCCATCACCTCCAGTTAGGGAAAAAAGGTCCATCGGAAGACTAATGGTAAGAGGGTTGGCCCAACACGCTGCATCACTATACTGGTATAATGTGCAGCACCTTCCTATGCGTTGTAACACATGGGAACAGATATAATGGTATAACCATGTAACTGTCAATACAGTAAATTCTGTGTTTATTTACAGCCATACCCATTGTGAGATATGTGGCCTGTTCCCAGGCATTCTAGGGATATACCCACACAGCTTTCAGAGATATGTGGCCTATTCCCAGGGATTCTAGGGATATACCCACACAGCTTTCAGGGTTGTCGGACTTTAGTTTCCCCTTCCCTTATGGTTAGCTGATGAGTTCATATCACCAAAGAGGCAGTGATCCATTTCTGTGGTTCAGTTTAACTACGTAATGAATTCTTCAATTTTTTAGTCCTGGTGCGCTTCAGGTGTGACCATTGCATCAATGGACCTGTATACAATGATCTGAGAAAGAAAATCAGAAAACTAAAGCATTGTGTTGATGACAGAGTCCGCTATTCCCTTATCCTCTCTATATATCCACCTAGATGTTGACATTTTGTATTGCAAGGCATAATATAAAATAGCAGATTATTAATGCATTATGAAACTGTTTAATGGTATGGTTTTCAAATAGGCATACTATAGAATAGAATAGAAGGATATTTGTAAAGCGCATGGCTACCCGGAAGCATCCCAGCGCTGTAAGGACACTAGAGTAGGGCTTGCCTTCTATGGAAAAAGCAAGGTTTTAAGTTGTTTCCGGAACGCTAAGTGATTGGATTGTCTACGCAGCTGCACCGGCAAGCTGTTCCACAGTTTGGATGCATTGTACGAGAAGCGCCGGCCACCACTTCTGGCCTTCCTGATCCTTGGTACCACTGCAAGGTACATCTCTTCCGATCGAAGGCTTCTGTTGGCCTTGTAAGGGCAGATCATAGATTTGATAATAGGAGGCCCATTTCCACCAAGGGACTTATGGGCAACACACAGGGCCTTGAAATGTAGTCTTTCCTGCACTGGTAACCAATGGAGTATGCGAAGTGCCGGCCTTGCTGAACATCGGCTCTGGATTCCCGTGAGCAGTCTTGCAGCTGAGTTTTGCACAATCTGCAGTTTTGAGATGACATGGTTAGGGGCGCCCACAAAAAGGGCGTTACCATAGTCTATCCTGGATAGGATGAGTGCTTGGACCAGAGCTTTTTTGGCTCGGTCCGGTAGTAGTGGCAGAACTTTGCGAATCATTCTTAGCAAGCCAAAACAAAGGGCAGCGGTTTTTATGGCTTGAACTTTAAATGAGAGGTCTTGGCCCAACCAGACACCCAGACTTTTTATCTCTGTTTTTGGGATGGGTGGCGATCCCATACCAGCTGGCCACATAGTATTGGCTTTAAAATGTAGCTGGTTGCCAAGTAGCATAAGCTCAGTTTTGTCGCCGTTGAGTTTTAAGTGGGATAGACTCATCCACTTAGTGATTTCCTCAAGACAGTCGTGGAGATCCGGGGGCGTATGGTTGGCCTGGGTCAAAGCCACCACCAACTGAGTGTCATCTGCATAGGTGACTATATGCATCCATTGGCGGAGATGGTTACCCCCTTTGGGATTCATATAGACATTAAAAAGAGTTGGGCTCAGGGATATTCATGAGGTGGGCCGTGAAGGAAAGATACATGAATATGGGAGACAGGGTAGTTAGTGAAATAGATGTACAATAGGGTGATGATGCCCCCTTCACCTCACTCTTCAGAGGGTGCTCAGGTTTCGCTACACCACAGACCAGAACCAGATGTAATGCCCATGACTCTAGACCCGAAAGACACAGATGACGGCAAAACAGAATAACAACCAACAAAGACCACAAACTCAGCAAGGCAGCCTCGACCAAGACCACCCGGTTGAGGAAGGTCCAGAAAAATGCAGAAGCAAACAGAGCTCCAAAATAGTGAAGGAGAAATTAAGGCATAGAAGGAATCCCATGACAATGTGCAAGATGTATCAGAGAGATGATCACCATCAGAAGGACCATCTCAGTGACAGAAGAGTCAGAGGAAACTAAAAAAAGGGCCAAAAGGGCAAGCTTGGTAAACACTAACCACAAATGGGAGACCAAAGTAAGGAACAAGAACCCTCCTACCAGGATGCAGCAACATAAAGTGCCAAAGGTTGACAGCATTGAAAGAGTAACCTCTTTGAAAGACACAGAAGCAGGTCACAGAACAACAGCTGTCTATGACATATGCAGAGAGCCAATGGTAGTGCACACACATTCCCAAGATTGCAGACCCAAAGACAGACTGCAATCCAAAAGACTGAGTAAGTCAAACTCACAACAGTCAAACACTGAAAGGTGTGGAAGCAGCCAAACCATCCCTGGGCACAAGTAAGTGCTAACTTCAGCCTAAAAAAACAGCCATGACAGCAACAGCCAACCTGAAGAGAAGTTTTTTTTGCTTGAAATCAAAACCCAGAGTAGGCCCACTTGTTGAAGTACAAAAACCATAAAAGCTAAGGACAGTCCACCTTTTATCTCTTCACTTTTTTGACACCATACTGAAACTTGTTTTTCGACTGTACTAAAACATCAGTCTGCCCATTTCCATCACAATGTATTGATTATTGCAATTATGTGTACATCACAAATTCACCCTCACAGAGTCTAGTGTCGCCTCATACCTCATGCTTCCTGGGTAACAGTAAAAACATCTAATTACTGGGTAACCTACCATTTTTAAAATGCATACATATGTCCACTGTTTTACCATGTAATGTACTTATGCAATGTTTGCAAATGAAAAGGTAAATTTGACTCTTCTTTTTCTAGAAATGCAAAACTTCTAAATAAAACCGATTGAACTACTTTTATTATATATAAAACCAAGTTCCTCTTTGATAAAATGGCGCTGAGGGAGACTCCATTCTCTGTTTTCCTATCTTTCATAAGTGTCACATATCAACAGCACAAAAAAATCTGTTGCCTACATAAAATATTAATTATAAAACTAACATCAAATTAAACATAACCATGTGGGGATTTTAGACATCCCAGATCAATGTAAAAGCAAGGCTACGACTAACTTAATGGAGAGAGTAGTGCCAACTTCATGCACTGAGGCAACCGATTTGGAATGATAGTAAATACAGTTACTCACTTTACTATGCTTTGAGCATTTCCTGGCACTATCGGACAAGACAAGAAATGCTTTGGTCCTATGAGTGCTTCAGGTGTGCCCAAGCGTGATAAGCAGGCGTTCAGCTGGTGCCAGACGGAGCAGACCCAATCAATGCTCTTGCATACTGGATCACACAGTGGGGGAATTTTACCTTTGAACTATAAAAGAAAAGAAAGACACATATGATTTATTATTTTATGTATTGAATACATCTACAGAAACTACATAAACCACTAAAAGAGAAAATAAACGATTGGTAAATCATTGTACTTCAATGAAAATGAACAATGAAGGAAAGATACGTGCCCTTTACAAACCACACTATTTTTAATAAAGGTTTTTGGTTCAAGGACTGAAAATGAATGATACCCACTCACTTATTGGACTAGTATGACAATCTATCAAGACTGACACATTAACTTTACTAAAAACTGTCTATTACAAGGGCAGAAAAAAATTATTTAAATAATATAAATCTACTCATCCAGTTCAAGATGAATATATTTACCACAGTTGAAAACTTATTATGAGAATGTCTGTGACCACTGTACACAAACTCTATCCCCATGAAAGGTATATATGATATAAAGACCCAATAAATTGGTATTAAAATATAAAATTAACCCCAATGTACCCTAAAATTTGGATTTGACAACTACTTGGTTTTTTTCGGGTGAATCTTTAAAGGTATCCCTTATTTTGCCAAAGAAGGAAAACACGCAATATCCTCCTGTCTTGTGAGGAATAAATAGGAAACACTGGAGGGCTAGGGGACAGTAACAGGAATAATAAGACAGAGAATAAAAAATAAAGTTCAAGAATACATGTACAGATCAGAACAGACTATGAGAACAATCTGATTGATGGCAGCTTAAAACACTGGGCTGTATCATGAATAGATAGATCCGGGCACAGCCGCGCACCTGTATTTATGCGCTTGTACTGTCCAAAGCTCATTCATTTAACCAGATAGTTCTTAGAGTTAATGCATTACTTTAGACAACACAGCTCAGAAACAGAAAGGTGCAAACTCTGCTCACTGTTTCCAAGATGTACTGTCTGAAAACCAAGCACGGACTTGGAGAAATATAGGGTTAAATGAATTCACTTTACATTCTGCAGGCACATAAAACATGCGCTTGGCTCTGGGCTGAGCTGGTGCAGCTGTTCATGATACAACCCAGGTAGCAGTTACCAAGAAGTCCAGTTGAGCGTAACAGAAGGAGAAACACCTACATAACTGAACAGTTAAGAATGGTACTCTGCTTCTGGATGTTAATTGTGAAGAGTTGAATAATAACCCAAGAAATCTCAAGTTCAAAAGAGAAGGCTGAGTTCTTTATAGGAAAAATTCAGGAAGCATTATTTTAGGTCCATTCCTGCAAAATGTAGTAATTAAATGGGCAGCTTTTTGACCCATTAAATTATACGACTGTCACAAAATAATAGCGGCCAACAACCCATCCTCGTACCTTGAAGATTCTGTAACAAGTTCTCCAATTAAATTATACGCAGAAAAATGTCTTTCCTTACTGTTCCAAATTATAACCTTATACCTTGCAGGGGGTACCTTCCCTGATGCTCTTAAATTTGGGCAGATTACCCCACTTACAAAAAAAACCCCAAATTAATACAGACCCAGAAAATCTACAGAACTGGAGACTGGTTACAAGAATTCCAGTCATTAACGAAATTGTTGAAAAAGCACTTCAACTTACTTAGTCTATAAATGAGACTAACCTCCTTAACAAAATGTAATCAGGTTCAGAACTAAACACAGCACCTTATGACCCACCCACCATGTTTTAGATGAGCACCCTCAAAATCCTAAATGACAGTGAAACCTGTTCACGTGTTAGTTAACTTATCAGACATTTAATGCCATGAGCCACGCAACATTGCTGGACATCCCTTCAACCAGAATGGGCTTTGAAGGCAAAGTATTCAGCTTGTTCCAATCCTTTTGTTCCTGCACGTCACAGTTCATAAAACTAGACTTATTTAAATTGAATGCCTACACTTTGAATTGTGGGGCACCTCAAGGATCCTTACTCTCATCTCGTTTGTGCTTCTTGTCCTGAACTGCATTCTCAGGGTAGCAGTAGGAATGGCGGACACTGGAAGGTCAACATTATTACTCTAACTTGAGTCCTAGAATATATGGGGAAAGAGCATCTTTCCCCCAAATATTCCAGGAGGCTTATTTAGTATTCCAACTCCAGTCCTGGAATATTTTGGGAAAAGTTAAACATTCTCCAATTATTTTTAGGAATGGTTGAAAAGTAAGAACTTTGAATGGCAGAAAGGCCTGTCCTATGGGAGCATCTCATGGAAAAAACGAGGAATACTTTACTCTCACCACATCTATTTAATCTCAACATGGAGCTATTAGTTTACATGATACAAGATAAGAAAATTATTATGGATCAGTACTTTGATGGTACTCAGCTCTGTGAGTCTCCAACTCATCTGACATATACACCTTGAAACGTTTTCTTCAAAAGGTCATGGAGTGGACTTCTGCCAGTGCAAATATAACTGAAACGTCTAACTCTGTTAGGAAGCAGCCCTAACCTAGTACCCACATCTAAATCGCTTAGATTTTTGGTTGACAGTTTCTTATCCTTCTTTGATCACATCAACAACCTCTCGAAATCAGCTACTAACCAAGTACACCTGTTAAAACAATTCAAAAATTCCATCCTCCAAAAGACTTTAGCTCTTTGGTGCAGGAAGAGATTTGCTTGTGTTTCGATAGCGGCAACGCCATTCTAGCAAGCCTCCCTAGATTGGCAATCTCTTTTGCAAAGGCTATCTTGAACGCAGCATCTTTGTGGGTTACAAATATCATAAAAGCTGTCGACATAATGCCAGTACTAAAATGACTCCACTGGCTTCTTGTTGAGGCATGCGTTAACTTTCTAGATTGAATGAATTACTCACAAAACCGTACACTCAGGATTCCGAAGCTACCCAAGAGTAAAAGCTATGTATCACTTGGGGCTAAAGAGCAACAAGGGAGAAAGAAAGTCTAACGCTTGAAATCCCATCCTCAAAGAAAATATAAACCAAATCTCTGAGGTCATAAGAATAATTTCCAATCTCCTAACATTTTGCAAAATGTTCAAAACTCATCTGTTTAAAATTGCCTTACAGAACGCCAGAGTTGATAACGATTGTTTGATATTTATGTCGATTATAGAATGCATCTAAATGTGCTATAAATGTCATTAATAAAAATACATATTGCTCAACCTAGGTATTCGCAAATAATAAAAAGTGAGCAAAGTGCAAATGCAAAGTTCTCAGAGCAGTGATAGGGCTACACAAACCAATAATGTATGAACAATTATCAACAAACCCAATTCACCTCATGGGTCAAAACATAAACATTATATAAGTGGCCTCAACTATTTGGATTTAGACTTATTTTGATTGACTGATGAACACCCTTGGTTTAAGATAAATTATTTGCCACTTATATTCTGATTCCTCTTACAGAAAAATGTCTATGTTGATAATTGTAACTATACTAAGCCCTATGCCGTCAGCAGTTTATTACTTTGTTCACTTTCTATAATTTCCTAGTACCTATGCCAGTCAGTAACGCACATTTTACATTATTTTCGAGCTGTTGTAGTGGGTGTCACTTGTTTGTTTATTTTAGTTTTTGGGGAAAATTATCCATTGCAGGCTATTTTTTTTCTATCCCAGTAATCATTATCTAAGAAGAACCACTATTGTTGTTGTTTATAATATGCATTATCTATTTACCACACAAAAGGTGTTTAGGTTGGAAAAATGAGTGAACAATTTTTACACTCCTAGATCATCTGCAGGTATCCTAAAAGGTCTTGGTCTTAGGGTGAACACATCGAAAACTTTTATAATGAGGTGTGGCCATGGCAGTCAGAAATGTAGGGATATGTATATAGACCAACAGAATATAGGGTTTACCGATAGATTTTCATATCTTGGCATACTGTTTGACCAAAAGGACACATGGTCCCAAGCGGTGCTAGCCAAAAAATTGACCTTTTTAAAGACCACAGCTGCCCTTACTAATTTTTAAAGAAAGCTGGGTAGGAGGCCACCTGTAAAACTCTTACAGATCTATAAGGCAAAATGTGTGTCAGCGGCCATGTACGGGGCAGGGGTCTGGGGCTTTGCGGAGGTTTACCCCCTACAAATAGTGGAAAACACGTTCTTGCGCTATATTTTGGCAGTTCCAAGTGGCACATCATCATATGTTTGCCTTGCGGAACTGGGCTTACCACACATTGCAGACCTTATAAAAATGGAGCCCATTCTTTTATGGCATAGGATTTGGTCATTGCCAAAAACTATGCTTAACCAGGACATCCTAAGGAACAGTTTAAAATTTGGAAGGGGCTTCAACCATCCCATGGCTACGGTATGTCCAGAATTTCATGCGCGACCTTGGGCATTCAGAATATTATACTGAGCCTAGTACTATGTCCACCATCTAAAGAAAAGAGCTAAAAAAAGAAGGCCTTATGTTATTAGACTCACTTCGAATAACGGTAGAGATCACCAAGTCCACGGTGT